>JAJHZJ010000345.1:3119613-3642113 GCA_023548195.1 Bettongia penicillata ogilbyi
AAATAATGGCCTCATCTCAGATCTTACTGAGAAAACTGAGGCCCCCATTCTCCTCATCTCACAATCATTTGAAATCTCCTACTATCTTTACTCCAGTCTGTCATGCGGTTCTTCTCATCCTCAAACCCAAACCCTCTGCATGCACTTTTGATAACATCTGCAAATTGCTGCTATGATCATGCTCTCTCTCTCTCTCTTTCTGTTTTTCTCTCTGTCTCTCTCTGTCTCTCTGTCTCTCTCTCTCTGTCCCTGACTTCGCTACTGTATGTGCTACTTTTTACTTCCCTCTTCTACTGCATATTTTAATTCTTTCGTCTATCCAAATGTTACTTTTTAGTCTCATGTCATACCCACTAACTGTGGGTATGCCACCAAACCTTTACTGTTCCCCTCTTCTCTCTTTTCTCTCTCATTTGATGAACTTTTCAGCTCCCACAGGTTCAGTTATGATTTCTATGATGATGACTCTCAGGCCCTCACTTCAAATCATTGCTGAGTTCTCATGACACAAAATGCTTATTGAAGCATTTCCAGGCATGCGGGAGAGGCACTGAAGATGAATTGGAATATGGAGTATCATGCAAAGAATATCAAGTAGGTCAAGGCAAAAGGCCATAGAATGTGTGAAGGATAATACAGTTTAAGAATATCAGAAATAGTAAAGAGGTAAAGGGGGCCCATTGGGTCTTATTAAACAGGAGTAGGTAATAGGATCACACCTACTTTTAAAAAAATATCTTGGTATGTGAAGGAGGACGGATTGGACTGGAGAAAACTTGAGACAGGGAATACAATCAAAGGTCTAGGTGAGAGGATAATATGGGGCATGTACCAGGGTGGCAACTATATGAGTGAAGAACAAGGGATTTATATAATAGTGTATAGGTAGAAATAATATGATGTGTAAATGGAAAGATAATGAGTTTGTTTTGGGACATGCTGAGTTAGAGATGCCTATGAATCATCAAAGACTCGATGTCCAAAAGACAGTTGGCAATGTTAGCCTAGAGCTCAGGAGAGTTAGCCTTATATGTATGAGAAAAATCTGTTTAGAGATGAAAAATGAACCAAAGGAGACATTACATCACAAAGTAAAATAGTAAAGAGGGAAAAGAGAACAGAGCACATGACAGAATATTAGTGGCCATGATCTGTATAATGATCCATTAAAGAAAACTGAGAAAGGTGGGTAGAATATGTAGGAGGAAACCTATGAAAATCATTGTCATTAAACTTTGAGAGGAGAGAATTCAAGAGAGGGCAATTGATGGAGCCAAAGACTAAAGAGAAGTCAAGAAGGAGGAAGCCTGAGGAAAGATAATTTCATTGGGCAGTTAAGAAATCATTTATATCTTTGGAGAGAGCAGTTGAAGGATGAGTTCATCAACCAGATTACAGAGGGTTTAAACTCAATGAGAGGAGCGAAAATGGAGACACCTAACACATAATATTCCTAAGGAGTTTAACAAAGAAACAGAGGGAATGATAGCTAGGGAGGATAGTTGTATTAAGTGAGGGATTTTTTTTTTAAAATAAGGAAAATGTGGATACATTTGTAGTCAGCAAGGGAGAAACTTGCAGAAGAGGAGAGTCTGGAGATATGTGCATACACACACACACACACACACTTTAAGAGACTGATTAAGGGAGAAAAAGGAAATCTCATAATAAATGACCTTAATTTCCTCACTCAAGAAAGGAGCAAAGTTATTTGCTGAGAGTGAGGTTGACTTGGGGAGTTGAGGAAAGACTAGAAATTATAGAAAAACTACTTAAGAGTCCATAAGGGAAAAACAAGGGAATGCAGTAGTGAAGAATCAGTTAACATGAAACAATAATTTGAATTGAACCCAGTCAGCACCAAAAAATTCAATTCAAAAGGCATTTATTAACTGCCTTCTATGTCCCAGGAGGGCTGATGGGTGGCACATTTGCCCTGGATTCAGGAGAACCTGAGTTTAAATCTGACCTCAGACACTTACAAGCTGTATGATCCTGGGCACATCACTTACCCCTGTTTGCCCCAGTTTCCTCATCTGTAAAATGAGCTGAAGAAGGAAATGGCAAATCACTCCAGCATCTTTGCCAAGAAAACCTCAAATGGGTTCACAAAGGGTCCAGCACTGCTGGAATGATTCAGCAACGCCAAGTGTCCCAGTAACTATACCAGGTGGTATGGATATAAAAAAAAAATAAAATAAAATTGTTCTTGCCCTGAAGAGGTTTACCTTCTACTATGGGAAAACAAAATGAACACAGATAAGTAAAGACAATGTAGTCACAAAATAAATACAAAGTTATTTTTGTGTCTGTCTGGGGGAGGGAGAGTGAGTTGATAGAGAATTGCTTTGTATAATGTCAACCGGAGTGTCTAGCGTCTGTGGAGGAAAAGTGCAGAGGATATAATGGTAGATATTCTAGGATTGAAGATGGGAATATCTGGTACATATTTGAACTGATTTAACTATCAGTCAAATTCATGGAATCATAAAATTTTATAGAGGATCCATCTCAGCAGCTCAAAATCTGAACGACAAAAAAAGATATTTTATTACATCATAATATCAAACTATCCAAACTATCCAAAGACTTCCAAAGAGGGAGAACTCTCTATATTCCGAGACAGCCTATTTGACTTATGGCCACGTGTGATTATTAGATTTTCCTTAGATAAAGCCTGAGTTTGACTCTGTAACCTGTACTGATTGCTCCTGGTTCTTCCCTTTGTGGCCAAGGAGTATGGGTCTAGTGTCTTTTCCACATGATAGACTTTCACATGAACACAATAATCATTACCCCTCTGAGTCTTCTCCAGGCCAAACATACTCAGTTTCTTCAACCATTCCTTGTATAATACTATTCTCTAGCTAATTAGATTTTTTGATTTAGCTGTAATGAGGATTTATTAAGCACTGATTATGTGCCAGGCAAATGCTAAGTCCTTTACAAATGTTATGTCATTGGATCCTTACAACCATGCTAGCCAGGAGGTGCTATTGTTATCCCCAATTTACAGAAGAGGAAACTGACAAATTGAGATTGACTTGCCTAGGGTCCACAGCCAGTAATTGTCTGAGGTCCAGAACTTTTATCCGCTGGGCCACCTAGTAGCCTCAATGTCCTTCCTAAACTGTTCTGAACATGTAATATCAATTCTGTTATAATTCATGTTTCAAAAATAATTGATATATTAGGGAGCATTTTAAGCATAGTTCACATTTTGAGTTTTCTTCTGCTCCATTTCTTCCTTAAGAAGTAAGAAAGAACACAGAAAATCTCACTACTTCACAATCATTCCTAAGCTGTAAGCCTTCAGATGCCCCCTTTCAGAAGCAAACTTTAGATCTTTGCCAAGGTTAAGCACCATCTTTATTTCTTTCTGTTGCTGTAGGAACTCTAAGTGGAGAAGGGATGATCTATACGCTCCTTCTACCATGGGCAATATTAATTGCAGTATTTATGTATAAAAATATGCTGCCATTTTATTAAGTTCCTGTCTTTGTTATGTGCCACTGATAAAGAGTGTTATACCCCAACCTATGAGCTCTGGAGGTTTTATTGTATGATTTTGCATAGTGCATTGAAAACAGGTTTGTCAGTTATAGCAGACTTAACCACATTCCAGACATACTGAGCAATTAGAATACCAGCTCCTTATTCCTGGAAGCCATGAAACTCTTAAGGCAGACCAAGGTTACATTAGATTTTTCTGGCTGTGACAAATAACTTTGTATTTATTTTGTGACTAGATTGTCTTTACTTATCTGTGTACATTTTGTTTTCCCATAGTAGAAGGCAAACCTCCTCAGGGCAGGAACAATTTTCATTTTATTTATGGAATAAAATAAACACCTCCATAACATGGTATAATAATTAAAAAAAGATTGCTACTTTCACTGACTTTGCAGTTCACTAAAAGCCCCAGACCTTTTCCAGATAGAGTTCTGACTAATCACATCTGTTTCATTTCCTACTTGTAAATGATTAGATGAGCAGACAACCATGAACATTCATTAAACGCTGGGTGCTGAGCTCTATACCAAGTGACAGAGACACAAAAACCAAAATGTGTTCACTTTGAGGCTGTCACCTCAGCCCTCGAAGAGATTATATTCTAATGAGAAAGATAATACATATAGGGGATGGATGACTTTGGAGAAATATTTTAGTTTGAAATGTGACAGAAGGAATCACAGAAGAGTAGTCAACAAACCTTTTCCAGTTACTATGACAGAGAGGGGATAATTATGATTCTAGACCTGGAAAGTGGTAGGGGTGGCTGAAGGTATGAGTGAAGTGGTAAGACAGCTGGAGACAAGATGGCAGGAGAGGAAAATGAAGCATATCTGGAACAGCTGGCTTGATGGAGTGGGCCAAATGAGTCATTTGCCAATTAGGACCATGGGATTCCAAGGCAGGAGTTCTGGAGCTTAAGGAGTTAATACCTCTACATGATAGTCTCTGATCCAGCAGGTAAGATGTCCGAAGACAAACATCCAGCTGTTCCTTTTTAATTGATTCAGAATTTGTCCTTCATTCATCCTCTTTCTGTTCATGTCTGTAGTATATTGCAACGAAAGAATTTTTTCGGTTTCTCCCTCCATTGATCTTCACCTAATCCATTATGTCAATTGGTTAGAAGTGTACCTTCAGAATATAGAATATGATGTCATGCCCCCTTTTACCAATTCAGTTTCATTTGAATAAGGTATAAGCCATCCAGTTATGTTCTCGTCATGGATTTAATCTGAACAAGTGTGATACCTAGGTAGCCAAATTTGTTTTCTAGCGCTGATATCTAGTTTCTTTTGTTTGTTTGCCTAAATGTTGCTCATTTGTTTACAGACATTCAAGACCTAGCTTGGGATACACACACACACGCACGTTTGTATGTATAGGTGTATATGTAATGTGTATATGTATGTATATATACAAAGACACTAGGCAGATGCAGTCTTAATGACCTTTGTTAAACGTACTCCATTCCCAGCCAGAAACCTGTCATTCTTAAGTTGTGATCCAGAAATCGAAATCCCACTTTCAAACATCATCTTTTTTGGCAGTTGCTCACCTCCCAAATTTTTTTTCTTTCTCCTCTCTATTCTATAACTTGGATACAGTCACACACACACACACACACACACACACACACACACACACACACACCACTCAGCAAGAAGACATCAGATGGGCTATATTGCCATCAGACTGACAAACAGCTGCCTCAGTGCCATTCTCTTTGGAAAATCATACTTTCCCTCTGTCTTTTCATATCCTTCTTTTCCTCCTGAAGCCACACTTTGATATTTTCTTTTTTTAAAATTTATTTCATTTTTAATTTATGGAATAAAACAAGCTTTCCATAACATAATATAATAAAAAAAGATCATTACACATGAACCTGTAAATCTACAATGTACACGATTTCCTTCATATAAACAACAAAGTTATCATGTAAATTTCTTTTTTCTCTTTTTCTTCTCCCCCTTTAGACCTATACTGCTTAGCCACAAAGGAATAAATAAATAAGTTATTCCAAAGTCCATAAAACACACTTTTATTCCAATTTTTAAGAACACTATCCTTCCCCAATAATCTGGAATATTAAGAAGTGTTCCTTGCTTCCAACACATCTGTGGTCCCTGCTACTAGGGAGGCTGAGACAGAGAAAATATGTATCCAAACATATACTCACATATAGAATAAATATATTCTAAATACAAGGTGTTGAATCCCAAATAGGGAGAAGAGCACTAGCAGCTGGGGACGATAAAGGAGCTTCATGAAGGAAACAATGGATTCTATGATGCTAAAGTGAAGAGAAAGGGAATTATAGGCACAGGGAACAGCAAAGGAAAAGACATGGGAACAGGAGATGAGGTGCTATGTGTACACAGCAAAAGGCTAGTTTGAATAAGTTAGAGATTAATATCTAATGAGACTGGAAAGCCACTTTTTGAAAGGCTTTCAAAACCGAAGAGTTTATGTCCAGACTTAGAAATAGTAGGAAGCCAACAGAGTTTAATTTACCGAGTAGGGAATTACATGATCAAAACAACAATTGAGGGAAATAATTTTGGCAACTATCTAGAGGATGGATTGGAATGAGAGACTCGAGACAAAGAGACACATTAGGAGCGTGTTACAATTCTTTTGGTGAAAGTCCACGAGGGCTTGAGCTAAGGTGATTGCTGAGGCGTTGGTGGGAAAGCGATAGATAAGAGAAATGTTGTGGAGGTTAAAATGCTAAGATTTAGCCATTGAGTGGATATATGGAAGCAAGGAGAAGTAGGAGTTCAGAGTAACACTCAAGTTTACATCTGGGTGAACTGGAATGATGGTGATATTCCATATTATTTCCAAATATTCCATAATATTTGTCAAGTTAGTTTTGGTCATAATGTATTATATAAATATAATACATCTCATGCTGGTATGGTCAAGACTTTGGGAGACACTCTAGTGTATCTCACTCTATCTCTGTTCCGGTTCAGGTAATTGTGTGTGTAAAATATGGTAGAAAACCAAATGTGAAAGAAGACTCAGGTGAGAGAGCAAATTCCTTCAGTCCTGTGCATGAACATGAGGCTTCCCTTTTCGTATGATTGTGTTTCTTTGAATGAAAATCAAACCCCAGTATCTAAGTCCCATGCTGTCTTTAGCTGCAGTCATTCTCACATCCAGGGACAGCTACATAGCTTCGAAATGACTTCTCCCTGTTTTAGTCATGAGGTAGTTTTTCCATTTTAAGTTTATTCCAAAGTCTATAAAACAAACCGATTCCTAGGGTTCTATTTGTTTCTAATGTTCTGCCAATGAACATCCTGCTAAGAACAATCACTTTTCCGAGGGAATTGGTCTCTTCCCAGGCCTGGCCAAGGCCGGGGAAATGAAACCTAGACAGCCAACATTTGATTACACACGATATAATACAGATTATCCATTTAGAATATCGAGGCAGAACACAGATACATGAAATCGTGGGACAATCTGAAAGCTCACCGTAGCCCCGATTTTGACCTTTTTTGGTAGTGACTGAGGCTGCAGCACAGTGTCCCCGAGACAAGAGCTGCATTATGCTCACTGCTCATTTCAGCCCGGTAGACAGCATCAGACCTAGTCTGATCTTACAGCTCAGTCAACGGTATATTATCAAACTTAGAAGGACAAAGGACAGTGATACGATTTGTTTTAGCTTTTTAGAAGAAAGTGTGAGTGTTTACATCCTCTGAAGGCTCAGATTAGGACAGCTGATTTTGAGAATGGAACCTCAGACACAAAGAGTTGGGGTTGCTGTTCTATCGTTTCCATCATTTCTGACTCTTCGTGACCGCTTTTGCGGTTTTCTTGGCAAAGATACTAGAGTGGTTTGGATTTCCTTCTCCAGCTCATTTTACAGATGAGGAAACTGAAGTAAACAGAGTTAAGTGACTTACCAAAGATCACATGGTTAGTACATGTGTGAAGCCAGATTTGAACTCAGGGAGGTGAGTCTCTCTGACTCTAGGCTTAGCACTCTGTTCACTGTGCCACCTATCTTCCCCATAAGAATCAGAAAGAAACTTAAAGGATATCTGTTCACTGTCCTTTCTAATGTAGGAATCACTTCCACAATACCTTTGACAGCAAGCCTTCCAGTTTGTTTGGACACTTTCAGTAATGAGGAACTCATTACTTCACAATGTAGACTATTCCATTGTTGGACACCTCTAATTTTAAGGGTGTCCATCTTAATACAGAACCAAAACCTTTTCTCTGACTTCTTCCTGTCAGTCAAAAGTCTACCCTCTGAAGCATCCCAGAACAAGTCTACTCCTTCCACATGCCAGCCCTATAAATAGTCAAAGATGTGATGATGTCTCTTCTTCACCAAGCTAAACAAACCTCCTTCTTTCAATTCTTGTAGCCCTCTATTTTGTCACTGCTCCTACTTAAAAGTATAGGGCCAGAACTAAACCAATTACTCTAGATGTAGTCTGCCCAGCAAACACTACTGGCCTTCCTTGTTATGGATGTTATATTCCTACTGAGGCAGCTAAATAGCTCCAGACAGAATTATCACATGGTGTCTTCAACAATGTAATTCTGAAAAAAAAAACTACTATGATTTGGCTGCTAATGATGTGATTATTTAGTTCTGCAGAAGTTCCCAAACTTATGTGGTCTACTGCCCTTTATAAAATAATACTCAATTCCCCCCGCGCCGGAAATCTACTTTCTTTAACTACAGTTTTGAATTTTTTTTTTTTAAATAAAAATGTACCTTCTGCCATAGACTCTCCAGGGGGTGACACTGCCCACTTTGGGAAATGTAGAGGGTACATTCTGATTTTTGTCTATACTCATAATGGACTCAACATATACTGTGTTGGTGGTCACTCAATTATGTTTTCTGAGCATGAAGTCATTGTTACTACCCAATCCCATGTTGCCTAAAGTCATACTCTCATAATTCTTTCATTCTAATTGTTTCATTAAAATTCCTCATGGTACTAATTTTATTTGAAATTTTTATAAACTCAGGGTAGCACATTTCATAATTAACATATGACCACATCATCTGCTATGTAAGGATACTTAGTCACAACACATCAAATCTTGAGAGGACATGTTAAGCTGATTCCTACTTACTTGGATATAATAAGGAACAAAAAGATAGAAGAAACAGCCATAGAGATCATTTCCTAAGAAACATCTGATGTATTATCTGATGACATGCAACTGTCAAAAGTAAAAGGCCTATTAGAAACATATGGCTGCCCAGGACAATACCTATTTATAATTCAGACTCATTTGTAAAATCTTATGGAGGATTATGGTAAAAGATGATGAGTCTTTTCACCTCATAAATAAGAAGGAATAGGGAAAAAAGAAAACTTACAAAACACTTGGTTAGAGTTTAAGACCATGTGAGAGTAAGAGGTAACCTCACCTTTGAGTCCTGTTTTATAGTCTTCTACTTCTATGCCTTGTGTATTCTTGCTTCCTCCTAACCCTGGAGTGATTTCCCTAAGGTTCAGTCCTATGACTTGTGATGTATATATATATATAGAGAGAGAGAGAGAGAGAGAAATATATATAAGCGGAGGTGACCTATGACTGGCACAGAGAATGCTGAGCTGCATGTTTTGAATAAAAGGAATTACTGCAGTCTGTTGGAGCAAAAGTTCATGTAAGGGGATAAAGAGGCAGGGCTATACTCAGGAATGGCTACAGAATTATGAGGTCGACACTTATCGTGACCCTTAAATTCCATGTTTTGAGACTCTAGAATTTGCTGAGACCCGTCTGCACCTTCGAGAGATCATTCCTTCTCTCCATGGTTGACTTGGGGTTTTCCCATCCCCCTCTCAACTACTAGTACTGTGTTTTCTTCGGTCTGTTCTAATCTGTCTAATTTATCTGAATTCTGTTAGCTGCTTTCTGTAATAAAGAGGTTTGCTAGCTATTTCTAATGGTAGCCTCTGTGTGTGTGTATTTTTTTTGGAAAGAGCTATGCTGCAGAGTGTGATCTAAAGGTTCCCCTCCCTGTTCAGATTGATCAAGGAAGTGGCTTTCGTTCTGAAATCCAGAAGGGAACCATTAGAGATACTTGAGGGACACAATTCTAGTCTAATGCCCTTCTTCAAGACCGGAAGAGAAATCACCTCGTTTGGCAGTCCTTTCCTGCCCTTTCCCCTCATTAGGCGCTAGTAGCATCATCAAAAACCTCGTGGTACTCTCTCAAAAGGTCGGCCAGGGCCCAGCTCGTATCTAGTCATTCCATTCATGCGAAAATACATAGCTACCATCTGCCTCTAATATCAAACCCTTTTTTCCCCATATTTCTATATTATTTGATCTGGCAAATAAATCACATGACCGTTAACAATCACTTCTGTATATGACTGTACAGGCATTCACAGTGTGAGATTGCAAGAGAAGAAATTAAACCAAAGGAGGAAGAGATTTCCTCAGTTTAACTTCAGGATGTGGGTAAGTCAAGTGCAGAGAGAGTTTCGACAGCTTTGGTAATTTACTGAAAATATCACTGCACATAACTCCTGCTAAATGATTGGTGAATGGAGCTGGGCCTGGAGTCAGAAAGATCTGAATTCAAGTCCTGCCACAGGTGCTTACTTATCCTGAGCAAGTCACTTAGCCTTGTTTACCTAAATTTCCTCATCTATAAAATAAGCTGGAGAAAGAAAGGGCAAATCACTCCAGTATCTTTACCAGGAACAGACAATGGACAGCACGGTCCATGGGTCACAAAGGGTTGGACTTGACCAAACAATAACCACATTATTCCTTGAGCACATCTGAGAACCACTGCTCCCACCTCCCAGCAGATCAAAAGCACTGATTAAGTGCCTACTGCTTGGCAGACTTAAGTACTCTACTAAGTACTAAGGATACCAAAAAATGGCAGGCAAAAAGTAGTTCTTGCTCTCAAGGATCCCACAGTCTAATAGGAGAGAAAATGGACAAATATGAACAATTAAATTAATAAATATGAAATTAAATATTAAAACAACAGCAACACTATTCATATGGTGCCTTAATGTGGGCATAACACATTACAAGTATTATGTCATTCTGACCTAGCAACAACTCAAGGCAGGAGGTGTTATTATTATCCTTTTTTCAAATGAGAAAATTGAGACAGACAGAAGTCAAATGACTTGCTTAGGGTCACAGAGCCCAGGTCTTCTTCTTGACTCCAGGACCAGAACTTTATCCAGTGTGGATATATTGGGAATAAACAACATAGGGAAGACTCTAGTATAAAAGGCTATTATTACAGGAGGTGAAATTTTACCTGGGACTTGAAACAATCCAGAGAAGGCAAGAGATAGAGATGAAGACGGTGAAAATTCTGGGTATGCAGGACATGAGTCATGAGAAGTGTCTTGGGTGAGGAATAGTAAGGAGACCAGTGTCACCGGATCGTAGAGAGTGTGAGGAGTGAGAGGGGAAAAGGTATAAGAAGACTGGGAAGGTAGAAAGGAGTCAGCTTATTAAAGGCTTTGAATGTCAAAAAGAGGATGTTATATTTAATCTTGGAGGTGGAAGGGAGCCCTGAAGTTTACTGAATACAGGCTTAAGTGACAAGACCTGTACTTTAGGATAATCAATTTGACAGCTGAATACAGGATGGGAGTTGGGCGAAACGTGAGGCAGGGAGACAAAGCAACAGGCTATTGCAATAGACTAGTTGTGAGATGATAAAGACCTCAACAGAAGGTGGTTCCAGCATCAAAGAGGAGAAGAAGGTATAAGTAGAGATGTCACAAAGGTAAAGTTGACAGAACTTAGCAACATATTGAATATTTGGAAATGAGAGTGAAGAATTGAGGACGACCCCTAGTATGTAAGTCTTACATCCTGGAAAATGATGGTACCCTTGAGAGTAACAGGAAAATTAGGAAGAAGAGGGAGCCAGGGAGGAAAGATAATGTGCTGTTTGAGACCTGTTGCGTTTCAAATATCTACAGGACATCCAATACAAGATGTCCAATAGTCAGTCGAAGATGGAAAATGAATTTAGCAGAAAGGTTAAGGGCTGGATAAATAAATTTGAGAATCATCAACGTTGAGATGATAATTGGATCCATGGGAGCTGATGAAATCACCAAGAGACATAATACAGAAGTAGAAAAGAAGAGGGCCTAGAACAGAACCTTAGGTGACAGTCAAAGCAAGTTAGTTACTTTTAGTAAGCTGGTTAATCAGTATGGCCTGAGCAAAGAGCCATCTTAGGAGACTAAGGAGACAAACCAAGCCAAAGATGTCAGACAGGTGGGAGGAGAACTGGGAAAGAATTTTATCATGAAAACTTAGAGAGAAGTGAATCTCAAGGAAAGGAGCATGTGATACCAACAGTGCCAAAGGCTTCAGAGAGTTCCAGAAGGATGAGATTTGAGAAAAGCCCTTTAGATTTGGCAATTAAGAGATGATTGGAAAGTTTGGAGAGAACAGTTTCAGCTAGATGAGGAGGCTGGATGCCAGGCTACAGAGTGTTAAAAGAGCAAGGGGAGAAGAGAGGAAGTAGAGGTACCTGTTATAGATGGCCTTCTTGAGGAAGAATAGTAGAGGGAGATAAATGTGGGTGATAGCTACTGGGAATGGATAGAGGAACACATAAGAATGGGGAGATGTGTGTTTCAGTACTATGTAGGCAACAAGGGAGCAGCTCAGCAACAGGAAGTGATTAAAGATTAGTGAGAGTGTAGGGATGGAAGGAGAATGGAAGGAAGGATGCTTGAGAAGACAGAATATAATAGGATCACTTGGACATGGAGAGGGAGTAGCCTTCACAATGAGAAGGACTGTTTTTTCTTATGAGACAGAGCAGGAGCAGAAAATAGTGGAGGAAGGCATCAGAGAGATATGAGATGGAGAAGAAACGGGAGCTTTTGGCAAATCACTTCATTTGTAAATGAAATATTTTAAGATTCTCAGCTGAGAGGGTTGAGGAAGAGAGCCACGAGAAGTGTGAAGAAAGAGGAAAAGCTGCTGTGGTGAGTAGGACAGTGAATTACCTACGGAGGTAAAAAATGATAGCCTTCTTTCAGTAAGGGGCCAAACGAGATTAGATAGTGTGAGTGGGTAGAGCTGGTGAGCAGTTTCATGATTTTCTTCAGATTTCCTTAACATAAGTAGAAGGTAAATGGATGATGGGAGCAAGCCAGTTGGATTACTTGGTAGGTCAGTATTAGCAATGAAAGTCAAGGGTCTCTTCTCTCTCAAGAGAAGAGGCAGTGTAGAGTTGAACTGATTCACCAAGTGGTCAAGACGAGAAAGGGAAGAGAGGAGTGGCCAATGCAAAGGTGATTGTCTAGGAAAGAACTGAGGGGTAGAGAGATCATCGCCAATCACATATTCACAGCCCACATTGTTGTACACATACAGCAGAGATAATTTTGTTCAACAGCAATCTGATTACTAACGTCACTCATTACATAACACAGGGAGAAATAACTTCACCAAAGTTTTTTTAATCCATAGTGATAGAGGATAAATAGTGTAGAAAATAAAAGAAGTAGGAATTTCATAGAGATGGTAAGGTATTTAGGTGCTGATGCTTATGAATGGCATTGTGCTAATTTTATAAGTACTTCAGAGTACATATCCATTCAAAAGAAATCTTTCTAACAGTATATGTGCACATTCACATGGATGAATTCCTATTACCAGATTGCTCATAGAGTTAGCCCAACAGTGTATCTATTTTGGGCAGACACCTTGAATGGAGAATAAACTGGACCCAGAGCTGAGTAACAGAAAATAGGTTGGATTATATTTAATAAATTATATAGTGGTTTTAATGAGCCTAAGCTTCTCCCTGAAATGAAGGCTCATATTTTTATCATTAGTAAAAATATGTTATTATTTGTGGAATTCCATGGCTGTTGATGAAATAAAGTTGGGGTTCACAGAAATAGCAAGGAAGGATGTGACAGGCAAAAATAAATTGTGATTAGGAACTTCTTAAGAGGAACAATATGAAAGGTATACTTTGATATTTGGAGAGGATATAGCAAAAACAAATAATAACCAGTGAACAAGCCAGTGAAGTCTATTGGCACCACAACAGAGAAGGTGGGTCCAATCATCCTCCTTTCTTCTTGTGATGTGGATTAGGAAGGAATAGTATGCATTTTCATTTTGGTATGAAAACCTATCTTACAATACAGGAAAGCGGGGGAGAAGGGGATCAGCAGGGTGGGGGGGATGATGGAAGGGAGGGCAGTGGGAGGACGGAGCACTCTTGGGGAGGGATAGGGTCAAAAGAGAGACCAGAAGCAATAGGGGGTCAGGATAGGATGGAGGGAAATATAGTTAGTCTTACACAACACAACTATTATGGAAGTCATTTGCAAAACTACACAGATGTGGCCTGTATTGAATTGCTTGCCTTCCCAAAGGGAATGGGTGGGGAGGAAGGAAGGGATGAGGAGAAGTTGGAACTCAAAATTTTAGGAACTGTTGAGTACTGTTCTTGCTACTAGGAAATAAGAAATACAGGTAATGGGGTATAGACAGTTATCTTGCCCTACAGGACAAAAGGGAAGATGGGGATAAGGGAAGGGAAGGGAAGGCAGATTGATGATAATTAGAATGCTTGGTGTTTTGGGGTAGGGGAGCAGATAAATGGGGAGAAAATTTGGAACCCAAAATTTTGTGGAAACGAATGTTGAAAACTTAAATAAATAAATTTAAATACAAAAAAAAGAAATATAAAAACTAAACTAGTCTTACTGAATAGGAATTAAATAAGAATTAAAACCAATGAGAGAGAATGATGGACTGAGGATGCTATGAAACCCATAGAGGGAAGGGCTGAAATAGATGGAGGCTAACCTTCAGGGAGGAGAGTTGACTATTCGCCAAAACTTCAATATGTTAAGTGACAGTGTTTTTCAGGGAGATATCTTTGACTCTCAAGACAGGAACCCTTCAAATCCTGGCAAGAATATGCTACAAAACTGAAGCCAGAGGGACAGGGGACTGATGCAGAGAAATATGGGAAAGTAATATAAGGTCTCAGAGGGTCTACATTTAGCTTCATATGCACCTTAAAAATATAATGTCCCTGGACAACTACTACAATTAAAATGATATATTCAATACCTAAATTAATCCATTCCTCTCCCAACTTTCCTTTTAGCTTTGTATACCCTAAAATCATGTCTCAGTTGCCTTCTCAAACAGGATAATCCCGCCATTTTTGCAACTTTCTCACTTTGGATGGAAGAGTCCTCTACCCTAGGGTCTCATCATCCCATTAATGAGTTCCTCCCCAATCCTTCATTTTGAGAAAGAGTCTAGATCAGCCATCCTTTACTCCTTTTCTGGCTCTGATTCTGACTGTCTCAGTTTTGCCAGCATATTTCAGTGCAGATATATTCCACTCCCCAAATTTCCCATCTCTCAACTTGATTTTTTTGCTCCCTTTTATATGTTGTCTTCCTCAATCAAAATGTAAACTTCTTGAGGGGAGAAACCTTATTTCTTTTTTATTATATTTGTATTCTCAGACCTTAATACAGTGCCAGATGCATAATAAGTAAATGATTGTTGACTTTACTTACACACAAAGTACCATGTTCAGTTGTGTCCTAGGTCTTCATGACACCCACTTCCTTTCTGAGGAGGGTGGTTCTTGGCAAAGATTGGAATGATTTATCATTTCCTTCTCCAGTTCATTTTGCGGATGAAGAACTAAGACAAACAGGTTTAAGAGATTTGTCCAGGGTCACATATCTAGTAAGTACCTGAGGGCTGTATTTGAACTCAAATTTTTCTGACTCCAAGTCAGGCACTCGATCCACTATGCCACCTACCTGCCCACTAACATCATGGTGAGGGGTATTTTATAAATAGAGGCAAAATAATAATACATTCAAATGTCTAAGTTCTCCAGGAAAATAATACAATACAAAAGTAAAAATGAAAGGGGACTAGCACTTCCTAATCTCAGATTGTATAGTAAAATAGTGATTATCAGAAAAGAAAAGTAGAGCAAAGAAACAGATTAGAGAAGGAAAAATCAGAGGCAATTGAACTCATTATTTCAACACAACATATCTGAGAATATAATTACTTGGGGAACCTACTATTTGCAAAAACTGCTAAAATTTAAAACAAAACAGCTTGGTAGAAATTAAGTTTAGACAAGTATATTACAACATATGTCACAATAAACTTAAAATGGATACACAATCTGAAATATTAGAAGTCACAATATTAAAAAAAAAAGTAGAAGAAAATCAGATCAGGTAAACTTTGAAGCTATGATTAAAGGGATGTTTCTTATCCAAACAAAGGAGAGAGGAGATTAAAAAGGCAAAATGGATAATTTCTATCACACTGAAAACTTTTCCACTAACAAAATCACTGCAGCAAGATAAAAAGGAGAACAATTAATAGGATAGAAAAGCTTTTATATCAGATATCTGTGATAAGGGTCTAAGATATTAAAGCAACTATATAACTATTTAATATAAATATATAATACCAAAAAAATTCCCAAAAGGAAATCATTTTAAGGAGCTGAAGAGTCCTCAAAAGAATTGCAAATTTAGAAGAATTAACCAACATGCCACAGATTGTTTCAAATCACTAATTACAATAGAAATGCAAATCAAAACAACTTTTGGATTTCCTGAACATCCAACAAGTTAACAAATATGATAAAAGATGGAAGTCAATTTTGGAACTAGTGTGGCTTGTCAACTGGTACATTTTGAAAAGCAGTTTATAATTATACTAAGAAAATGATGAAAATGTGCATCACCTTTGACCCAGAGATACCACTCTTACCTCTATATCCCTCAAAGAGGTCAAAGATAGGACTAGGTCACATCTACACTAAATATTTTATAGCAATACCTGTTTATAGTAACAATGATCTGGAAATAATTCTAAAATGGATAAATAAATATATTATGGTAGGAGAAGGTACTATAATATATGCTGTAAGTAATAATAAATGTTAAAAAAGAGAGGCAGAAATTGACATATGAATTGATACAAAGTGTAGTAAACAAACCAGGAAAAATAAACAAAATGATTGCAATGATGAAAAAGGAAAGAGCATCAGTAATAGCAATATAATATGGAAATTGAGTGTTATAAAATTATAATGACAGTGTAGCCCCAAAGAAAAAATATAAAAATATATTTCCCTCTCTTCTTTGTAAAAATGGTAAAATATGGGTAAAGAACACTGTATAAATTTTCATACATTTTTTTCATGAACTTGTTATTTTTACTGAACTGTTTTTCTTTTTCTACCTATTATAAAAAATGTCCAAACATCCTGATGATCCACATATCCTACAAGAAAACTCAGAGGTAGACAGCATAGGGTTTACAATACTGAAGAATACTTCATCTTAGAGGTAGATAATTTTGACGTTGGGCACTCTCCAAATGCCTTAGAAATAGAAGGATCAACTGAGAAAGAAATCTATGTGTTTTCTTTGCATGTGGGGTGTGCCTAAAGAGAAATGCGGAACAAACAATCCCAATGACTCCTGACCTTGTTGAGAGCAGGCTAAGAAAATTGCCCTTTTAGAGTTGGATGACCTCAAGAACCTAAAGAACAGGTTAGCCAATGGCATCAACAGAGTTTTACAGTCTATAGAGGCAGTACAGAAGAAATCAGAATGATCTCTATGCTCTATGCTCAATTAGAATTTAGATAAGATGGCTCTAAAGTGGGTCAGTACACAATGACAATAACTCGTAATGCCCAGGCTAATCTCTAGGGCAGCAGGTATTTTTTTAATGTTGCAAATATACAGTGAAAAACAACAAAAAAAAAGCATAGTGAACACTATCCAGTCCTCATGGTAGAATAAAAAGAAAAAGCCCCCTTCAGTTGCCAGTGTTGTTCTATTAATTTGAGTATGTGACACCAATGGATTTGGTTGGGGATGTCCATCTTTTAGATCAAAGACATGAATTCCTTGGATGTGCTCTTGGATCTAAATGATCTCATCATATGTGTGAAAAGATTGAAAGGATATCCGATTTGTACTAATCCAACTACCAAAGAATTACTTCAGCAAGCTAAGAAAAAAAATCATCCGGAAGAACCAATGGTAAAAAATATCTAGAAAATTAATGAAGAAAATCATGAAGGAAAGTGACCTAGTAGTACCAGATTTTAAACTATATTACAAAACAATAATCATCAAAGCAATCTGATATTGTTTAAGAAATAAAGTGATGGATCAGTGGACTATATTAGGTATGCAATATGCAATAGTAAATGTAACAATTAACCTTGGGTTTGATAAGCACAAAGACCCCAGCTTTTATGAAAAGAACTCACTATTTGACAAAAATTGCTGGGAAAACTGAAAAGCAGTTTGGTAGCAACTAGGTATAGAACAACATCTCATCCAGTATACTAAAATAAGGTCAAAATGGGTATATGATTTAGACATGAAGGATGATATCATAAGCAAATTAAGGGAGCATGGAAAAATTTACCTGTCAGATCTATGGATAAGGGAAGCGTTTATGACCAAACATGAGAAAGAAAGGATCACAGGAAGTAAAATGGATAATTTTGATTACAAGAAATTTTTTTATAAAATGCACAAAGCCAATGCCACCAAAATTAGAAGGAAAGCAAGAAAAAAGGGGAGAAAAATTTGCCACAAGTTTCTCTGATAAAGGTCTAATTTCTCAAATACATAGGGAACTGCACCAAATTTATAAAAATAAGAGCCATTCTCCAATTGATACATGGTCAAAGGGTATGACCGAGAAGTTTTCAGAAGAAGGATGAAAAGCTATCAACAATCACATGAAAAATATTCTTTAGATAACTACTTAAAGTAATTAAAGAAATGCAAATTAAAACAACTCTGAGGTATTACCTCACCCCTATCTAATTGTCTAACATGGCAGAAAAAGAAAATGACAAATACCAGAAAGGATGTGGAAAAACAGGTATACTAATGCACCGTTGGTGGAGTTGTGAACCGTTCCAATCATTCTGAGGAACAATTCCAAACTATGCCCAAAAGGCTATTAAATTGTGCGTACCCTTTGACTCAGCAGTATCACTACTAGGTCTGAAAGGACCTATATGAACAAAAATATTTAGTGCCATTCTTTCTGTGGTGGTAATGTATTGGAAATTGAGGGAATGGTCATCAATTAGGGAATGATAAACAGCTTGTGGCATATGATCATGATGGAATTTACTGTAAGAAATGATTAACAGGATAATTTCAGCAAAATCTGGGAAGACATATGAACTGATGCAAAATGAAATAAGAATACAATATCATCAACATTATGACAATAATCAATCATGTCATCAATATTATGACAATAACTATGAAAGACTTAGCTGCTATAATCAATATAATAATATAATTCCAAAATATCTCTGATGAAAAATGCTACTGCCCTCTAGAAAGAAAACTAATGAACAGATTGAAGCATGCTTTTTTCATTCACTTTATTTTTCTTGCTCTTTTTTGCAACGTGACTAATAGGGAAATATGTTTTGTATGATTTCACATATTGCCTTCTCAATAAGTTGGGTGGGGGGTAAGAATTTGGAATTCAAAATTTAAAAATAATGTTTTTTATATATCAAAAATAAGAATATATTAAAATTAAACATAAATTTCTCTTCAAACTTTAGTTCCACGTTTTACCTGAAGCCTTTTGTTCTTACAAAGGTTAGTACCCTCCCTCCATTTCTTCTTAACTACCCTCTAACTACCTTGCATTTATTTGTGTGTGCTTGTATGTAACATGTTATCTTCCAATTAAAATATAAACTCTTCAAGAGTAGGAATTTTTTTTATTCTTTGTCCCCTGACATGTTTAACAAATGCTTAATGATTGATCAATTGGTTGCTGGGTAAGAAAAACCAAAAGCAGATGAGTAAAAAGGTATGATTTGGTCTGAACTTTCTGGAACCATTGAGAAATCAGTGAGATAAGAAATGTAAGTGATACTTAAGAAACTGATTGACCCCACACATTTACCAATCTGGGCTTTTCAGACTGAAGCAAGACCTTTGTGTTGTACATGAACTCCAGTCTGGAGGGCTTCAGAGCATTCTTTATTATACCAAGAAAGGCATGTGTACCAAAAACCTGTGTCACAGGCCAGGGAAGGACTCCTAACATATTTATTATCCTATCCTATTCTACTCTATCCATAAATTATAGTGATTGGTTTTGAAATGGGTGTCACCAGTGAGATCTGAAATAATATATGGAGCTCTATTCCCAGTATGTATAGATAATGATTCATTACCTTCTATTCTGACAAACATCAAGTTGGATGCTAACAATCAAAGACAGATAGAGGCACTGGCCCAACAATGAGTTCAGCATTCATTACCAAGGAATACCAATACAGATGCATATGTCCTTCCATACATGCAAAGGAAACAATGGTAACTCCCACAGTGAAGGCCATGGCCATGTCAACATTTCATAATAATTTTGGTAGTTTGGTCCAAGAAAGAAATCTAGAGTTGGAATGAAATAGATTCTGCTGTTGATAGATATACGTAGGAACTGAGATATATGAATGGCTTATCTATAGAACACAAGCAGTAATAAACTTTTAACCTATTTCTGCAGAAATTTCTTAATAGAATGGGGAAAATCACCATAAGCAACATGCTAAGCTGTTCAAAGAAGTGGTAGTATTGTCAGAAATAAAGGAATCTACAATTATACTCTATCATAACAAGAATAATAGTTTACAAATACAAGTGATTTACAGAGGTCATTTCAATTAATCCTCACAAGAACTCTATTGTCTAATACTATTATTATCACTATTTTACAGATGAAGGACATTAAAACTGAGTGAGGTTAAGTGTCTTCTTTAGGCTTACACAGCTCATGGAATATTTATTTCAAAGATAGAGCAAGAACAAACATGAAGATATTTCACCCCAACAATGGGGAAGGAAGGTGGTGGTGTCGATAACTGCTCCGTAATCACTACTTCATTTGGGGAAGGAGGGTCACAGCTTAGCTCAGTTCCTATTTAGCATTAGTTCCAACACACTCAAGTCCAAAGGCTGGGGTCTTGGATTGCCAAATCCTTGTGACTGCTGGCCCAAATCAGAAACTCCACTCCTTGCATCTAGAACTGAAGATATTACTTGGAAGAACTTTTATAAAACTCAGGGTTTCATGGCCTGGAGGTGGTAATGGGGGAAGGAGATGGCCCACAGGCTCCTCCCATTCTACCTCAGCCATCTTAGGTGATCTAGGCTTGCACCGAATTCATAATGCATTCGTATTTCCCTCAGCATTCTTGGTTTTTTTTTAACAAAATTATTTTTAACATTCATTTTAAAAAATTTGAATTCTAAATTCCCTCCTTTCTTCCTAGTCTTCCCTCACCCATTAGGAAGGCAAGCAAATATGATATCAATTATATATGAGAAATCATGCAAAACTATTAACCTATTAGCTGTGTTACAAAAGAAAATACATAGACAAACATACACACAAAGAAAAATAAAGAAAGTAAAGAAAGCCTGTTTCAATCTGTACTTTGAGTTCATCAGTTTTCTCTTTGGAGGTGGACAGTATTTTCCATCAAGGGTCCATTGGAATTATCATGAATCACCATCTTGATCAGAGTAACTAAGTCTTCCACAGTTGATCATCCTTACAATATTGTTGTTACTGTGTACAATATTTTCCTGGTTCTTTTCACTATACTTTGCATGAATTCATATAATACTTCCCAGGTTTTTCTGAAACTGTCCTGTTCATCATTTCTTAAAGTACAATAGCATTCCATCACAATTATATACCACATCCTGTTAAACCATTACCCAATTGACAGACAATGTCCAAATTTTTGCTACCACAAAAAGAGCTGCTATAAATAGTTTTATACAAGTAGGTCATTTTCCCTTCTTTTTCCCTAGTAGTGATGATGTTGGGTCAAGGGGTATGTATAATTTGATAGCCCTTTGGATAAAGTTCCAAATTGTTGTCCAGAATGGCCAGAGCAGTTCAGAACTCTTCCAACAGCTCATTAGTGCTCTCTTAGCCTTGTTTAGCATTCTCTTTGCCATTCTTTACCTCGTTTTAAACTTTAATCCTCTCAATATGATTCTCAATTACCAGGCCTTGTGTCTACTAAACATGTACATGGAAGTTTAAAGTCATATTCACTTGTCAAAGTCAGGAATTTAGAACAAAAGGGCAAAGCAATTTGCCACTCAGTTTCATACTTTTTACTTTTTATCTCCCCCACCCATTAATTTGCATAATAAGACCCAAAGCATCTTGGAATATGCGAGGGGGAAAGGGGAGAGAAAAATGAGGAAAATTTTGGTGTTTCAGACCTATACAGTTCTTGGGGTTGGGAGTGGGAGGAGTGTTCTTGTTTGAAAAGTCACTTGAAATATTTTGAAGGGGATGTAGGCTCGCAATTGGGAAGTAAAGGGAGGTACAAGAACTTTTCTTTAAAAAAAATAATTAATTTTTAGTTTGCAACATTTGCTTTTATAAGATTGTGAATTCTAAATTCCACCCTCCCCAAGATGTATGGAATTTGATACAGGCTGTATACACAAGAACTTTCTAATCTCAAATCAGATAAAGACTTGATTCAGAGACCTTTAAGGCTAGCTGGAGGAAACGAGTGCATGTGACAAATTTAATCTTAGCTGGGAGGCACTCTGCCTGGATTTGGAACTACTTAGTCCCAGATCACTGTCTTTTAACTAAAGAATCTGCAGCCTGCTCTTATCTAATAATGTATTTTTAGCATTGGCAGCACCGCATAAAGGCAGCTATGTTTAACACAATGGATAGTACCCCAGGTACAATCAGGAAAACAGTTCAAATCTGGTCCATGTACTTTCTAGCTGTGTGACCCTGGGCAAGTAACTTAACTCTATTTACATAAGTTTCCTTACCAATCTTTCAGCAACCTTGAAGTTCACACTCTTAGCATTATCCTCAATTTTAAACTCTTCCTCATTTCATATATCAATTCATTTGCTAAATCTTACTGTTTTTATCTTTATGACATCTCTCATGTCACTCCTATTTTCCCACCTCCAGAAATTTGGGACTCTGCTCCTAATTCCCTTAACTTTTAGAGCTTTCACTTCACTTTACCTAGGACCAAGCATTCATGCCACTTTCAGATCACCCCCATCCCTTGCCGTAGTTCACAATCTTGCCCCTCATATTTTTCACCCTCCTTACCTTTGTGTTGTTTCTTCCCATTAGAATATAAGCTCCTTGAGGGCAGGGTGGTTTGCTAACTCATATTTGGCACATAGCAAGCACTTACTAAGGGTTTTACTATCTACCTATCTATCTTTCATTCATTTCTGTCTATATTCATCTATCATCTTTTTCTATCTCTATGTATCTTTTTTTCTCCATTCAGTCTTCTCATTATTTGTGATCTCATCATCTTTCAACTAGACTATTTCAAAAGTCTCCTAATTGGTTTTCCTGCCTTAAAGGTTTCTCCGACTTATCTACTACACAACTGCCAAAGTGAGTTCCCTAAAGCACTGATTTGACCATTTCATTTCCCTGCTCAAAAAACCAAGACAAAATAAAGTAAAAAACCCTCCAGTGGTTTCTTATTATCTCTGGGATCAAATATGAACTTATCTCTTTTGGCATGTAAAGCCAAATATAATCGGGCCATATTACTACCACCACTTTTTACTACTCACTACTATGACTACTACTAGTACTACTTCTACTACTACTACTACTACTACATATAAAAACAACATCCAGAACACAGTTCAGCTTTATATAATCCCTTAAAGGTTTACAAATGTTTTCTGCACATTATCTCAATAATCTCAAAGTTCATCCTTGGATGAATTTCTTAGTGTTCCCACTAGAAATTTGAAATATGGATTTAGACATAAAGGATGAGAGTATAAGCAAATCTGGAGAACAAGGAATAACTTACCTGTCAGATCTATCGAGAAGGGAAGAATTTATGACCAACAACAGGATAGAGAACTTTATGAAATGTAAAATGTATTATTTTGATTACATTAAATTAAAAAGGTGTTGCACAAACAAAGCAAACACAACCAAGATTGGAAGGGAAGCAGAAAGCCGGGAAACAATTTTTTATAGCCAGTGTCTCTGACAAAAACCTCATTTCTAAAACATATGAGAACTGAGACAACTTTATAGGAATAAAAGTCATTCACCAATTGATAAATGGTCAAAAGATATGAACAGGCAGTTTTCAGATGAAAAAATTAAAGCTATCTATAGTCATATAGATATACATGCTCTAAATCTATTGATTAGAGAAATGCAAATTAAAACAACTCTGAAGTACCACCTCACATCTATAAGATTGGCTAACATGACAATGGTAAAATGATAAATGGTGAAGAAGATGTGGAAAAAATTGGCACAATAATGCATTGTTGGTGGATTTGTGAACTGATCCAACCATTCTGGAGAGCCATTCGGAACTATGCCCAAAGGACTATAAAACTGCATATCATTTTATTTAGCAACAGCACTACTAGATCTGTATCCCAATGAGATCATAAAAAAGGGAAAAGGACCCACATATACAAAAATACTTATAGCCGCTCCTTTTGTGGTGGCAAGGAACTGGAAATTGAGGGGATGCCCATTGATTATGGAAGAGCTGAACAAGTTATGGTATATGAATATAATGGAATACTATTGTTCCATAAGAAATGATGAGCAGGTGAATTTCAGAAAAAAACTGGAAAGACATGTATGAACTGATGCTTCATGATGTGAGCAGAACCAGAAACACATTGTACACAGTAACGTGTGTGTGATGACTAATTTTGATAGACTCGGCTCTTCTCACCAACGTAATGATCTCAGGCAATTCTAAAAGATGGAAAATGGTATCCACATCCAGAGAAATAACTGTGGAGTCTGAATGCAGATAGAAACATTCTATTTTCTCTTTTTGTTTGTTTGCTTTTACTTTCTCCTGGCTTTTCCCTTTTGTTCTGATTTTTCCTTCACAACATCATTAATGTGGAAATAAGTTTAATATGATCATACAGGTATAGTCTATATCATATTGCATGCTGTCTTCGGGAGGGGGAGGAGAAAGTGAGAAAAAAATTGAGCCCTCAAAATCTTATAAAAATGAATACTGAAAACTAAAAATAAACCAATCTAAAAAAAAAGAAATTCCACATATGCAATGTATCTGGATGCCATATTATTCTTTTCTAACAGTTTCTTTCTTTCCACCCTCTCCCCCCTCACCACCCACAACATCTGAAGAGGTGCCCCCCTTGACTGGCAATTTTACCCACTGTTACTGTATTGTTCACATGGTTCCTTAGTCAGATACCACAGTGCCTTTCACAAAGCAAAACATAGCAGGACTGTTCGTGTGGAGACTCACAGGCTACAACTCAAGATGTTGACAATTACCACTGAGGTTCCTTATTTAAAAAAAAATGATGAGTAAGATTTTAAATACCTCTGGTTGACCCAGAAGAGACAGAAACACTTAAAAAAGGATGGGGGAGCCTGACTCAGACAAATTCTTTAGCCATGTGGATCTGAGTTCTTTCCTCCTTGTTCCCCCATGATGCCAACACTGCATATTGCAATCCCTCACCCCTAATCTAAGCCATGCTCTAAAATAACATTTACCTTCTCTATTTAGGTAGGTTCTCAATAAGTTTATAAACTGAAGAGTTTCGCAGAATTTCCAGTTTGGTATACTGCAAAGTTATTTTGATGGTGGAGGGAAAGGGTACATACAAATAAATGATCCTTTAACTAGAAAAATAGAAAGAATTACCAGGAACTATATTGGCATACTTTTGCTAATATGCACACATAGAAATACATGCAAACACAAAGCTACGTATAATTACTTACATATGTATTCTTTCTATTGAAAGGCATCGTGATATAGAAGTAAGGATGTTGGAGGCAGAGAATCTATCCCTGACTTTTATAAGCTGTATGATAATGAGCAGATTGCTTAACTTCTTTGATCTTCAGTTTTCTCACTTTCAAAATGGGCAAAATAACACATATTATCTATCTGGAAGATTATTGTGGGACTCAGATGAGGTAATGCATGTAAAGCATACTGGAAACTTTAAAGTCCTGTGGTGGTGTGCAAATTAACTGGGACAAAGCAAAGCAATTAAAGTCTGACATAGAATAAACTTTATGACTTTCATACTGTTGAATTTGTCAGTCTGCAGTTTATCTTCCTTTTGTCACATTTTTTACAGAATTTTGTATTGAGTCCACAAGATGTTGACATATATTTTTTAATTCATCACCATGAAACCACACTTTAATTACATTGGTGACTATTTTTCTATTCCAATTGTAGATTTGATGAAAGCCTCTAAGTTTTCAATGTGGTTTTAAATCAGGTGAGTTTCAACCCATTGAGGAATGTTTATCACTATCCATTGCACAAATTTCTCAACCTCTTATGACAGGTGACATGGTGTAAGGTTTTGTTGTATTATTATATTTAATTTGGGAATTTTTATAATTCCAGAATGATTTTACATCTCTGTATATCAATATATTTATTAGAATTCATCATTTAGTTTGACTAAAGATATTCAGATCACACAGGCTCACCTGGAATTCTTCTTAGAATTGTTTTGGCATTGTGCTAAAAAGTGAGTTTCCTCAGTAAAGATGATCTTTTCTCAGTTATCAGCATTCTATCTTTGTTTTGTTTTGTCAATAACACATGTTTTTCTTCCTGACAACAGTTAACAGCTAGTAAAAAAAAGTCTTATTTGTTTTTTCAACTTCATTAAGGCAATGCTGCACTGCAGAGGAATCAATAATGACCCCTACAGCTTCCAAATCCCTTGAAGGTCTTTGCTTTTTTTGTGAGACTTAATCTGTTATTTTTGCAGCAATACTTTGTCATTTGTCATTAGTTTTCTTTTTTCAACTACACTTTTATTTGTTCTGCAGTATTACTGATCCCTATTCATTGTGTGCTTGAAATGTTTGCCTTTTCCCATACCAACAGCCCCTGCAATATCCCTAACAGTTATTCAAACATGCTCTTAAAAAACCAAAACAAAACAAAGGCAACTTTTGTACACTTCTTTAGGAGTAATATCTATTCTTAAAATTCACAAAATGCCAAACATAACAAAAGACAACAATGAAATACATGCATATTGGCGTGAAATCTAAAACTCAACTGACTAATTTCTTAACTAAAAGTTGGAGAAACAAGCTCAATCCAGTTTCACTTGAGTTGGGATCAACCACTCTGAGTAGCCTTGTTTCAGTAGAAAAACAGTCATAAGCATTATTGTTATAAAATTAAACCATGTCAAAATTTTTGTTCATCCCAAATAATTTGCATACAATTGCATTTCTTATATAAAAGTAATACTGTCTCCCTGTAATGACATAAGACATAGAGTTGTTTTGTTTAATAATGCTTTAGAATTGACCTAGCCAGCTTCAAATCCTAAAGGCCAGTGAATTGTACTTGGGAGATTCTTGGCTAAGTAAAGGGTGGAATCACAGGATCATAGATTTAGCCTTGAGTGGGAACTTAGAGGCTTTCCAGTCTAACCTCTGCCTTTTACAGATAACAGAAAACTGAGATGCAAAGAGTTTAAGTGATTTGTTTAAGGCCACACAACTAGTAAGTCTTCAAGGTCAGATCTGAACCAAGGTCTTCTTAATTCCAAGTCTAGGGCCCTCATCAAAATTCCACATTGGGCTATGGGTAGAGAATGGAGAAGAAAGCTACCTAGCTTGTGTGGATATCAAACCTTTGACACAGGAATAATTAAGAGTAGCTAAAAAATTAACATTAAGTTAACTAGCTAGAAGCAATATAAAATGTACTAAGAAATCACAATATCTTGAAAGCAATTTTGTGTTTATTTCTCAGGTTTTTTTTAAGCTGGTATAGTAATTTGGTTGAAATGATTTTAAATAAATGAAAAGAAAGCCTTTGTTCACTTAGAAAAAGGAAAGGAAGAGAAAGAAAAACACAAATATTTCCAGAAGCCTAGATGAATCCTCAGTGGGAAACAGGTTTTTGGAATTGTATGTATATCCCAAATTATTTTATACTTATCTTTATAGAAAAATGGCAAATAAATACATATTCATAAATACATAACATTTATAAGTAAATATATATTTACATGATAGGAATCCTACATTATGAGTGTCAGCAGGTCTTGCATTTAAATAAAATTGATGTATCCCTATGTAATTCAAATAATTATTTGGCAAAATATTAATATTATTTCAGAAATCCAGATTTCCATATTTTTTTTCTGTTTAGGGCATAGAATGAGGTAAACCTGAGTGTTCAAATCCTGAAGCATAGTTAAATACATGCTAATTTAAGAACACTGGCTCTAATGTTTTTGCCCCACTTACCTCCTATTCATCAACCCCATGGGGAGAAAAGTTGGCTCTCCTGTAATGCATATTTGTATGTTAGTCACTTAGCCACAACAGTGAGTCAACAAATACTTATTAAACACCTACTATGTGCCAGGTACTATGTTTAGTTCAAAGGACGCAAAGTAAGCAAAAAAGCAGTCTTTGTACTCAAAGAGCTCAGTCTAAAGAGGGAGACAACATTCAAACAATTATATACAAATACAGGATAACTTGGAGATAATCAACAAAGAGAAGGTGCTACAGTTTACAATATTCCTGAAATACTCATCTTCCTGTCTTAGCTTCCTTGTATTTGTTCAAACCTTAGTAATAGGCATTATAAGTCGAGTCAATTAGTATTTATTAGATGCCTTGTTGTTCATCGTGTGCAACACCTCATGACTCCATTTGGGGTTTTCTTGGCAAAGATAATGGACAGATTTGTCATGTCCTTCTCTAGCTCATTTTAATATGGGAAAACTGAGGCAAACAGGGTTAAGTAACTTGCTCAGGGTCACATAGCTACTAAGTGTATGAAGCTGGATTTGAACTTAGCCCAGCTCTAGGCCTGGTGTTCTATCCACTATGCAACTAGTTGTCTCTTATTTAACCACGACTCTGTGCCGAGTGTTGGGACTACAAAGGCTGGCCTACTCCCAAGGAGTTCCCAAGCTAATGAGTGAGACAACATGAGAAAAACTGCGTGCAAACAATATGTATACAGGGATAGCACCAATGAGATATTCATAGCGCCTAAAATGGCCATGAATATCCCAATACAAATCTGAATTGCAAAATGTCACAGACTCTCCTCATGGAAGACAGAACCAAAAATATTTATTCAGACACCAGAAAGCCAAATCCATTATAGTAACAAAAATCTGCACACAATAACAATGCAGAGGACAATGCCATCCTCAAGTCTTCCCCCTGCTAGGCTTCCCACAAACCAGCTCCATTACAGAAATCACAAACAAGCTCTTTCACTCACTCCAGCCAGCAGCCTATCTATGACCTTCCTAGATCTGACCAGCCTCAGCACCAAATTTCCTCTCAGCTTTGCTCTAGTTCCGCCTCTTCCTGTTTCATCCTTCCAATTCTATCCATTCACCAAATTCCTCCTGCAGCTACTCCATGTGGCTCAGACTCATGTGACTCCGGCTTCCATGTGACCCAGGCAGATCACATGGGCCTATTTGTAAATGGAAAAGATCTTCCCATTTAAATGACCATTAAAACAGGTTAAATTGGAGGTAATCTAAGAGAGAAGACAGAGGGAGGGGAGGCCAGGAAAGGCTCCTTGTCAAAGGTAGGCTTTTAGTTGAGACTAGAAGAAGGTCAGTTAAGCCCAAGGGTAGAGACAGAAAATTCCCAGAACTAGGAGATGTGATGTTTTGTGTAAAGAACAGTCAGGAAATCAGTGTTACTGGGTCTTAGAGTATGTGGAAGGGAGTAAAATATAAGAAAACTAAAAAAGGTCAGTTTATGAAAGGCTCTAAAAGCCAAATAGTCTCCATCTTTTCCAAGCTGGAAAGATTGAAAAAAAATGTTTCATGCAAAAAGTAGGTTAACTTGTTGCTGCATCATTTAGTCATATTTGACTCTTCATGACCCACGGACCACAGCATACAGTATTGTCCATGAGGTTTTCCTGGCAAGGATATTAGAGTGGTTTGCCATTTCCTTCTCCAGTAGATGAAGGCAAACAGAGGTTAAGTGACTTGCCCATGGACATACAGCTAGCAAGTAGCCACGGCCAGACATGACCTTTGGTTTTCCAAACTCCAGGTCTACGGTTCTATCCACTGCACCATCTAGCTGCTTCTTAGCAAACAGAGGTTAGGTGACTCGCCCAGGAACACACAACTAATCAGTGTCTGAGGCTGGACTTTAAAGTAGGCTATCCTGGCTCCAGTCCCAACATTCTATCCACAGAGGTAACTTAAGCTGAGTTTTTAAATAAGTAAGGAATTCTAAAACAAGAAGGTAAAGAGAGAATATATTCTAGATGCAGGAAAACCAGTCTGGAAAAACCTTAGTATGAAGGAAGAGGTGTAATTTATGTATAACATTTAATAGGTAAGATAGGGTCAGTTTGTGAAAGGCTTTAAAAACATATCAGGGTGGTCTGGCATATATCTCCCCATATCAGAGAAACTGAGGATACCTTTTCCAGAAGAGATGTTACAATGGGGACTAAAAATGCTTGGGAGAGACTGGAACACATGTAGACGTTCTGTAGCTGTTTCGGTTTTGCTAACCTAATGTAGTTGAGGAGCTTTTTTTCAACTGGTTACCTAGCCAAAACTAGGAATATCTTCAGAAACTGTCTCATTCCCTTCACCTCAGAACTCTTGGGTACTGGGGGGTGGGGGGAGGGAGAGGGAGATCTCAACAATTCCTTTGTTTATAGCATATGGTGAGAGATAGTGCTGCAAAGGGAGAGGTCTTGAGGCTTTCTCCCTTCAGTTGCCATGTTGCCCTATGAAAGGGACTTAGTCCTTGGCCTGTGAATTTATTCCCTCCACCACTTCCCCTATTCTGTGGGAAGGAGATGGAGGCCATGATATTGTGAGCTTCAGAAGGTGGCCTCAACATCTTAGTGTTCGATAGTCCAAATCTGCAGAAGATTTGAACTCAGTGAGAAAGGAATAGTCACAAAAGAAGTAGAGAAGAAATTACAAAATTTGACTGCTAACTGTAAACATGAGCTAGGGAGAATATGAGACAGATTGAAAATACTGAGGTTGTGAATCCGGGTAACTGAAGGATGCTGCTGCTGTTGAGAGAAATATACAGTTGGAATTCTCAGGAAAGATATTGATTTCTGTTTTGGACAGGTCACATTCGGAGTCAACTCCAAATAAAAATCTACATGAATACTTCCATAATTTCATCATTTTCTTGGGGGTGGGTCTACACTCCACCAACAAATTAGATTTTCCCCACACCACAGTGAAGAGTATTCTTGAAATCAGTTTCTCATTTGCATTGCCCAGTATCCAATATTTTAGGGAAGAATCTCTCCAGACATAGACTGGACCTCAGGCAACAGATACCAGAGTTCATTGCCTTACCGACTTGATGGAACATGCAAGGTCCTGTGCTTCTGTGGTATGACTTTTTAGGAATTCAAGAGCCTCTTCCCACCATGAAGCACTAGAGTAAGACTTCAGAATCTCTTTGGTAAGTAGTAAGCTTCTATGAAGCTTTGTGACCAAACTATTTAAAAAAAAAAAGCAAGATTCAGAAACCTTCTGATAAACAATTTTAGAAAAATATACTTTATAGTTCATTTGCTGACTACTCAGCAATGTATTGTAGTAGAAATATTATAATTTTAGCAAATTTCATCAAAAGACCTGGGATTAAATTGTACCTCCACCACTTCCTAGCTCTGTTAACTTGAGAAAATCATAAAATGTTAAGGTGGGAAAAGGCCTCTTTATAGATCATTTAGTCCAAACACTATATTTTATTGAAAAGGTAGGACAGAAATATGTCAAGCCGATCATAAAAGTTGGCACTTAGGCTGAGACCTGAAGGGAGTTCTGAATTCTAATATAACACAGGTAGGTAGGTAAAGCATTTCAAGCATGGCAACCAGTCTTCTGAAAGGCACAGAGTCAGGAAATGGAAAATCAAGGAGATGGAAACAGCAAACAGGCTACCTTTATACTGTAACATTTGTGTGTGTGTGTGTGTGTGTGTGTGTGTGTGTGTCCATGTTCAAAAGAGAGTGTATTAAAGTATCATCAGCCTGGAAAGATCCTTATTGTCAACTTTTAAATGAAGACACTGAATTTGGGAAATTTCCAAGTACTCCCCCTCTGCATCTCTCCACATATCCTTCTAATGCCAGGAAAATTAAATAGGATTTTTTTAAAAGCAAAATTGACCCAGAAAGCAAATCAGTGAAGAATATTACATGTTGGTATTCTCTACGCCAACCTTTCGATGTACATACAAAATAGCTCCATGGACATTTCAGAAAGGATGCCTTTCTTCCTTAAAAGAAATGCCCCCAAAATCCAGCTAAGAACCACAGATTCCCCATGTTCATTAGTCTCCTTAGCCCTTCATTTTCCCATATGAACATACTGATAGCATATGGGTTAAGTTTGTCCAAAACAAAATTTCTATTATTTTAACAATTCTGAAGCCTACTCTGTTGGTGCAGTGAAAAGAATATTTGTGACTCAAAGTTATCTTTAACCCTTGAAAAAATAAATTCCCTCAAATAGACATGAGAGAAAGAAGTGATGAACAGGTCCATTATTTTTCTCTTCAGCTCTTCATTGTTTTTAATGTAAACAGAAAACATGAGTCTTCTGGCCAACTGGGAATGGGCTTGGGCTCCTCCTCTTGGGGATTGTCTTAATACAGAGTCTCCTGCCCACTAGTCAGCTCTAACCAGTACCTCCATAACTCTCAAACTTATAAGGCCAACTCCTAACATTAAAAATTAAGGTCAATGTTCAGTCATCCATACTCAGGAAAGAAACATCAAAGAGAAGAGGTAGTAAGGGCTCTTAGATCTCATCCATAACTTGCCTAGGGAGGACTATATTAAAGCCACCATGTGTTTAATGTCTCAGGGTGGTTGGTGTGGGGGAAAGGGTGCACTATTCTCCATCCCTCATGGGAAGTCCAAGAATTTCATGATGCCACTTAGAGAGCTGAAAGGAGAGAGTTACAGGGGGTAGAATATCTATTTTTCAAAAAGTGCCTTAAATCATCAGTTCTTTTTACTAAGTGAACAAAATGATGCACTACATTTCTTATAAAAGATTTGGTATCCAAGATATATTAACTGTATTTATGTGTGTATAACATAATATATATGTGTATATACGAGTATAATGAAAAGTCAGTCTCAATAGATAAAATGGTCAAAAGATGTGAACAAACAAAAGAAATACTGCAAACTGTTAATAACCACTTGGAAGTATGCTCCAAAACACTAATAACAAGGGAAATGAAGATGATGTTTAATGTTATACCCTGAAAATTGGCAAAGATGACAAAAGATGGCTTTAGTCAACACTGGACAGACTGCAGAAAGATGGGCATACTAATGCATTGACAGTGAAGGTGTGAATTAGTATTGACATTTTTTAAAGTAATTTGCAGTTATGGTAATAAAGTAACTAAAATATCCATACCCTTTTACCCAGAGATTCCATTATGGGGTTTATACTCAAAGACAGTAATTTGTAAGAACAGATCCCCATAAAAATGAAATACTAATAGCAGCATTTTTTGTGCTAGTAAAGAATTGGAAGGGGGAGTAAATATCCATCAGTTGGGGAATGGTAAACAAATTATGGTGCATGACAATAATGGAATATTACTGATGAATGTGATCAATAATGACAAGCATCTATATGTTCAAGATCTGAATGAACTGATCAAGAGTAAAATAGGCAGAGTCAAGAAAAGCCTAGTCACAATAACTAGAGCAATGTAAATAGCAAGAACACAGCGAATGTTGTGAAATTACAAAGAACAAGAGTAAGTCAGAAGATATATAAGACAAGATTCATCCCTACCCCTTCAGAGAGGATATAAGACATATTGCACATATTTCAGACTTTCAAGGTATTGGTCAGTCATGCTGATTTTTCCTTTCCTTTTTTTTTTTGTTCTATCTTTAAAAAATATTATTTATTATAAGGGATGGCTCTTGGGAGGGAGAAGGGGAGAGATAATGAGGGAAAAGATAATGGAGGAAAATGTATTAAAAATCAAAGTGTGTAGTATATTGCAACATCAGATATCATGAGAGAAAAATCCTGTTTCCCCTGAAATTTTATGTGAGGAAATAGACTTAAAGAAGGCAAGTGTTCTGCCAAAAGTTAAAACTAGCTCATTTATAAAATAAGGGAAATTCCTAAGTTACTTATTAAGCAACATTTATTGCTTATGAAAAATGATTTGATTCTCCAGAACAAAATTCTATGTTATAGGCTTTTTTTAAAAAAAACAACAACAACAAAGTGCCTCCTGTCAAGATCCTCAGAAATATTTAACAATAGAAATAATCCTGTTTAATGACCTTCTGATACTAAACATCAAATAAGACATAAGAAAGGGAGATGTATTCTCACCAAAAGTATTAACCACTGTGGTGAAGGAAATCCAGTGTGACATCTAAGAGGGATCCCTTTTAGATGATGTCAACTTCCAGATACGCCTGTGTGTGGATGGCATTGGACTGATTTCATTAAGTCCTAGAACTTTTCAGAACCCCTGGAAGAGAGCTGTAATCATTCAAAAGTGTTTGTCTTGCCCATCCACACAGGAAAGATCAAGTGGAAAAAGAGTATCTCTTGTCCAGATTTCATCATGCATTTGGATGGAACGCTTACACAGCTTGTCTAACGATATGTATATCTAGGACAGGCAAATATAGACTGACGATGAATTAGGCAGAGTTGAACTGGAAGTGGAAAACGGGGTGGATTATTTTTAGGATGTGGCAAAGCTCCTTTTCTGACCCCGAAGTTTAAAGGATTATCATTTCAATACTAATGTTCTACTGGTGGTGATCTTCGCTCCAGACATGGAATACAACTGCCTCTGGAGAACTAAAAAAAAAATGAGTATCACTTGGAGGGCAATATGGGGGGAGGGGAGAGTGGTGCGTGTGAGCAAGCTGCATCATTTAGCCAACACTGAGCTCAGAAAAACAGGAGTACAAGATATGCTAGAGTACCATGCAATCGATCCTATGAGTCAAGGGTCACAAAAAATAAAGACGGATTGGTCACTTGGCAAGAAACAGAGATGACAGATGGCCAACCAGAGTGTTCCCACTTACACCCTTCTAACAGAAGGAGAAAGTGAGGAAAGCTTCCAGCAAGTTGGGTGGACCCCACGTGGCCAGCTTTGAGCAGGATGGGAAAGTATGGAAGAATTTCAGTCTGTATCTTTGGAGGAGACTACCAAATAAATGAGGTCACAGATCCATTTTAATACTTGAGCAAAACACAATAATGCTGCCGAATGAGATTTCCCCCACCCTCCACTTCCCTTAAAGGTTTCTGAGCTCCTTGGAAATAGGGAGCATATTAACTTGTAAAGTGGTTTTAATCAACTGTTCCTGCTCTACTGCTCTATAGTGCATTGCCTGAAAGCCAGAAAAGTTGATTTCCCACAAGCATGCCAGATCGTGAGGTTGTAAAATTAAAATGGAAATTGCGCACGAAATAGTACATAGTATTCCGGACTTGTTCATACTTGAAGTCCTGTTAACTTTCACTTTGGGGTACTGAGTGTGGGCCTTAATCCGTGTTTATACTGAACCTCCTCTAACTTACCTCTGGAGATCTGTTCGCCTGGCAGGCCCTCTCTTTTGGGTTAACTCGCTGAAATATTCAGCATAGCCCGCCGCTGACAGAAGGCGATGCCCCTAACCTGGCCGCCAGGTGGGCAGAACCTGAGAATGCAAGAAGGTATCCAACCTTTCACGCGTCCTGTCCCCCACCTTATTCCCGTCCTCCTGGGAAAACTAGGAGCGGGCTTTTCAACTTTGCTCCAATCAGAGCAGCAGCTCCTCCTCCGGGGTCCCCCTGCTGGATGATATGCAGCCGCCCTCGAGGCACTTAGAGAAACTTCTCAGCCGCTCCCCTCCCTAACCCGAGGAGACCAACGTACCCAGACACCAAACCCCCACCCCCCTCGCCTCCACACCCTCCTTCTCTCCCCGCCCCTAGGCATTCCCCAGTTCTTGCCCAACCCCGGGAGCTAGTGATAGGCCGAGCGCTGGGCACTCATTGTGTATATGCAAATGAGAGCCTCTCCTCGCCTAGCGCAGCCTGGAGCCGGGCTGCTGTTGCCGCCTCTGCCCCCGCTGCCCCCGCTGCAGCCTCTGCCCCCGCTGCCGCCTCTGCTCCTGCCTTTGCTGGGGAGTTTGGCGCTGTCATGCGGTGGCAGCTGACCCACCGGCCGGCTGCATAAGTATGAGAGAGGAAGACCCGGAAGGGGGCTGAAGATGAAGGTGTCCGTGCATGGACCACCGTTGATTGCCCAAGCAGTGCAAGCCGGAGTCCTGCGCGGAGCCGGAGGCTGCGGAGTGCCGCTCTCCAAAGCCGCGGGAGCAGCCCCTGAGGAAGCCGCTGTGGCCACGGCGGCAGCAGCTGCGGCGGCGGCGCCGGCAGCGACTGCAACAGTAGCGCTAGCTCTGTGGCCACTGTTGCCACAGTTGCCATGAGTTGTGCGGAGGTGATGTATCACCCTCAGCCATATGGAGCAACCCAGTATTTGCCCAACTCGATGGCAGCAGCATCCTGCCCCACAGCTTATTACCATACCGCTCCCCAATCCAGTCAGCAGGTGAGTCATTGTCTTGGGGAACTGGGATGGGGAGTCTGGAACCTGCGATCTGTTCTGATTTTGAGGAGTACTGACTGTGCACTCTCGGGACAACTAGCCGGGAGATGAGTTTGCGGTGGCTGCCCAGGATACTGAGGGCTTCGCGGTGGCAACCCATCCAGAAGAGGAAGGGAACAGGTGGAGGGAAGAAGGGGAGAGAGGTGAGCCAGATTTTTGAAAGCATGGAAAAATACCTGAGGTCTATTGTTGGGGATTATCTAGCTGGAATCTGCTTTAAATTGTCCAAAGGAACGGGAGACCTCTTCAGAAATAGCCCGTAGTACTTATTGTGCAGTTCTTTGAAGCTCAGCTAGTGATGAGTCTTTCTTAGAGTCTATAAAAACAAGACACAAATAAAACAATCTTCTTTTGAACCAAATACTTTGTTTTCTTCGGAAGGGAAAAAAGGAGGTTCAAGCATTTCTGTATAATGGTACATCGTCAAATTCACATGTGAGGAAGAATAACGATAGTAAGACCATGAGGTAAAAGTAAAAATGGGCCCCTGGGCTGCATGTGGGTTCCAGGGCCTCGCCTCCACTTCACTTAAATATGGGATATTAAGACTGGGCAGGAGAGGTCCAAGGGAGTGGAGCAAGCTATATGGGCAAGTTATCATAAGGAATAGTCTGTAGACTGAGGTGTTCATCTAGTCCCAGAGAAGGTGCACATGAGAATCCTTGGTTACAGGTATTGCAGGGTATAGATCAAAGATTAGAGAGGCAACAGGAAGAAAGAACTGTGAGATTAACCAGGAGGAATTGGAGTACATTTTGAGGAAATACACTCAATAGAAATGGCATTGACTTCGCTCCCCCCATGCAACCACTGGGGGTGTATATTTCATAACCTAGGTAGCACACAGAAAAAGCACATATGTCTCAAGACGTTACACCAAGATAGCGATCGTACCTTTAGCTTTTGGGGGTCAGGGTGCTTATTGGGAGGGCCTGGATAAATAAATTATGCAAAAATTCAACCAAGATATGAGACAGAGTCAAGGAATATCCATCCCCAGAATATTTATACTTAGGTGTTAAGGATTAAGTTGTGCCTCTACTTTTAATCAAACTGCGCCCCCCCCCCCCCCCAAACTAGTACTAGTTTTTGTTAGATACCCGCACTAATCTTTGGAAAGGAAGACTAAAGCCTATTCAGAGATTAGGTAGGAATTGGTGAATTTCACTGATTGGCAGGGAAGGATTAATGCTTATATTTCTTGAATAACCAATGTGAGGCTGGTCAAAGTCTTATTAGGGTTAAAGAGGAAGGATCTCCACTCATATTCACTATTGGTTCTTCTCATCACTTCTTAAGGTTAAGTTAGTTACCTGGGACAAGAGAAAAAAAATCTTTATTTTTGGACTAACTGTGAGGGATTTCGATTCTTGTTTGTTTTTCTTTCAAAACATATAAGCACAGAGCAAGGTAGAGGACATATGGGAAAAGGATGCTTACCATGAATTCTGTATTTCATATCAAGATTCTGTACCAGAAGATAGAAGACAGATTTTCCCCCCAACAGACTAGTCACTATAGCTGCTATGAGTTTGTTAGTAGAAACACAGGACAACATCAGAAATGGATACTTAGGTATTCTCACCCTCTCCCTCATGCACACAAATACACATGTATACATGTGTATTAATATAAAAGGTTGTCATCTTTTCCTTTTCTTAGTCATGTAAAACTATTAATAACTTTACTTTAGAAATTATAGGAAATTATGTTTGGCATGTCAAAAATACATTTTTGTAACATTAACTAGCAACTAACTGTTAGTAAGAATAATAGTTTTATTTATAGAAGATAAAGTTGAGATCATTTACAGTAAATGATCAAATTTAGAATGTGATCAGAAATGACCTGGAAACTGAATCTACATTACTGTATCTGTATGCCCAGAAAACCATACCATAAACGTTAGTTTGTGCCTAAACTACCTAAATGATGACAACTGCAACAAAAACAAAAATCCAGCTGAATTTGGCCTAAATTATCCCTGTCTGAAGATTACTTATAACAGCAGATCAATTAACCTTCCTCCTTTACTTTGTGGTTATGTAGATTTGTTAGTGCTTGGCTGATTGATTTGAGTTTGAGATTTGTAGCGTACAGCTGAACTTGTAATCCTACTTGTGCCTCCCCAAATGTGGTAGGATGATCACATTTTCAACTATGTAATTATTTGTCACTGCCTAGTTGAAATGAAGAAATTGTTGCTTTGCACTATCAGCTAGTAAGAATTTTATACTTTAGCTTGATGACCTATATTTTTTAATGCAAAAAAAAGCAATCAGGAAGTTGTTATCAGGCTCACAGCATTTTTAGACTATGTGGTGCGTGGGTGAAGTGGGACTAATATTGACTTGGCCCTAATGTAGTCATCTGAGAATACATTTTTTTGTTTTTGCATTCCATAAGGTTTTATCATTATTATCCATGAAGACTGTTTTCTCCGTACATGGGAAGTGACCCTTAATAGCATCTTGACTGGGAGACAAAAAAAGAGAACTACAATTCTCAAATTCCTAGTACATTTCAAAAATTTATTTATGGAAAAGCAACAGAGGAAGGGAAGCAGAAAAAGTGACATGGTCCAAGAGGCAGAGGGGACCATCCATTAATATTATCCCATCTGATGAAATGATAGAAAAGAGAAGCAAACTTTGGCTGCTCCCATTCTTTTTAGAGGTAGCAATATGCTTCCTGAAATTGATTTTTTTCCCCACAAATCTGTACTGTGGTCTTTAGAAACCAATAGATTAACACTGACCCATTTTCTGTATTTTCTGTTTATATATTTTCCTTTCCTTTTAGTGGAAGTTCAAATAACTTTAAAAAAAATGTTTGAAAATAACAGACTGCCTTGCCCCTCTTCTTTTTCCCAAAGAGGAAATGTCGGAGTTTAAAAATGAAGCTTTCATTTTCTTTATGACAGTACATTGCATTACAGACTGTAAATGGGTAGTGCATAGACACATTGAGATTTCTTCAGACACATCATACCGTAGTCATAAAACTGGAGATGATCTCTAGCGTAACTTCCATATTTTATAGATGAAAAAACTCAGCCTAAGTGACATGTTGCCAGTGACATTGGTAGTGATGTAATGGAATGGTTATTCAAAACCAAGGCTATTTACTTTGAATCCAGGAAACTTCCATTGCACTGTGCTCTATAATATCTTATAGCAGGAAATTCATTAACAAGTGCTTTTGCAGTAGTTCCTGTTCACTGTGGGCTTCTTTAAAGGACACACCGTTCTCCTGAAGGACTCAAGTTGGAATGTTTAGCCATAGAAACATCGCTATAAATTGTAAATGTCTGAAGGTATCTCCAGTGTACTGTGAAGGAGCCTATTCATAGTATATGTGCTTCTCAGGCACACCTGAGACTACCTGAAAGAATTCATTGGTTCGGTAAATGTGAGTAAATTATAAGTGCAACACTTTCATGCCAGTCCTCAGAATATCACTTGAAGTACGTGGAAGTTTTCTCAGTTCTATAGGAAGGTCTGGGACTTTCCCTATAGATTTCATGCCACCACTGCTTAAACCTCTTCTCATTGCTTTCACTTCCCACTCCCATACCCATCTACTTCAGGACTGACTTTCCCCTCTACATTTATCTTACCACTACCCACCCTCACCCAACCCCCCCAAAAAAGGAGAAAAAAGAAAAGGAAAGAAAAAAATGAGACATTTATATACATTATGGCCTATTAGAATGCAATAACTTCAAGAATCAGCATAAAATTTTGAAATAATTATAGAAGAAAACTGAGGGACAGAAGTCATGAAATAAGGAACTTCATTCTCATCTAAGGAGCTTCCCCTCTAAATGCAAGCTGGATCATTTTCAAAATTCTTCTTTATTTGAAATGATCAGTTTAGGCAGGAGGTTTTCTAAAATTGAGCCACTGTGTTTTGTAATTTCCAGAATAGATATTTTTAATATGGTCATATTGTGAGCTTGTTAAATCTGTAGTTATTGATTCTAACTGCTTTTTAAGGGAGATAGATGAATTAATGTGTCTTCAAATATTAATTTAAAATAACCTACTCTTTTGTTGATAGAAGTTCAGTTGTAAATCTGAAAGAATTGTTCAAGCTTCGCCATTGCACAAGAGTTGTGTACATTTATAGATGTGGGGCACCCCAAGCTGATCTCTTGGTAATGAAAATTCATATGCAGTAGACTCTTTGGCCTTGAAGTTTATGATTACTCAGAAGTCCTTAGTAGTGTATTTATTTAAAAGTTTGGCAAGTAGCAAAATTGCTCTGTTTTTTTTCTATCAGAATTTCATCCTGTTTTTTTTTTTTTTTTTGCTTTGTTTTATTTTGTTATTACTGTTGTTGTTTGCAAGGCATTGAATCCAGTTAGCAAAGGAACAGTTATTTATTTTTTCTTGATGATTTAGGTAGCCTTATTAGCAAAAACTATTAAGTCCCAATATATCACCGAGTCAAGCCTACATTTTACCTCAGTGGCAGAAAAGAATAGAAAAGAATAGTAGAGTTAGCTTATTTAAACCAGAGGATCTAATTTTCTTGGAATTGTAAGCAAAGACTTAAGTAGATTTGTAGGTATTCATGCAGGCCCACTTTGAGAAAGAGCAGTCCTTATAATTCTCTCTGCACAAATTAACTTGACACAGAAACTTAGGAGCTTAAAATGTTTCATAGTTCCATGTACCTAATAACTTTCCATCCAGCAAATCCAATCCTGGATGAAAATTAAACCTTGATATAACCAAATGAATGCTCTATACCACAAAGAGATGGGGAAATGATCAGAATCTATAAAATCATATACATGACATGGAAAAGGTGAAATGTGTTCAACAGATTCTGAAAACTTTCTAACAATTTATTGCACCTTTTGAAACTTGAGTGAGATGAGTTTAGGATAAGTACCATGAAGTACTTTCTCAGGAAATGCCTTATCTACATCTGGAACTCAATAAACTTACATTTGCATAGACCTGGAAGATTGAAGACAGCCTTAACTTTCCTTACAATGGGTAGATAAGGCAAATATTCTATTTTACAAATGGGAATCTGAGATTCAGAAAGACTTTGGCAGGGTTATACATCTGATAGATTAAGTGTATAGCTGGAATTTGAACGCTTATCTCTTGCCTTCAGGTTCAGTACTCTTCTAACTACACTACTACTGACATTGCTATGAGGTGGCACAAGAAAGAAATACAAATCATTTCCAGAGCTGTTTAAACAGTTTCATGGGTAATGCAACCTATAGAAGACTACTAAGAAAGCATGGATACAACTAACCTTCCAAGTTAATGCCGGGAAAGATAATTCTTCTCTTTTAACTAGTTTTTTTCATTAACTGATTATATAGCTCAAGGTGTTACTATGCTAGGAGTTTTGGCTTGTTCTTAGAACATATTTGAAGATGGACTGTCTCCAAGACTGAAAAGAATAAAGATCAAATAGTTGAATTCCAGGCACTATGAGGGGAATGGGAGAGATATTGAGGGCAGTGGTTCTTGCCTAAAAATATACCACACAAACTATTTTCTAAGTTGCCTGCTCATAATTTGATTTCTTCATTCCACTGTACTGACATAGTATACTTACTTAAAAATTAATGCAAGGTATTAAATAATTGCATTTTAGATGGGAATTTAGAGATCATTTTATCCAATCATCTTGTTTGACAGATGAGAAATCTGAGGTCAGAAAGTCATGAATTTTCAGGGTAACATTAGATGGTTAAGGGAAGAGCTGACTAGAACTCAGGTCTCCCTACTCTCACTCTCTACTTCCATTTCCCCTACACCATGATGGATGTACACACATTCTTGATAAGCATAACAAATGCTGGATGACAACAACATTTGTTGAATAACCAAAAATGAATAACTAAGGCTGAGTAGATAACTCCTTAAAATATATTGTGTCATATTGTTTCTGTCAAAAGTCTATAATTTAGGATCACATAATTTTAGACTTGGAAGTTACTTCTGATTTTTCATCTGTAAATTGAAGAGATGGTTGATCAGTAAGTTTATCAGTAAAACCTTTCCAGAATTCTACGATCCTAAGATCCAGTGTAACTCATCATTGAATAAATCAGTAAGTTGAGGTTCAGAGAGAGTAAGACTTGTCTAAGGCTGCATAACTTTGGGACTAATTTATCCTTTCCTATGAATTCAAGATGGAAATAAGCATCCTGATGAACTCCTCAAGACTGTTTGCTATCAGTTTTTCACAGAATCAGAAAATGCCCCCTCCTCTACTTCTGGAACCCTCAGAAACAAGAAAACACACCTATGATCACAGACTATTTCATTTTCTTTTCTGTTCTTTCATCATCATCATCATCAACAACATTTATGTAATGCTTAAAGGTTTCCCAAGCACTTTATAACTAGTAACTGACAAACCTGGGAAGTAGGTTCTATTTTTATCTCCATTTTACAAATGAGGAAACGAAGACAAATAGAATTTAGGTGACTTGCTAAGCCAGTTTCTGGGACAGGATTCACACTCAGATTTCCTTACTCCTTGTTTAGTTCTCCATCTACAGTAGTTGCTCTGAATATTGGTATGTGAAGAAATCTAATTTCTTCAAATTTGGGCAAATATCATAGCAACTTTTACATATCTTACTACATAAAGACGTATTTATAGTTTCATTGTTTTAATACAATATAGTAAATTTTATAATCATGAGACTAATATTTAATAAGAATGGCAGAATTTATGCATCCAAATGAATATTTTTCCTTTCAAACTATTCCACCAGCTAAGGGGACAAATAAACAATGTTGTTTGGAATTCTTTAAGGATTCCTTTGAAAGCCTGAACTTTGAAATATTCTTTCAAATATTCACAATGATGTCACATCATTGTCCCTTGAGGGTGTATCTGGTGTTTAGAAGCAAACAGAAGTCATTCTCAGACAAGCAGGGTGATTAATTTGGACAGTCAGGGTAGTTTGTACCAGTTTTTTTTTAAAATTTTAATCTTAAGAAATTCATTGTATATAAATATGAAGGGATGTGACTCAGTTGTATGAGCTAGAAAGTGGTTCTGAAGACAATTCCAAAAGCAGAATTTATTGCTTTATTGGTAGTTTGGTTGGAATAAATCTATCATTTCTGTAAATGACTGGTACCAAATGACAAATGCTATTTGGAGTTATATATTTTTTATGGGTTTGATGAAGATACCAGTCTTAGTATTTTATAGTCATACCTCTATTTATAGTCTTACATTCTGACTTTCTCAAAAAAAATCTCCAATTTTTAAAATTGAGTAATGAAATGAAAAGGATGATCTAAGTCATATGCTTTGCCTAAATGCAGACCTTGATCCAAAATTAAATCCTTTGTGTGACCTCAATGAGAGTTCAGTTTTTCAAAAATATATTTTCCCCCATCATTAAGCAAAAGTTGTGTGACAGTGTCTGTCAGTGCTTTTGAGTGTTTCTTTTTTGGCAATCCTTATGAGAAGGTAAATGAAGAATAATGAGACATAGCAATAGAATTCTAGCAATAGTTGAAAAATAATGTCTTCTGAAAGTCTTCTCCCTGGGAGTAAGAATGCAGTAGTCCCATCTTGTTTCTTAAAATAAAAACATCACTGCCTTGAGAAATAAAGAATATTCAATAAGGATGACAGTTAACCTGGGCAACAGTATCAAATGATTCATTTAAAGACATTTTTAACCTCAGGGAGAAGTTTCAACATATGTATAATAATAACTTGGTATTTGTCACCCTGGTCCTTGGGGAAGCAAAGGTATTTGGCTTCTGATTGAGAAGATATTCTCTTGTTCATAGAAATGTTCAAAGCTTTGTTTGCAGTTGTCTGGAATGAGAATATTCAGTATAAGCAGACCACATTCTGGTTCTGATAACTGTAATTGCACAACCTGGAAAAAAGGGGGGCTATGTTAACCAGCCTTGTGGCCATTAGCTGGTAATTCTTTTCATATAACCCAGCCCTTTTACTGGAAGATAGTTAGATCGTATTACAATCACTTTTAGAAATGAACTTTTTAAAAGTTTGAGCTTTTTGGGTTGTTGTCCTCTTTAATTCTGTTTATTTCCTCTTTGTTTCTGTGTTCACATTTCTAACAGCAAAGCTGATGGACACTTCTGAGTAGGGGGTCCTTTTAAAGCTTATATTTGAAAACTGGTGGTAGGGATAACCTTGATAAAATTGGTAATTTGGTAATAATATTGTATTGGATATTAAGCTTTGGACCTCAAAATTTAAGCTTTACTTGGCATTTTTTTTTTAAATAAAAATTAGGTTTGTGCTTAAGGTAACTTGCGCACTGATAGAATGTAGTAAAATGGAAAGTGTGCTGGTTTGGAATAAAAAGACTTGTTTTGGAACACCGTTTCTTTCACATAATGCCTTTGTGACCCTGAGCACCTCTCTGAGACTGATTTTCCTTGACTGAAAAATGAGGGGTTGTACTAAAAGACCTATAAGGTCCCCTCTAGCTCTAAATCTATGACCCTATTCTCTCTAGGGAAATATTGCCTTGGGAATTGTCGAAAAGTTGAAAGTAAACTGAAACTAGATGCACGTCAACAAAATTAAGCAAGAAATTGGACTGTAGTCAGAAAGTACAGAACTTAGAAAATGGTTGGGGATCATGATCACTTGGGAAGAAAGTATAAGAAATATGGTGGATATGCGTGCATGTATGAGCCAAAGAATGCAATTTCAGTAAGGAACATATAAGGATCAAGACCTAGCATTCAACGTTGTTTTTGATTTTGATACTTTAAGGCAAAATTCTGGAGCCCAAGATGTTAAGCAGAAGCCCTAAGTCACATAGGTAAATAATGGCATGTACTCTAGAGCTCTTTCAGTTGTTCTTTTCTTTATGTGATTTAATTTGTTGTAATGGATCCAAATTGATCTCATCGGATATCACTCTATTAGTTCAGCTGTCATATTTTTTCCTATTGTTCTCCGATTGTGACTTCTACTCCTCCTTTGTTTCCTTTGGAATTTAGGCAAACTTTAGATTCTGCTCTTCGTTGGAGGCAGGGGTTTGCTTGGAACCAAATCAGGGGCACCAATTAATAAGTTTTCTGTGTGAGTCTACACTTATGAAATGGCAAACTGAAAATTATCATTTTGTTGATTGTCTTGATTTAAGAAAGTAATAGAGGAAAATGCTAATACTATAAATTAAACTTAAAAGTGTATTCTTAGTGTTTGTGTATTCCCCTCCCCCTGCAAGAACTGGTTGTTAAACGTTTATGAGCACACCTCTTGTTGGAAGAGTCAGTTAAAAGCTAGTTAAAATGTTGAATCTGTGCCATAGGAAGCTAATAGGCAATGATCTTGATTAGCAAAGAAAGGAAAAGGACTGGTTTTACATTTTAAAAAAAAATTATTAAATATTGGAGTTATGTGTTTATATTATAAACATCATAAAAGTGTGATATCACAAAGTGACATATTACATTAAAAATGCAACAGATCATTGCTTAAATTATCAGGAAAATGATATATAAGAATTATAAAGAGCAAAAGTGTGTTTGGATTAAGACATAGATCTTTTTTATTGCATATACTGAGAATCTTATACCATTTAGACAGATTTCTTTCTTTTCTTGAGTCATAACTAACTTTAAAAAATGTTATCACAAAAACCCTGAATTAATGTATATTTAAAGCCTCTATTTTTTAAGGTACCTTTGATTTAAATTGAAAAAAAGGTATATAATAGAAAAAATGCATTTTTAGCTATTATTACTGCCTATACAATTTTTATAAAGGATGTCAGTATGGTTTAAGATGTTAAAATTAAAAAGAATATATATAATGATAAATGATCATTTTCTTAAATTGATACTAAGAGAAGTAAATAAAGGAATCAGTTACATATATTGGGAAGAGCATTCCTTTGCAGAGAACCAACTTTGAGATCAGTTTTAATTTTCTGTGTTCTCTCTCTCTCTCTCATTTCTGATCAAATGCTATAGGCATTGTTGTCATCAATAAGAAACTTATTTCAAAGGGAAAAGAGGAACTGGAATTTGTTTATTGTAGTATGTTTGACAACATATTATAATAGTAATAAGTTATATAGTATTATTATTTAAAATGCTAGAATTTTAAAGCTCAGAAGAACCTTAGAGGTAATAAAGTTTAATTCTTTCATTTTACACATGATGAAATTGATGCCCAGAGAGTGTGGTAGAGTGGAAAGTAACCCTGGATTTGAGGTTGAGGTGGGGAGGGAAAGGACTTTTGGACATAAATACCATTTTAAGTGTTAATTAAGTGTTACCTCTTAATACCTCTGTCCCCTAAAGTAAGTCATTTCCTCTAGGTCTCAGTCTTCTCATCTGTGAATGAAGTGGGTGGAGTTGGTCCAAACAGGACTTTTGCTGTAGGTACTAGAAAACCTCTTATGTTCCCTTCCAGCTTTCAATCAGCAATACACTTCTTTGAAGTGACTTGTCCAAGGTCACACAGGTAGTAAGTGGCAGTAGGGATTGGATGTAGGTGTTCTGATTATAAACTAGTCCTTTTTCTGTAGATTTGTAATGATTCAAATGAAACACTAATAAAGGCTCCACATTTTCCTTCTATGCGAAAGTGAAAAATATATTCATGCTATTATAACAACAGTCAATACACTAGCAACAAGAATTAAGTTAAAATAAGTCTTTGAGATAGATATGTATCCCATACTGCTACAAAGTTTGAAGGAAAAAGCAGTATCTTTATTTACAAATCATAGCTCTTAGAACTTAGCAGCAGCTCATATGTAAACACTTCAGGAACTTTATCCAACAAGAATAATATACCCATCTACAGATAGGGTAGGAGGATGCTATTAACTGAATGAAGAAAATTTAATTCATAGGTTATAGGTTCTGCTGTTCATAACTACTAGAGTCTTAGACTTCTAGTTTACATATTTCTGCAATATTCACATGTATATGTCTACATATATATTTGCATATGATATATACATGTTTATATTACTGGGTACAAGATACAGTTTTTTTTCTCTCTTTACACCAGTTATTTTAGAATAAAGAAAACAGGATCACTTCAGCTAGTAATTTAAAAACCATAATTGTTCATTAGACATATAAGTTTCACAAGATTTTAAATGATCTAAACTCTCCTGCCTTTTTTTGGCAAAGGAATTGCCACTCCACCCCCACCCCACTGGTCAGTGAACATTATTTTCATTTACCCATAGTGGTAGCTTTTTTGTTTATGATAACAGTGGTAACTGGAACATCTGAAAAATATGTTTCTTATAAAATGGATCTTCACACATACTCATTCCGACATTTTAATTTGATTTTAAAGAAAGGAGTCCAGGGCATCTGCCAAATCCTTTTATAAGATGTTAGATTCCTTGCATTTTAACAAAACATTCCTTTTCTTCTCCCTTCCACACTAACACTCCTGTGTTCTGCAACTCAGAATTAGAATGTTGCACTGTGCCATCTTTAAAACATACATTAAAAAAAAGACAGGTGGTAAGACAGGCTGATTTTGAGATGAACAAAAAGAAAAACATTCTCTTATTTCTTATTATATTATGATGTGTGTGTATGTGTGTGTGTGTAATTTAATCCTAATAAATTGTGGCATTTAAAAGTGAATTGATTGTCTTTTGCCAAGTTTGACTTAATAATGATGAAAGGTTTAAAAATTTTAGTGGGGAGGCTGACCAAGGAGTGAGGGAAGAGAAAAACATTCCAAACTGTGAAGCTACTTGTATTTTTTTTAAAGTAATCCAGTTAATGTTTTTTTTATAAACTGCCTTTGATACTGTGTTTTGTTTATTCCATACCAGAAGAAGTTAGCGGTATACAGCAAGATGCAGGAGTCTCTGGAAATGACCCTTCCCAGCAAACAAGAGGAGGAGGAGGAGGAGGAGGAGGAGGATGAGGAGGAGGAGGAGGAGAAAGACCAGCCTGCCGAGATGGAGTACCTTAACTCTCGATGTGTCCTTTTCACTTATTTCCAGGGAGACATTGGCTCAGTAGTGGATGAACACTTCTCAAGAGCTTTGGGCCAAGCCAGCAGCTTCCATACAGAATCTGCCATTTCAAAAAACAAGATGGGGCTAACCCCTCTATGGAGAGGTAAGAATTAAAAAATCATATGCTCTCCAGCTCACTGTATTTGTTTCGCAACGGCTCTGACCAGGATCCAGCTGGAAACGTGCCTCTGGAGGACAAATATTCACTTGCTTTTTAATTTTTAAGGACAGCGAGGAATTTCTTTCAGACAAACAGCTGGATCAGTTTTGTCACATGTGGAATGCATGGTTGGAAAGGATGCAGTCACACCCCTTAAATTCTTTATGGAAAGTAATGATGCAACGGGTATGAGTTTATAGTGGCAGGATAGAGCTGGAAAGCAACCATTGCTAAAGCCCCAATGGCTTAATTTGGATGTCTCAATAATAGGCGTGCCTAAAACAGCTTTTAAGAAATTAGCTATCACTCATTCCACTAGGTGTTACTGTGGTGACATAATTGAGATCTGAGTCTGGACTTCCCAGGGCAGAAATTAAACATTTTTTGTCTTCTCGAAGTAGCTCTGTCTCTTGCCACTGCCCCCTGCCTCATCTGCTTGTGAACTGGGAGGTCCTGGCATTTATTTTAAATTGATTTTAGATCCCATCACAGAGATTCCTTAGGTACTAACAGCAAAAATTTGTACATGTTAAGAAATCCTACTGATATTGTGAGCAAAGTGTTAAACCATTGATGGGAAGACAAGTTACCACATTGAATCCCCTTACAGCAGTCCAAAGATATGTCTGGAATGTTCATTTCCTTCTTTATAAAAATTTAGTATAGGACATCAGAACAAACTATTGCTTGTTGATTCACTAATGCAAAAAAGAAGAGACAAAGTCTAGCTGGAGTAGTAGAAGATGGTATAAAACAAAGGTTAAATAAGTATGGAATTTCTACTGAAATTCAGAAATGCAGACCCTTATATTCTGGGGACAGGATGCACACTAACATAGATTTTTAAAATTGAATATTGAAGGAAAGGTGGATAATTTCCTCTTCAATAACTAGTGTAAGGACATCTGTGGCTCCTTCAGCCTCAGTGGCCCTGCCTACATCCCTTGCAGATAATCATTTGACTCTTACTATTTCCCTCTGTACTTAGCATAATGGCATGTACATAACAGGCACTTAATAACCATTAGCTGAATAAATGGATGAGCCAAACCAAACAAATGCCAATAACCTTAGTATCATTTAGAATAGGATTAGAATTCAAAGTGATCTTGATAAACTAGAGATAGCCACGACCATCAAGGACCGATGACAAGTGGAAGAAAGGAAATGTGAAAAGAAAACAAGGCAAGAGAAGACAGACTACAGAAATGAAAGAATATATTTGGCTCATCAAATTATAGAATGTTAGAAATCAGAATTAATCTAATGTAGCTCTCTTGCCTAATAGATAAGGGATATCTAAAACTCAGAAGGTTGAAGTGGTTTGCCCAAGATTAAGCAGCTAATTAGCAAAATAGCTGGAACTGGATCCCAGGTCTTCTGACACCCAGTGCTTTAAAATAGTATTTTTTATTGTGAAGTTAATATTTATTATTATAATTAACATTATCAAACATGAGTGTTTTAATGTATAAATAAGAACAGATCAGCAGAATGTATATGCAATTATTGACTTCTGTTACAGAGACTTTCTTAAAACTGTATATTCAGTTTAAAATAGCAGTAATGGAGCTACCCTGCTTATTTGTATCCCCTTCTGAACTTCCTTTTGCTTTCTTCTGTGTATTTTAAAAAGGTTTCATTGATGTGCTTTTCTTTCTTTCCTTTTTTCTGAGTCACTGTCACTACCCATTAACTCTTCCTCCTGTCAAAGAGAAGCCATCTCTTCTAATAAGTATAATTCAGCAAAACAAATAGATGACTAAGTCTGAAAAATGTGTAGTTTCATTGTGTACCTTTAATATACCAAATGTCTCCCAAGAGTGGTTTTTGTTTTGTTATTTGTGTTTTTCATTTTTTTTTCATGATAAGATACTGCATGGGGGAAGGGATACCAAAAGATTATGGAGTGAGAGGCAGTCAGTAACAAACCGAACATGAGTCAACCCACAGTGTTCTTAAAATAGCAAGCACCCTACTGGGGTGCGTGAATAGGAGTATAACGTGAAAAAAAAATCAATCCCTTCATTCTTTTTAACAGGAGTCCAATTCTGTTCAGAGCACTGTATTCAGGTATACATTTTCCAGCTTAAGAGAATTATAAAGAATTTGGATAAGGTTTTCAGAAGACTCCAATGATAAGTAAAGTACTGCAAAACAAGACTTTGGAGCACAGAGATCATTTTGTGAGGTGAACTAGTTAATGGTCAGTTTCATATCATTCATCAGTCCTATTGACGTTTTTCCATGCTCAAGAATGCAGTAAGACACCTCTTCCTGGGCTCACCCATTTAGCACTTTAGCTATGAAACCTTGTGTTATTGTACACATGCATGTATGCGCGCGCGCACACACACACCACGTGGCATTGATGAACAAGACAGATCAAGCTGGTGATCATCCCTGATGCAAGGAAACTCTCAGCAAATTAGGGAGACTTCTCCCCTCTTTACTTGAGTAGGTGAGGATTTCCTGGCAACTTATTCCTTATTTAGAGTTTGTCTTTCCCTTCAGACTCCAGTTGTACTGCTTTTAAAGGGAAGGAGAATGACTACCCATTTCAATTGCTGCCTCTGACTTGGTACCAAAAGAACTCATGTTTACTAAGTGTAACTTCCCGAAGAAGGCTTCCTTCCTTCCTTCCTTCCTTCCTTCCTTCCTTCCTTCCTTCCTTCCTTCCTTCCTTCCTTCCTTCCTTCCTTCCTTCTTTCCTTCCTTCCTCCCTCCTTTCATCTGTCTCTCCCTCCCTCTTCCTTTCTCTCTCTCTGCCCCTTCCCTCTCTCCCTTCTTCCCTCTCTCATTGAAACAACCTAATGAACTCTTATTTCTATTGAATATATCATTTTGAATCCCCAGTCAAACTCTAAAATGAGTTTACAGCACCTAAGTAATTTAGATCACTATTCTTTCTAGATTATATGAGTAATAAAATAGTATTCAAATCACTGATCAGTGCATTTTATGATAGGTGCGTTTTAAAAATTGAAATTGAAAGAAAGTAACAAGTAAGATCCATCCAAGTTTATCCACATCTGGTTACTTTCACTGGTAGCTAATAAAGAGATAAGTGACTTTCTATGAGAGGGAGAAGAGATTATTGACTCCTGGAAGAGTAATTTTTCCCTGGGGAAAGAGAGAAGGGGAAACAGACAGGCACCATGGACGCTGAGTGAACATCTCTTTCCTCATCTCAGAATTTTCACACCACAACATCATATTCTCTATTAAAACAGTATTCTTAAAAGTGACCAGTAATATAAATAGCAAATCATAAGATTTAAAAAGTAAGATAAGGTCCATTTTAGCCAGCATTCCATTTTAAAGGTGAGGAAACTAGGGCCCAAAGATATTAAATGGTTTGCCTAAGGACAGAGGTAAGTGAAAATCGAGATTCAAATCTAGGTCCAGTGACTCCAAGCTGCCTTTTAGAAGCCTTCTTCTCTAATCTGTACAAACCATCTCCATGGAGGGAGGGGATGCAGTGAAAAGTGCACAGGGCTTGGAGTCAAGAAATTTAAATCTGGCCTCTGACATTAGTTTTGTGACCCTGAGCAAGTCTCTTAATCTGTAGTGGCTTTAATTTCCCTAACTGTAAAATGAGGTTGATAACAGCACTTACTTCTTAGAATTTTTATGAAGATGAAAGGAGATAACATTTGTGAAGAGCTTAGCCTAGATCAGGCTCTATATAAATGCTTATTTTCTCCTCCCCATCTCTATTCCTCTTCTTGCCAAGGTCTCTAATATTTTGCTGATTTCCCAAAATTAAACCCTGATCATCATTTTTAACTACTTTATTTTCCAAAATGACCATATATGGTCCAGCGTGAAGTCCTCTCACTTCTGAACCCAAAGTGTCTTTCGGTCTTTCACCCTCTCTCAACCCCTCCCAAGCTCCATACCAAAGTCCTAGGTCTATTACTTTTTTCCCATACTGTCACAATAGCATTCTAATCTTCTGTCTTCACTCTCTCCCGCTACACAGATTTTGCCAGATTTATCTCTCTAAAGCACAGTTATGACTATGTCACTTCCTTGTTCAAAAAACCTCCAGGAATTTCCTATTGTCTACTGAAAATCCAGATTCCCAAATAAGACCCCAACTCCCTTATTGAAACAATAACCACAAAATACCTTGCTAAGTATCTGAGTATTAAAAAGAAAAAAAAAAGCAAAACTCAATGATAACTTTGTTTTTATGTCATCATCCTTCCTAAATAGATCCCTTTCCTTCCCCTTTCCCCTTGAGAGCAGATAGGTTTTTGTCTTTTTTTTTTTTTTTTTTTTTGCATCCCCACTGCTTAGCACAGTGCCTGACATTTAGCAGACACTTCATAAACATTTATCCATTGGTAACAAATTTTTTAAAAAGAATTGAAAAATACAGTATAGCAAAGTATGTGAATACAATATAGTCCCCAGCCTCCGTAAAGACAGATAGGAGATGTATTTTCTCTTTTTCAGGAAACCTGACCCTTATAATCATGTAGTATTTAGTTACTGCTCCTTGGGTCACTCTCTCCATTTAGATTGTCATCATTGTATATATTAATTTACTCGTTCCAGTTATTTCGCTTTGCGTCTGTTTCATGTTTTTCTGAAGTTTTCATATTCGTAGTTTTTTTTATAGTGCAGAAATATAGATTGCAATTTATGTAGACTGTTCTTTAAGTCTTATCTCTCACCTCTGCTGAATTCTAGCAAATATAAAATTGCGTACTGTGGTTCAGCACTTCCTGCAAATTTGTTCTTTTTGTGTATGTGAAATATCCTTTGCTCACTCTAGCTCTGCCTCTTGAAATCCTATCTGTCCATCTCGTCTCACCTCTGCAACAAGGTAGATAGATAAGAATGCTGAGCCTGGAGTCAGGAAGACCTGAGTTGAAATCCTGCCTCAGACATTTGCTCCCTGTGTGACCTTGGGCAAGTCTCTTAACCCTCTTCCTTAGGTTCCTCAACTACAAAATAGGGATAATAATAGCATCCACTTCATGAGGTTGTTATGCGGCTCCAATGACATAATAATTTGTGAAGTGCCCTCTTCTCGACTTCTCTTTCCTCCCCTCCACCCCATTTCATAGGGTCATATATTTAGATCTGAAAGGTTCCTTTAAGATCATCTAGTCTAACTTCCTTATTTTGCAAGTGAGAAAACTGAGATCCAGGGAAGTAAGTAACTTACCTAAAGTCACATAGTCAGTGAATAACTCTGCAGGTGCAGTTTTCACTCAGGTTTTCTGAATCTAGACTGGGGCTCATTCCGCTATATCACTGACATCTTCTTCATGAATCTTTATGTGATCCTCTAACAGCTAGAGCACCCTAACTGGCATAGCCCTCTGTGGTTCTTTTAAGGAATTTACATTTTGCTTTGTCTTATAGTTGGTAGGTTCTCTGGGGGCCAGGGTTATGGTATCTTAAATCATCTTTTTATGTGTTAAACCTCTTAGCATAGTGCCTAGCATCTAGCAGTCTCTTAATACACATAAGTCTGATTAAATTACATTCAACTCAAAATGCTCAATAGAGGTATGTTGATGATGATGAGGTCTATGAGATACTAAAGAGAAGATAGTGGCCAGCTGTTGAGTTGGGTTATAGAATTAAGTTCCTTATAAGTTTTTAAAAGTGGGATAGATTCTTCTATACTGAGGATATGTTTATTATCAAATGGAAATCTGCCTTAAGATCAGTCAAGATTCGGTAGCATCTTTGAGTTCTTGCAGCCATACATTTCTTTGATTTATAATGGGAAAATTTTATAACTTTTGGGAATTTTCTTAATCTTGAATAGGGCTTTGTTTTAATACTTTAAACTTCACTTAAGAAACTAATGACCATCCCCATCTCCCTAAAATAATCACCCCAATGTAGCCATTAAATAGTAATTATTAGACTTATTTGTATTTTATAGAAGGCTGTTCTTTTTGCTTGCACCTATACCCTCAGCTCTCCTTTGTACTAACTCAATTTCTATTTATTATAAGGAAAGATCAGGCCAGCTGTAGGTAGGTTGTCAAATGAATTGTTGTCCATAATCAACTGATTCTGAAGCCCAAAGAAACATTGCCAAGGGCAGTTACTGAATTAAATGGAGAGGATATGAGAGGTATGTGATAGCTTTCTAATGAGACTCCTGAATTGTAATATCAACTTTATCTTAGCCATCCTTCATTCTGTTTACAAAGCAATCTTCCTAAAACATAGGTTTGACTGTGCCTTGCTTTTCTTGCTTTGGTGGTGTCCTCTTATGAGTTCCTGAATTTGGCATTTAAGGTCTCACACAATCCAGCTTCATCCTGCCTTTCTAGATTTTTCACATTCCTTGCTTTTGTGTACCAGAAAAGTGGCATGGTACGGTGGATAGAGGACCAGCCTCAAAGTCAAGAAGACATGATTCAAGTCTCGCTTGTGACACACACTGGACATGAGATCACTTAACTTCTCAGGACTCTGGGCAACTTTCTAGGATGATAAATAGAAGCTACCAACTTGCATTGATGGAGGTTTTTTGTCATTGGATATTCCCTGTAACAATGAAATCACAGGTCATATACCTTCATGTACTTTATATTCAAGTGAAACTAATATATTTGCTACTCCCCAAACACAATATTCTTTCTCCTGCCTTTGCCCAGAATTCCCTCCCTCTTCACCTCTGCCTCCCAGAATCTCCACCCTACTTCCATAGTAGTTAATGCATTACATTCAGCCACTTTGATTTTGCTTTGTAATAGAGAAATCAAGAAGTTTAGGTTATGGCCTACCTCTGACATATTGCCCTGTGACAATGGCAAGGCAACTTCTCAGAACTCCCATCCTCTAAGACTCTTAAGTTGTAAATAAGTTTCAGTGGAAGTACTTTCTGTTCTAGGAGTTAACCCTAGACTTATGAAGTCACAAGATGGACTCCATCAAAAAAAAAAATTCTTTCTATTTCCTTGTCTAAGAACATGCTGCATTCTATATGCTCCATCCCTGGTTGAAAATAAGCATGCTGAGGGCAAGAGATACTTCATTTTTCTTTTTTTGTCTTTCTATCCCCTGTGCCTAGCTGTACCATTTATTGTACTTAAACATTGAATTGAATTGAATTGGATACTTTGTGTTAATGTCTATATCTTGCACATAATAGGTATTTAATAAATATTTAATCCTTGGATCTTATCAGTGAGCTATCCAGCTCTCTAGTACTGAGTTTCCTTTCGAATCCCATTTGGACTCTAAAACCTCTGAAGGACTTGTCACTTTTTGTCCTTGGACACTTGTGGGTGCACATACAATATTCATTAGACACTCTAGGCCTCAGTTTCAGGCAGAGTCCATGGAGGGGCCTCTATTGAAAATGGTTTTCATTTTCAATACCGAAGTTCCACTTAATGGCTGGCTTAGAGAGATTATCAATAGTAACAGTTTCTCTTTCCTTCCCAGATTGATTTAGTTATTTTTTTTTCTTTTTCTCATCGAAAGGGCCATTCCCTGACTACTTCTTAAAGAGGCCTGTGCACTCAATGAGTGTTACTTCCCTCTAGATGAATACCTGAAAAGGCCAGGGTCCCCCACTGCATCCTGGACCATCTCCAGTCCTCCTGATGAATATCTGGTCACTGGATTCAGCTGACCCAGGAGGGGAAAGTGAGGCTGGTGACCTGCACAGCCCTCCCTCACTCAAAACAGAGTCCGGTACAAGTCATGTCATCATTTCTCTGGTGGCATGGTCTTCTCCGAAAATGAAGGATGAACACAACAGCAACAGCTGAATGATTGATTACATATCAATCATTATTGAAACAATTTGAAACCTTCAGAAAGCATTTTGTTCCCTTATTCATTGATAATTGTTTATTTGAGAATTTTTTTTTTGCAAATAAATGAGTATCTTAATTCCAGTAAAGAGGGAAATGAAAGTTGCTGAGATTCAGCAGGTTGCAAAAAAAGTTGTTCAGCTTACATGGTGTACATAAATACATACATACACACACATATATATATACATATACACACACACATATATGTGAAAAGTGTCAGTTAGCCTAAAGCTTTGTGTTCTTAGGGAGGGGTAGGAGATGATCACCTCAAGAAAAGATTGACCCAGCAACACTTGAATCAGGTGAGACCTGACTGACACTCCTTTGAGTGAGTCTAAGGAGGAAAGACACCAGTTATCACCCCATACTTGCAATAGTCTTTTGGGAATTACACTTTGAATTTTAAAAACACTTAGTATACAATAATGAGAAAGAGACCTTGATATATAATGGTTATAAAGAAGCCTGAATTCTGGGGAAGGCTAGAATACAAATGATTTCAGTTGTGGTGCAGAAAACAATTTTCACTAGAGACCAACCACCAAGTAAAAGTATTAAAATGCAGTGTTGGCAACTTATTTTGGACATTAGGAAGAACTTGACTAAAAGGTTGCAGTATGGTAGAAACTGTCATCAAGCAGGGTATTTAGCATATACATGTTAAAATCATACGAGGTTCTTTGACAAATAGGACCAGAGAGATAACTGTTCAACTTGATAGATTCATTATTGATGAATAATGAATGACTGATGAGCAGCCTAAAACTGCAGATTTTCATGAGCATCATGGAACAGGTTTTACTATCTCCAAATAGAAAGATTCCTTATGAATGGCATGTTTCTCCAGTGACATCTGATAACATTGCACTTGATGAATTAGGTCCTGAAATCAACCGAAAGCATTACACCTTAGACAATCAAGGTGGATGAAACAATGCGTTTGTTTGAATGATGGAACCCTAAATTTGAATATGCAGTTCCATAGGGAGCTCAAGAGTGTCTAGAATTTCCTAAAGGAAGAGACAAGGCTGAACGTCATCTAAGAAAAGGCAGTGTTTTCAATGGTACCAAGCTGTTCGCAGCGCCAAAAATTCTCTTTTTTTTAAATACAAGTATCCTCATATTGAGACTATGACACTTTAAGTCATAGAATGCTGTTATCTCAGAACTAGAATGATAAATGCCCATGTGGATATCCGCAAGTAACCCGTAGTATATTTGCATTGATGACTTGCATGGTGTCTCTCCCCCACACTGAGAGAGAGAGAGAGAGAGAGAGAGAGAGAGAGAGAGAGAGAGAGAGAGAGAGAGAGAGAGAGAGAGAGAGAGAGACCTAGAGATGGATTATTGATTATTAAGGATATTCAGGACATGAAATAGGAGAAGTTCAGTCGTGTGTCCAGAGTAGGACTCAGGAGACCACCAAAATTCTGTTCACCGATTCCCATAAAATTGTGTTGTGCTTTGTTCTTAAAGAGGACCATGACATCAGGGAGATGATGACATGACTTGTAGTTGACTTTGATTTGAGTAAGGGAGGGCTGTGCAAAGTCACCAGCCTCACTTCTCCTCCAGAGCTCTGGGTCCAGTGGTCAGACATTTATCAGGACAACTGGAGATGGCCTGGGATGCCATGGGAGACACCCTCCCTCCTCCCTGCCCCTCCCTGGGCCTTTTAAGCTTAAGATCTTTCCAGGTTCTCACTAATTTGAAGAAGGCCTCCAGGGTATTGGGCAAATCCTTTGTAGTGAATACAGAGAAATACACTGATAAGAATATGAAAGTAGGGAGTTGTTGAATCTGCATCAGTAAAAAGAGGCTTCAAAGCCATGAGAATACAGACCCATCAAAGTATTGCAGCAAATGGAGAATATTTCTGAGATTCTTAAGAATTATATTTATAGTAGGAACTTTAGCTAGGACTTTTTAGGATCCCTTCTATGCTTTGGGCCAGAATTCTTAACTGGTGGGAACTTTATGTTTTTAAAGCTGTTTCTTTTGTTAAAACATCTATTTTCAAAAATTGTCATTGCAACCCAGAGTAAATTTGGTCTTTTTTTTCCAAGGAGACATTTAAGCGTTAAGCTAAGAAGCTCCTCAACAGATATGGAAGTAAGCACCCTATTATTCCGGTTTCAGCTTCCTGTCATATCTCATATGGATTTCTGTAGTAAATATGACACCAAAATGACTGGATGAGTTTTGCAGTGATGGTGGTTGATATCAAACTTAATCATTTTAAAATTTTATTTAGAGTCTAAGTGTACCTAGACATTATCCCTGTTTTTAAATCTCTTAGCACAAGCCTTTCATTTTGAAAATTAAAAAACTGTGAAAGCTCCAGAAAGCCTAAATAACTTATCTAAGGTCACACAGATAGTTTCATGAAGAACCAAAAGTGTTCTTTTGTCCAAATGCAAACCAAACAAGAATATGACATTCAAAATGGGGTCATAGAATTTTAAAGGTTTCTAAATATTTGAGTAACATTAAGGCCAAAGCCTTAGTGGAGTGTCCTTATTAGGAGGCCTTGAAATTCCATCTTTAAAATGAAAAGTAATTTTGTACAGAAAATTTTATGCTTTTTTGGGCTAACATTTTTCATCCAACAAATGTGGCTGTGATTAAGAGCATATAAGCAAAATGCATGTAATAAAAATATTTACATACATATGAAATAAGCACACTGATTCCCAGGCAAGAAACAAAGTTCTCCATCTGTTTCTTTGTATCACTATGATTTATATATTTTCTTAAGCAAACAGAATCACAAGTAATGGTTTTGAAGCACGGACTTATTCTTAAATAGATTTGTTTTCCAAGATTTTTTTTTTGGTTACAAAATATATCACAGGATTTGAAAAAAGTGCATATATTTTTGCAACTTTATATTAGGCTCAAGAGATATAGTGACTGTGCAAACTTTAAATTACTTCTAATTTCATTTTCCCCATGGTACTTTTCAGGTTTTGTTCTATCTTTACAGAATGATGTTTAAAAAATAGATTTCTATTCTTAATATCATTATGTTCAGTAACCAAACTGTAAGATCTAAAGAATAAAGAAGACAAAGAAATTTTAGGTTAATACACTCAAAATGAGGCCCTTCTCTGCCTTCAAGTTCTTGGCATGTTAAATCTTAAACCTGAAAGTAAGCTTACTTCCTTATAGATAGAACCTAAAAATCAGAACAGACATATATGGAAAAAACAAAATAATGTATGTTGTCTGTGTTTTTTGCTTTATATTTGGTTTTTTATGAGATGTAAAATATGTGTATCTATATAAATGTATGTATATGAGGGAGGTGTACATACATATGTGTATGCCTGTAAACACGTGTTTTGCGTACATATACACGCATGTGTGTGTATACCCACCTATAGGACATTATCAGATTTGAAGTTTAAATAGTTTTTAGCCCATAAGTGAGCCTAAGCACTACTTTTGGATTCATAGCTCAAATTTCTATGAATACCTAACAATTCCTAAAAAGCCCTTGGTGTTCTTTAAAGGTTTCATTTTGAGAAACATTGACCCAAAAACCTATATCCATGGAGTGAAGATAGATAGATAGCTAAATAGATAGATAGATAGATAGATAGATAGATAGATAGATAGATAGATAGATAGATAGATAGATAGATAAGATATTTTGTAACATCTTATAGATCTACCAGAGGCAATCTGTAATTGACATTTAGAAGCAAGTTTCAGTCAACAAGTATGTATTAAATGCCTATTGTGTGCCAGGTACTGTGCTAAGTGCTGGGCTTAGGGAAACAATAGCTTGCCAAATATAGTCCCTGCTCTCAAGGAACTCACAGTCTAAAGGAGAAGGTGCTACATAAACAACTATGTGCAAACAAAATAGGTACAGAATAAAATGGAGATAATTAACAAAATGAAGGCAGTAGCATTAAAAGAGAATTATGTATTTGGAATAACATTCATCCCTCTATCCTCCTAGTTTCCCTGATTTCCTTTAAAAACTCAGCTCAAATCCCACCTTTCTAAAGACCCTTCAAGTCAAGTCAATTAGCGTTTATTAAATATAAAACAATCAGGTACTGTGCTAAATAAACACTGGGAGTACAAAGACTGGTCAGAAATAGTTGTTGCTCTGAAAAAGTTCAGAGTAAATTTATATTTCAACTCTATTATATATTGGATACAGGTTGTTTTTTAAACATAATACATACCATTTTTGCGACAGAATTACAAAATAAGGGAGAAAATGAAAATAATTTTGTAGAATTGTATGCTCTGGTTACCCTTAAAGATGTCTGATGTTAAATTCTGTTCTCTAATGGTGTTGTTCATGCCTATAATACATGCATAATTTTGAATTTTAGATTTCCCCAAGTAATGTAAACTCAATTGAAGAAATTCACAGGGAAAAATAGAAGCTCCTGGAAGGTGAAATGTTTGATTTAGTGTTTATTTCTACCCCAAGTCCTAGAACTGTGTTTTACTTGTAATGATAATAAAAACTAGCATTTTTGGAGCATTTGAATGTTTGCAAAAAACTGGGTCTATTACCTCACAACAACTCTGTGATAGGTATAACAGAAAAGATTATCCCAATTTACAGATATAGAAACTGAAGCACAGAGAAATTAAGTTAACTTGCTTATCATCATATAGGTAGTTCATGTCATAGGTAGTGTTTTAACACAGATTTTGCTGGGTGCAGGTCTCTTCTGATTAGTTTCTGGATCTTTGCATTGGCTGTTTTGGAATTTCACTATCTACTCATTCCTCTCTCTCAGGTATTGCTTCTTTTCCTTTAATTTGCAACCCTTGAAGTCTTTTGTGATCCCCTCAAGGGCTACTTTTCTTTCTTACAAACGACCTTGAGTTTAATTACTTTGTATTTTCTTTTTTGTTTATTTTGAATATACATTTATGTACCTATGTAGTTGATGTTTATATCCATATCATCTATTTATTCATCCTTGGTGTCTCTCATTAGAATATAAATTCCATGTGACTAGAGATTGTTTCATGAATTTTATTTGTAAGCTTGCCACTTCACATAATGCTTATCACACAGTAGATGCTTAATAAAGATTCGAATAGTAGTAATTGAATGTGTCTATTGACTCTGAAAACTGCATAAGCAGAGGTATTTTCTGCTGTTTCTTGAAGCCTTTCAAATCCAAGCATATCTTTAAAAATGTATCATAATGCTGAGAGGAGAGAAGAGACTAGAACTCTGAAATGATACGCATTTGTCTGTTTACATAATGAATGAGAATTTTTTTTTTCTTTAAAAGATGTAAATCAAACCTTGGGAGAGTTGGGTAGAGAAGCAAAGATACCCTTAGGAAAGTTGGAAAATGAAAAAATTTGAGAATTACTGTTCCAGACTAATTCTTTTAGTCAGATAATGTATGCAATGTGTATGATTGATGGTCCCAGCTGCAGAAACTTCCTAGAGGCCAGAAAGCTATGTCCTGGAAATTCAAGGTCAATATGGAAATAGTAGAAATTCAAATGATTCCATTTCAGATACTCCTTTCTTGACCATGGTGGAGGTGTAGTTCAGTACTTTGGTGGGGACATTGCAGTGTGAGAGCATTTTACTGTTGTAGTAAGTTCTTTACTATTCTAGTAAGGACAGTGATCTTGAATTTTATATTACCTGGCCACTTGTCCACTTGTTCAGGGGTGGGAAACCTGCAACCTGCAGCCTTGAGACCACATGTGGCCCTCTAGGTTTTCAGTTGCAGCCCTTGGACTGAATCCAAATTTCTTAAAACAAATCCCCTTAATAAAAGGATTTGTTCTGTAAAATTTGTCAAAAGTCATAAGGTCTATGTGCGCTCAAGGTCTCAGATTCCCCACCCTGATTAGTGGTAGAATGTCTTAAAAATATCTAGCTCAGCCCCACCCTCACACTTTCTAGATGAAGGAAATGGCTCCAAAAAGTCAAGATTCTCTTCCTGGAATACAGTCCATTTCTCTTTCCTCTATACTACACCATTCCCATGATGTAGAAGAATATTTTTGTTGAAAATATTCTTGAACCTACTATAGTGTTATTTTTTGAAAATGGATGTAATCAATAAATTTTATATATTCATTCAACCACCATTTTAAAGTTTGAGAAATGGTGTGGTGTAATGGATACAGCTGGCCTAGAAAGCAGAATCTTAGTGTTCAGATCCTTCCTCTGAAACACACTGGCTCTGGGACCCTAGCAACCTCATTGCTCTCAAGTAGACTCTTAAGGTCAGTGCTTCTCAAACTGTACTCCTGAGAACCTTGAAAAACTCCATATTCCTCCTCTTCCTCCTTCCTTCCTTCCTTCCTTCCTTCCTTCCTTCCTTCCTTCCTTCCTTCCTTCCTTCCTTCCTTCCTTCCTTCCTTCCTTCCTTCCTCCTTCTTTCTTCTGCATCTTTTTAATGAACCTTATGTTGTCTGTTAATAGCCATTAAAATAATCATTTTAGAGGATTTTCCTTCAAGGATTCTGTCAGTGTTATTTTAATGGAAGGATTCCACTGCTATAGACAAAATTGAGAACCACTGTTCTAAGGCTATGAAATTCCTGATCTTCATTTGGAGAGGAAGTTCCTAATTATAAGCTTCATAAAATAGTTAAAAATCCAGACCCAGTTTAAAGAAAAATGTTTAGCTATTCAAATAAATAGTGTGTGTATGTGTGTGTGTGTGTGTGTGTGTGTGTTTGTGTGTGTATTTTAAACTATTCAAGGCACACCACAGCTCACCTCATGTTGGCAGAATATGTAAGAGGATATAAATAATATTTCAATTGCAGGACTTATACATCTCATCATATAACATGACAGTAGAAGTCATAGGTCTGGAAAATGAAAAACAGTACATCTCTTTGAACAGTGGCTTTAGAGTCCTGAGGTGTCTTTAATGTTATTCCACCCTTGAGTACATACTAATATCTATTTGTAAAATATTATTGAGCAAATGTTAAAAACAATAAATATATGAATTTTAAGAATATAAAAAATATTACTGGACAAGTCAAGGTAGGTCTATTCAAGAACTGAAACTTATGTAAACTTTTTTCTCCTGACTCTCAGACAGCTCAACTCTTTCAAGTCAGAGGAGTAGTTTCCCGACTTCGTTTTGGACCAGCTCTTACCAGCCCCCACCTCGACCCTGTTTAAGTGGAGTTCACCCTGACTTCTCAGTTACTGCACCAGGCACCTTTGCAGCAACTGACCCTGGTCCCTGGCCAGGACACAATTTGCATCAGACTGGCCCTCCCCCTCCCCCTCCTGTGTCAGAGTCCTGGCACTATCCACTGACATCTCAGGTGAGCCCGTCGTACACACATATGCATGATGTGTACATGCATCACCATCATCCCCATCCACACATGCACCACCGCCACCATCACCACCCTTCTGCCAGCTCCCATTTGGATCCGCGGTATGGCTCTTTGCTGATGCCTTCAGTTCGTACAGCCAGGATTCCTGCTCCCCAGTGTGACATCACAAAGACAGATCCTACTACTGTCACCACTGCTACCTCAGCATGGGCTGGAGCCTTTCATGGGACAGTGGACATTGTGCCAAGTTTTGGGTTTGATTCAGGTAAGACAGTTTTCTTCTTGCCAGGAAACGTGTGAGGTGGGGGGGAGAGAAAGCAACTTAAAAGAATATTTTGAAGTACTTCTTCCTCACCATATGTTCCATATGTGTGTATTAAGTTATGTCAATTTATAAATATCTACCCCCCCCAGAAGAATTCTTTTATTCCTTGAGGAATTTATATTGTGAGCAAGCTTGTGGTGATATGATTGTTAAAAGATGATATGTTTGCTGGCATTCCTTTATCCAAATAATCTGACTCTGGATTTCTAGGGCTGTGCTGGAATTTCTAGATGGCTTATATTTATATTGTATTGAAAACCCTTCTATCTGTACCTGGTGCTTTCGATAATTGCACAGGTTATTCAGAGCTGAATTAATAGATGAGTGTGTTGAGCGTTCAGCAGTTGCTAGATGCCAGTGATTCTCCTTTTCTTGTGAGTTTTGTATTCATTTCAGCACGTGGAGACTGTATTCATTATATGTAATTGCAATGCTTGTGTAACAGTCTACTATTCTAAAAAGGGAGAGAACATATCTGAGAAGGAATAAATTTGTTTTCTAATCTCATTTTCTCTGCTATCCCTTGCCTCTCCATTTCTACCCATACTTCTTTTTCAATCTTCTTCCTTTCCTTTTCTTTCCCTTCTCTTTTCGAACATCAGACTTGGAAGGGTTATCGTTGAGTCATTTCAGTCATGTCTCACTTACATGGTCCTATTTGGGATTTTCTTGACAAAGAACTAAAGTAGTTGGCTATTTCCTTCTCCAGATCATTTTTACAGATAAGGACCTGAGGCAAACAGAGTTATGTGACTTGCTCAGGGTCACACAGCTAGTAAGTGTCTGAAGCCAAAATTGAACTCAGGAGGATGAGTCTTCATGACTACAGGACTGGCACTCTACCCACTGTGCCACCTAGAAGGGGACGATGAACTTTATAACCAACACTTAGAAAAAACTAAAGGGAACAAACACTTCTTCATGTAATGTTAGTTTTTAATTTGGTGAACTTGAAACCACAGGTCATAGAGGCTGGAAAGAGATGTCAAGTTAGTAGATGATACTCTGGGTCTCTATTCTGATGTTTTCTTGAAGTTGCTTTTTCTATAAGTCAACAGGTCAGCAAGCATTTATTAAATGCCTACAGTGTTGTGAGCAGTATGCTAATTATTAATTCAAAAAAGACAAAAGCAGCTCCTTCTGTAGGATCTCACACTGTAATATAGAAGATAGTATGCAAATATCTTCAACTATACAAGATTAAAAGACACACACACACGCGCGCGCGCAGAAAAGACTTCTAGCAGATGAGAATTTTATCTGACACTTGAAGAATAAGCCAGGAGGCAGAGGTAAGATGGGAAAACATTATGAGGGATGGTTAACAACAACCTATGGAGTCAGGAGATGGGGTGTTTTGTGCAAAGAATAACAAAGAGGTCCCTGCCATCAACTTGATTCCAGAAGGGAAAATTAAAATATTAGAAAACTAGAAAGGTAGATGGCAGGCGGGTTGTGAAGGGCTTTAAAAGTGAAATGGGATTTTATATTTGACATTGGACATAATAATTTCTGACACATTAGAAATTCATTTTCAGAATCTAAAGAAACTTTCCATTTTTGAAACTACTTTGTACTCCTCTTAATTTTTCTGCAACTTGGATAGGCAGTTCCTCCAGTTACATATTCTCTGACAAGTTGTTTTCATTGTTCTCTCATTGTTTGAATGAAATTGCCAGTCTCATGACTCTAGTTTCTAATGGCAGGTTTCGGTGTTCCATTGACTATGTGACTTTCACTGAGTTTTTCCAAGACAAAAATGACTTCATTTATTTATGAACCGGAAGTTAGGAAGAGTTGAGTTCAGACTATTGACTTTTGTGACCATGGACAAGTCATTCAGGCTTCTTGGACTTCATTTCCTCAAATGTAAAATGAGAGGGTCAGATTAGATATCCTCTGAGGTCCTTTCCAGATCCAAATTTCTATTTCTATGATTTCTAACTCTGAATTTTTTCCTGCATAGTGTTATAACTTATCATTGTATACGTAAACTCAGTATTGGCCTGATTAATTGCTCTATGCTTGAGATAGCAGATTTGTTATAAAAACCATGGATTTCTCCGTAACTTTAGGGAGGATATGAGAATCATCTTCCAATGATCTTAGGAGAAATTAGAAAAATGTTTTCTCTTCTCTTTCACCTAATAATTTCTGCTTTATGTGAAACCATTAGGGGGAAATAGGACTGTATATTGAATTGATTGAATGGCATGCATATATATGTCACATATGCATACCAGACACACATATACATATAGGTATAAAATACCAATGCTTTACCTATATTAAGGGCAAGGGGAAATTGTAAATGTCAAGAAAGCACCTGGATGTACACTTAGAAAGTAAGATTTCCCTCAGTACATTCATATAATACCATCAAGTAATGTTTGATATTAATTATCTATAATTCCAGAAGGGGCCCAAATGAAAGCCTGAGTAGCAACGGGGAAAGGCTCCCAAAAGGCCATCAGAAGGCAAGCAACTGATTATCATTTGAGACAAACACAGCTTTTTCAAGGTTCATTTGCTGAACATTTATTAAGCATGTGAAGTGCAGAAGGAACTAGAAAGATGGTAAATAGGACCAAGTGCCTGCCCACAATACGGTTAGAAAGTGTGCTGCTAAAACAGATAAAGTAACACTCCTATCATCTTGTACTCAATTTTTCCAACATAATGCTGGAATTCAGGCATTCGGATTATGTCTTGTTCATTCGTTTTCAGTTGTGCCTGACTCTTCATGAGCGCTTTTGGGGTTTCCTTGGCAAAGAAACTAGAGGAGTTTGCCATTTCTTTCTCCAGCTCATTTTACAGATGAAGAAACTGAGGCAGAGTTAAGTGACTTGTACAGGGTCACACAGATAATAAGTGTCTGAGAACAGATTTTAATTTAGGAAAACAAGTCTTCCTAACTTCAGACCTGACACTTTATCTACTGTACCACCTAGTTCACATGTTAACAAAGCTCTTTAATGTTTACGTCATTATTGATTTGTATCATGTTATTGATAGTTTACATTATTATCGCATTTTACAGGTTAAAAACTATAGTCCAGAGAGATTAAGTCAACTGTTCACAGTCACACAATCAGTGACCGCAAGACAGTACTCAAATGCAGGGCTTTTGTGAACTAAAGTCCATAGATTGTTTCATTCTACTATATTGCTTCATTAGTTTTACATTTGCTGTGTAGAGTCACCCCAACATGGTGGCCAAGTAGTACTGGTTTTCTAGAGAGGCCCTGTACTATCTATTTCTTTTTTAGCTACATCCCTTTAGTTTGAGAATTTGAACCTTATTGGATTTACAGAGACCTCTCAGAGAAATAACTCTGTATGTTTTTCATCATTCATTCATTCATACCTTGGTGCAAACGAAGAATATGGAAGCCTATTTAGAGAAGAGCAAAGAGGTGTTGAGCAGGAGTGGTAAAGACTAGGGGTGGCGCAAAAGAGAGACTTTTCTGGGCTTCACAAAGTCATAAATGTAGAACTGGAAGAGACGTTAATGGGGATCTAGTCCAACCTTTTCATTTTATGGATTTAACTACTAGGACCCAAATAGGGTAGGTGAGTTGCCTAAAATCAAACAGGTAGTACATATAAGAGAAGATGGTGGAGCAACTACTTTGCCTCCAAACCTAAACACATTTTCCATTACACGAAGCTGCTTCTTAGTTTAGCATAACACACTCAATTTTCTCTGGGTATAATGTAATATGTATTATGGAAAGAATAGAACTAAAGGTATATCTTCCAGGTTATGAATAAAGATATTTAATAAACCTGACCTGCGCTCAACCTTAAGGAGACTTGAATAGACAGTTTCTTCAGTGAAATGGAATGACATTCTTATTGACTTTTATTGCCATTCAATTACCTAGTGTAAGCCATGTAGTGGCTCACATCCAAGCCACTTTTAATGACTTTTTCAAGTAATTTTTCAAGATTTTTAATGAAGTTTATAACTTCTGAAATGCAAACTGTGTTTCTTTTACAGTTTCCCCTTTCTGCACTACTTTTAATTATGAAACAAGAGCAAAGGCAGTCATGTTTCATTGTGATTTTTTTTCTTTGTAAACACAAGCTGTTCATTGCTGAAGATTCCATTTTCATCTAGAAAGTCACAGATTTATTTTTCTTATGTTATTTTAGCAACAGTCAGGTTATTCATTCCCCTTCCCCCATATTTCAGGGATGCCTTCATCCCTCAATAGAGGAAAGGATGAAAACATTGTCTAAATGGCAAGTTATAATCCAATGTACGTACCATTTTTTTAGACACTTCCTTTTTAGGGTATCCATACTAAAAAGGTAACCATATTGTTACCTATTGTCAGTTTAAAGAGCTATGAATTTAAAAGGACTGGAGATAAAAATAGAATGTATTTCTATTTCTGCTAACTATGAATCATATCTTCAGATAATGAATAGGGTTTTTTACCTGATAGCTACACAAAGAATTCTTAGAGGAAAGCATTATTAGTGCTGTCATGTATGGAGGAGTAGACTTGGAATGAAAAAGAAATGAGTTTGAATCCTGTCTAGACACTAATTGAGTGATCCTGGATAAGTCACTTAATTTCTTTCAATTTCTTAATTTCTTACATAAAATGAGGTAAACCACCCACTCGAAGAGATATTATGAAGATTGCTTTAAAAACTTCAAATGCCATTTATAGTGGTTATAATTATTATCCTGAGATGATCAAACATCTCCCAAATTATATGAGGCTTTTCAGATTTCATGCATTTTCTGGGTCACACTTTTGAAATGAAGTCTTCCAACCCAAAGAACAGAATATTAATTTCTCTTCTATCTAGAAAAGACTATTGCTTAACTAGTTGGCAGAATTATTCATCAAGGTCTGATTTGAAATTTCACTTATAGTTTATAGATAATTATATTTATGAAATGTTTTACTCTGAGATGAGCTTGATAATTTCTACAGTTCATTTTCTCAAGCAATTAAATTCTTTTATGTAAGTTGCTTTTTCTGTATAAGAATCTTACTCTTTTTTCAAGGTCCAGCCAGGTACCACCTTTCCCCTCATCCTCATTTTTCTCACCCTTCCAAGTAAACATCGTACTTCCCCCCTTGAGTATATCCCACTATTGTGACCTCTTACCAATTTTCTGACATAAACCTGCTAAAGTTTTATTCCATTGTCTCATTGTGCTGTGGCTTTGGTTTCTTTGGATTTTGCCAATAGAAAACAATTTTTGGCAGTACTTAACAAGCTGAAAAGACTTTGGGTACATGTCCAACAAGCGTAATATGTAGTCTATAGTGTGATTATGAATTGTTTGGCCATCACATCATGTAGGCATCATAATCTGTGATGGTGGAGGGTACAGTCACACTATGAGGCTATTAGATCCTTGAAGTATTAAAGCATTTATTTGCACATACATCTCTAATTTTCCTTACTTAAGAGTTAACTCTTTAAAAGCAGAGACTGTGCCTTTTTCATCTTGTGTCTTCAAGTGCTTTCTCATTAATAAATTCTTGTTGCATTGAATAGGAATGAGCTAGAATTATAACAATAAAGGGAAACTTTCTGTAGGTTAAAACAGGCTAGAAGCTTGGGGAATAGGAAAATATGGGCAACATGAGTATTTATATTTAAGTGACCTCTCTTTTTCCAAGAATGGGAAATATGCAGTGAAAGAGTTTATAAAATATTGGAATCCTTAATGTAAAAGTTGACGATGGTTATAAAGAGGTGCATGAGTTTTATGATGTATTCCTGACACCTTTTAAGATATTTTAATCCAAGAACCACATGTAAGAGGGAACTTGACGCTATTGCTAAAAACTGATTCAGAAGATTAATTATTAGCTGGATGTTTCAGAACTACTGAACCCAGTCAAAATCACACCAATTTTAAACTATCATTGTACTGCCTCATTTTCTTATTTTGCATTAAGGGAACTAAGGACATTTAAATAGCTCTCAGAGAACTGCTCACTCTAAGAGACTTGGTGATGCATTTATACTGCCTACCATAAGTTAAAGATCTAGAAAACTCTGATAATAATGACCTAATACTGATTTCTCCCATTAAAGAGGAATATAGAAAACATGCAGAGAATTCATGAAGGAAACAGAGAGATAATTAAGAACCGGATGATAGAAACCAATCAGAATGTTTAAAGCAGTTTTCCCACTGAGTGATGGCTAATGTAACATTATGTGTAATGTATGCAGACCTCTTACATGGAGGATACTGCCTGGGTATGCCTCTATGTTGCTTGTGGAAGATGTTGATGCTAGAAGGAAATATAATTTTGACAGGGAGAAACAATGAACATGAAGATGAGTTATTGTCAGATATAATGAAATCTTCTTCAGTGTTATTTAAAAAAAATAAAATGGATGCTTATCTGGCTGGGATAGCTTAAGTGTGATCCTGGTACAGTGGAATTTTGCATTTGAAATCAAAGGCTTTGATTTGAAAGCTAGCTCTGCCACTTAGTGGTTTATGACTTTTCCTAAGTCACCTATAACCTCTCTTTAAAATGATGAATTCTTCATTTGTAAAACAAGAGGGTTGGACTAGATGACATCTCAGGTCCTTCTAGAAACAAATTTATGATCCTATGAAGTAAGAGAGAGTCAGAGACAGAGAGACAGAGACAGGGAGAGGGGGAAAGAGAATGGATCTGTCTAGGTTTGTATCAGATTTAAACCTATATGATTATATAATGATTTGTATTCTCATGAATATATCTGGCAAGGGGACTGATATACATTTGTAACAACAAAAATAAAAGTGTCAGAGAAATTTACTCCAAGGGCTAGGGGCCTTGTGAATTAATGGGAATGGTGCTCTCAAACAGTGTTTGCAATATTCCTTTTGGAGTGTTTTCAGTTTATCAGGATCTGATGCTAATGATAATCATCCTAAGGCCTTAAATGTTTCGTTCATACTTTCTCTGGCTTGCATCATGAGTTCATTTTCCACTGGGGGAAAAGGCCATCAAAGGTATATAAGAATATTTACACATTTTTCTATGAGTTAACAGTACAGGGCGTGCAACCAGAAGGGTAATGGAAACCATCTCCAAGATTCATGCAGAAAACTAAGGGAGATCCTGTCCAAATAGAAATGTGTGTAGAGTTGCTAGATAGTGAATCAGATTTAAGAAATGCATTCCTGAGCACTGCTGTCAGTTGTAGGTATACATTCTGTAAGACTTGTCAGGAGCAAAGGTGAATAAAATTCTCTACCTTTTCTAGAATCATGTTGAGATCGTACAGTATGTGTTACCCTCTGAACCTTAGCTCTCTAGATCTCTTGCTACATTGACATGGTCTTACTTTTTTTCTGCCAAAAAGATACCTTCAATGAATAGTGGTGTCATCATTTTTAGATAAGTTTTCTGTCAGTTTCTGACAGTTTTTGAAGCACTCAAATATATCTGTATAAATAAGGAATTTCTAATTTTAGAAGATGCCATGTTTTTGGAAAGAAATTAAAGCAATAAAAAAATCAGCTGTATCATATATAGAAACAAGGTTGACATAGGGTTAGCAGTACACTTCCAGTGAGTCTGAGAGGGGAGATGAGGAAAAGTTTAATGAAAGAAGTGGTAACTAACCTTGAGATCAAGGTGGGAACTTGAAGAAGAATTGTTTTAAACAGACTGAACTCTGGAGGGGCTTTGACTGGGCATTAGGGAGACCTATCAGCAATTCACAGAAAAGGGAGAGTCTGGAAGAAGACTGGGAATTCTGCAGTAATTCAATTGACTGGAATGTGTAATTGATGAAAGAAAACAGTGTGAAATAAGTCTAAAAAGTTAGGCTGTAAAAATATTTGAAGGATGTAAAGGATTTTGCTTTTAGCAAGAACTCTCTCATACACATATTAAGTTTATGCATGCTTCTTTGATAAATGAAACCACAATAAATACACTTTGTTCAGTAACTTTCTATTTATGGTAGATATGAAATAGGGAAATAGGGATCTGTCTGCTTTCCAAAGCTCTTTACCACTCTCATGGAGGATGTCTTGTACAGGGTCAAAATCAAAAAGGGATTCCTTATCACATAGCCCTTCAAATGCCTACTTTTGCTGATAATACTGTATTAATGCGTTAAACCCTAGAAAATAGAAGGGACTCTTTAATGAGATCCATAGTCACTCAAAAATTATAAATATAGCAATCCATATATGAAAGACTAAATGGAGGGAATTACTCACTGTCAAGTTGAGGATATGCAGTTGGAGGAGCAATCTTCTAGTTAATACATGGACAATGAGATGCTTTCAGAATTGCATAGGAGAAGAGTGGTGGGTTGTAGGGCATTAACTGACTATTTATTTTTAGGATTATCATTAATGTCACAGAACTTAAAAAATTAAGAGTTCTACATATTGATGTTTTAATTCTCCTTCAGTATGTCAGTTTCAGTGGTTCTGTTCTTAATCAACAAATACTCATTAAATGTATCAGAGGCACTATCCAAGGTACTCAGGATACAGAAACAAATATTAAACAATCCATGCTCTCAAGGAGTTGCAGAGGCAGCAGATAAATGAGTACATGGATAGATTTAAAAGATAGATGTAGAGACACAGAATAAAGATATACAGAATACATTGCAACAAATATCAAGTAATTAACTTCAAGGTTGTTGATGAGGCAAACCACTAAGAATGAGTGGTAATGGGGGTGGGAGGGAATCAAGAAAGGCTTAATCTAAAAGGTTAATACTTGAGCTGTCTTTTTAAAAAATATTTATTGATTTATTTTTCACTTTCTTTTACATCACCAACTTTCCCCCTAGTATCCCTTCCCCCTTCTCTTTCAGGAGAGGAAGTGCCAAATAAGAAGTATATACCATAAAGGTAAAAATTGAAAATGAAAATAGAAAATAAATAAAATTAATTTTAAACAAGATAAAAGTATGAAAATATATGCAGTATACCACATTCATGGAACATCCACTTCTACAAAGAGGTGAAAGTGTGATGTCTTCTGTTACCTTTTTCTTTTTTTGAACCATGCTTATTCATAGCAATTTTGCAATGTTCCTTCTTTTTTTAATAATTGTCTTCCATTTTTATTGTTATAGTCATTGAATATGTTTTCTAGGCTCTGCTTAATTTACTCTGTAATCGTTCATGTAGCTCTTTTCATGTATCTCTATTAATCACATTTATTATTTCTTACAGTACATTAATATTCTGTTATGTTCATGTACCACATTTTGTTATGTGTTCTCCAACTGATAGGCATTTACTTTATTTCCAGTTATTTGATATCACAAGTAGTGCTGCTACAAACATTTTGTTGTATATGGGGCTTTTTTGTTAATGTCCTTCATGTGGGTATAAATGGATTCTCTGGGTCAAAGGATATAGACATTTTAGTCACTTTATTTGCATAGTTCCAAAATGCTTTCCAAAATAGTTCACAATGGAGCTTGGGTCTTAAAGAAAGTAAGATGTTTTATATTGTGCCAATGCAAGGAACAGAGAAAATACAAAGTGGTCGGACTTAGAAAACAAGGAAAATGAGGAATGCATCATGACGCTGGAAAGATAGATTGAGGCCAAGTTGTGAAGGGCTTTAAAAGTGAACAAAGAAGACTATATTTGACCCTAGAGGCAATAGGAAGTACCCTGGAGTATATTGAGTGGGGAAATCATGGTCTAATTAGAGATTAAGGAAGATTACTTTGACCACTGTGTAGAGAATGTATTGGAATTGGGAAAGACTATGTGTGTGTGTGTATGTATGTTATATATGTAAATATGTGTATATATAATATAACATATATATATATATATATATATATATATATATATATATATACATGGAGAATAATTAGAAAGTCAATGGCAAAAGATGGACCTGGAGATAGTGTCTATATAAATAGAATGAAGGATGTAACAGAGGTAGAAATGATGAGATTATCCAACTGAGTGGATATATAAAGGAGAGTGAGTCAAGGATAATGATAAGGTTAAAAATCTGGAAGACTACAAATTGTAATACACTTGACAGCAACAGGGGTTTTTAAAAAGCAGGGAGATTTTTTGGGGAAGATAATATATCATATTGAATATGTTGAATTGGAGATGCCATTACCTCATTAGGGTGATGCCCTCATTGGATATTGCCACTCATCCATGGCCTGTACAGTGTTTGCACTTGTGACCATTAATCTATCATTGTCCATCCACTGTGTTGGGAGTTTTCTTCTTCAGCTCTTGATATTATTTGGGTAACAAAACAGCACATGGACTGTTCATCTGTATACCCTGATGTTCTCTACATGATTGGGCTATATTATTGGGCATACTTTTATATTGTATTATGCATAATTTCATCATTTGTGTCATTTTATAACCTATCTATACCCATTATACTGGTAGGGGAAAAACAGTGTTAAAAGATGGGATTTTTTTTCAGCAAGAAACTTGGATTATTTGAAAGTACTATGTCATTTCCTATTCAATTCTGAGACCAACTCATTGTCCAATTGTAGTTTCCATCCAAAATGTACATGTACAAGATGTATGAAATTTGAAGGAAGATAAAGATATTGACAAAACAAAACATAATCTATTCCAGGCATGGGGGACAGTTTGTATGAATGTATGGAACTGCATGAGCTATTCATTCTATTGCATACCATAGTTTGAAAAATAATCATTTTTGTCCATTTATTTTTCCTGCATGTATAGTTATACAAAAGTCTTTTGTATGATTTTGAATAACATTTAGTAGATTTTTGAAAAGTTCCAGAGTTTGGTGCAATCAGAATGATGTCATTCACAAGTAGGAGTATTAGGAAGATTCACCACTGGTATGAAATTCTTCCATTGGACTTGGTCCTGGACATCCTATATGATAGTGACAGGTACTTTTGGTAAAAAATGCTCTCTTATTTTATATCAATAATTTAATGGCTTTCAAAATTTAACATGTGTTTATGTATGTGGTTATATACATGTGAATATGTATCTGTATATATGCAGAAAATACTGTATGATCTGATCATATACATGGAAAATACATTGGAGGAGGGACTTTAATGGATTACAAGCTCTACTGAATCAAAAATTTTTGATAGTTAGCTAACAATTAAAAATAATAGAATTTTGTATGTCCTTCATTGTTCATTCAATTTTGTCATTGCAAAGATATAGTCTGCTACCAAATACTATTTGTGAAAATCTTTCATTTTCATCAAGGATGACTCTAACAAAGAACACTGACTTTAGAGTCAGAGGACCTGGGCTAAAAGCCAAAGTCCAAGGCATCCCTCCACCTATCTGGGTTTTAATTTTCTATGTTGTGAAATGAAGAGTTTAGACTAAATGTCCTCTGAGGTTCTTCCTAGCCCTGGTTTTGTGATCCTATAATCTTCAATTATTCCAATAAAATGTTTATAGTGAATAAAAGGTGGACACAAGGGTTAATTTTTGCTCTCTACACAATCTTCTTTTTTTTTATTTATAATTCTTTGACTTTCAATTAAACAAATGTTTATTAACACCTACTATATGCAAAACACTGTACCAGAACAGAAGGGTTCAAGGACAAAATGACCTCCCCTCTTCTTTTTTAAAAATATTTTGAGCAGTCATCCTTTAATGCTCTCAGAGCTCTCTCACTGCCACCTGGTACCTGTTTAATATGTGTAACTTTGGTTTTCCCATCTTTATTTTATTTATTGCCTTTGCTTTTCCCTCACAAAGCATATCAGAGAGCTATGATGCTATCCAATCACTAACCCTGATGGGAAAAAATGATACAGAAATAGATAGATAGATAGATAGATAGATGATACATAGATATGGCTATATGGATATATAGATATACACACACATATATGTTATATATACATATATATATATACACATATTTTACAGTCTGTTAATATGTGGGAGCCTATTACAAATTTGGATGAAATAAGATTAACTCTGTAGACTGGGTTACATATGAGAAACTGCATAGAGCTTTTAATTATCTCAAATTTCATTATGAAACAAATGAATGACACAACAGACCCCCTCTTTTTTAATACCAATACTCTTCCAGTAATGTTGTATTTCTATGTTCTCTGATTAATTGAAATTGCATATAAGCCTAAAGTCATTGCAAGGATTTACGCTGTCTGGGATATCGTGGTTTGCTGGAGCCAGTTTAAAATGACTTACAGGAGCTGATTGTTCAATTTTCTTTGTTAGAATTTACACCTTGGAGATTGGCAAATGCTATAAATCACAGCTTGATTTACTGTTTTGTTGATCATCTAGGTTTAAGAAAGTAATGAGAAATATGTAAATAATGCAGAGTAAACAAGAAAGTGATGGAGAATACATGAATGATGAAGATTAAACTTAAAAATATGTCTTCTGGGTGTACTTCTTCCCCCAGTAGAGAGCCAGTTGTTAAACATTTCCCACCACACCCTCTGCTTGTAATCTATTATCAATAATGACTTGCCAACAAGAAATGGTAATTAATATAGTATCCAAAAATACCTGAACAGTAAAAGAAATTGACTGATCATGTAAGAAGAGTGAAGGTTATAAGTACAGAACCTGTGCTCATAGAATATTTTAAAATCTGGAGTACAGTCTTCTATGGAGGTCTTCTTGGAGGATGTGGACAAGAGTAATCATGAATAAGGAGGAATGAATGGGTTGAAATCTGCACTATGGAAGGGAATTTTTGCGTGTTTGAGATCACTTATGCTTTGAAGTTACCAAAATTCCCTATTAGATGCTTCATAAATAGGACTGGGTCTTTGGCTTCTAAAATTTTCTCTCACTCTTTTGCTTTGAGATTAAGGTTATAAAATGCCAGTTTTAACACTTTTTTGTTTGATGATTTAGTAGAGTTTGAGGCATTCATATTTTAGCCCAAGTGAGTCAAAGCTTCTGTGCTATTACATCTTGAATCTTCCTGGCAGTGTTTTGGGCTTTCATTATCATGTGTGAAGAGACAGAAAACAAACAAAGAACAGCTCAAAGGAAGGAATTCCATTTGAAAATTCTCTTACCCCAGAGAGATTTGCATCAGTGCTATTTTCTCTGATTGTATTTTTTCCATGAGAACAAATTTCAACACCTACACATATCTGTATATCTTTATACATACACATATATGTGTATAACACATATCTGTATATTTATATACATGTGTGTATAATATGTGTATATATGTATATATATATATGTGTATATATATATATATATATATATATATATATATATATATATTCTGCACTTTTCTTATTTATGAAGCCACATAGGATCTCTTCCAGATGCTAGGGTCCTCCTTCTGGAATGGAATAGCTATATTTCACAGACACTCTTGCAATACTCAGGTTATTGACGTTATACTTCACTTTCACTACAAGATCAGTCCATGTCTTCCTTCAACCAAATATTTACTACATAAAATCTCTTATTTCTTGCAAAGGAGATCATCTTTAGAAATATGTTAAAGTCTACTCATATGTGCCTCTCCATTACCCAATGGATAACCCTACAACTTGGATTCTTCATAGACTGTAGTGTCCCAAGATTTTCAATCTTGTGGAATTATCTGAAAAAAAAAGTTAAAAGTTAAAAAAAAAAGATCTGTTTGAAGGCTTCAGATATTTGAGTATGCTACACAGTTTCCCAAATGCAACTCAATCCTCCTTTCCTCCTTCAAAAGTCTGAAGTCAACTCATTTTGCACTTATGGTCCCTTCCCCATCTATATGTACTGATATATTAACTCAGTGGGCTGTGTATCTCAGCCTAGACAATAGACACTTTCTACCAATTAAATTTTTCATGGCAAAATTGTTATGTTTATTTCTTTTGTGTAATTACATATCTTATGGAAGAGGTCTATGACCTCATGTTCTCGGTTTTGATGTATCAACATGATATATCATCTGGAAAAGGGGCATTTATAGAACATCCTCTTTTATGGGTAATCTCTTTCATAATTCTGCATAAGAAATTCTCCATGACAGTAGAAAACTATAGTGAACACACCTGTTTTATGTATTCCATAAATACACAGAAAGTGGCTGAGCAAATAATACTCATTATGGTCGTATTTAAGAAGAAATTATGTATCGCTTTACATTTTTATAAGACTTCTTATTGAAGGAAAATCTTCAAGTTTATTTTGCTTTACTTTGTCAAAAATATGGTTTTTTTTTGGAGGGGGAACTCAACAAACAGTAGCATCGTGGCTTCTTTAAACTTACTGGTGTGCTAACAAATATTTAACAGCAAACTTTCTGGAGAAAATAAAATACACACAGCACATTTTTAAGTTTAGACTGCATTAACACCCACTTTTAAAAAGTCTAGACAATCTGTTTTCAGCATTTGCTGATTTCCAAGGTATAAATATTCCCATTGAACATTTAACTATCAGTTCTCATAAGCTGATTCAAACTAGGTATAGCAAACCTTTCTGACTACAAGCTATTCCTTGAAAAGGCTATCAGACCTAATGGTCTCCGCTTCCTTTTCTATAACTGTCTTCTAAATACTCTAAGATCCGACTTGGTATTTAACCTGAAAATGCCCCTTTCAAAGTCACTAGTAATCTTGTAAGTGCCCAAACTGGTGGACTTTTCTCATCCTCATCCTTTCTTACATTTCTACAGTGCTTTCAACTGTTGAACAATAATTATCCCTCCCTACCCAGTCTCTGAGAAGCTCTGAGATGTTTTCTGGGTTTTCATGACACTGTAATCGCTTGGTTCTCTTATTACCTCTCTGACTCTATAACTTGTTAGTCTTTTCAGTTGGCTCATTATGCACACAGTACACCTGTGTGTGCACCTCAAGTCTCCATCCAGAGCATTTCTTTTCTCCCTTTTTCCTTTTTACTCTCAGGGGCTTTATCTGACCACAGGTTTTAATTATCTCTATACTGATGACTCCCAGATCTGCATTTCCAGATCTTATCTCCCTTTCTGAGATTCACTTTTTATCTCCATATGCCTACTGGACATTTTGAACTACATAGCTCATAGATATCTCTAACTCAATGTATCACAAACTAATTACCCCCCAAAACCCATCCCTCTTCTAAATGTCCCTATTTTTGTTTTCTCTAACTTTTGCAATCTTTGTGTCAGTCTCAACTTTTCATTATCACCTCAGTATTAATCTTTCCCCTAAAACTCTTTTTCCAAATTTCCATATTATAGTCTGGGGCACCAAGAACTTCCAAGTTGCCGCAGGTTATTTTCTCCTGTTTTTTATTACCTCCAGGCTTGCAGCTCCATTGTCATTCTCTATTCCTCCCTCTTAATTACCCCACGTGTCTAGTCTCCAAATTGTTTCTATCTCCACCACACTTCTGGTATCTTTACTTTTGTGCTCTCACTTTCCTTCTAGTTTAGACGTTATCTCTCCTTACTTTCCCCCCAACCTTAGTTTAGACATTTTCTCTCCTTACTCCTGCCTCAAGTTTCTTACCACTCTAAGCCATGCTTTACACAGCTGCCAAACTGCAACCCTGACCATATAACTCCCCTACTTAATAAGTACCATTGGAACCATAAATATATGGGATAAAATATAAATTCTTCTTTTTTGGCATTTAAGTTCCCAACCTGGCCCTAACCTACTTTCCAGTGTTATTCAATGTTCTTATTCATGTACACTGTGATCCAATCATATTGGCCTTATTGATGTTCCTTACGCTGGATACTCCATCTCTCATATCTGTGCCTTTTCACTAATTATCCTCATATCTACAATATACTCTCTCTTCATTTCTGTGTCTCAGAATCCCTAGTTTCCTTTGTAGCTTGGCTCAAGTGCCACTTTCTATAGGAGGCCTTTCCCAGTCTCCAGCTGCTAGCCCTTTATATCTCTGGCCTCAAAATACTTTGTCTCTATTTTGTATATATTTATATATTTATATAAACTCGAATACAGGGACTGTTTTTCTTGTGTATTTTGTTTCTTTCCAACCTAGCTTAGGACCTAGTATATAGTAAGCACTTAATAAATTCTTGTTAATTGATCAGATGATTAATTTCAGTCAGTCTTATGATGTTGAACATATACCCTAATGCAGAAAATAATCTGTGAAAGTTTTCATATTCCTTTGTGTATCACAAAGGTTTTATAACTATAAGAAGGTATAGTTATTAAAGATTATAAACCAATAAGAAGGTGGTTATTTAGTTTTAATTATCATTGGTGCTACTAAAATCATATATTATGTCCCCCATTTTTCAAAATTTCTTCATCTTGCAACACGGTCTTCATGACTTTTAAGATCATCCCACCTCAGATGACTTGTTATCTCCTAGACACTGATTCTAACTTCATTTTGTTAATTCCCATTCTGTTCTCAAATTCTTTTCTCCTGTTCCCCCATTACCTCCAGCACATTCTGGGTGTTAACTGAAGTATAAAAGTTCAAATGAGTTAGTTCTTCATCATTGATTATAGGAATAGATTATTATACCAGCATTGGCAAATCTGCTTAATTTGCATAAATAAAATGTCTTTCTGACATTTTAATCTATGAAACTTATACTGTGGCTATTTGATTCTGACACCAAGTTTTTCTATAGATATTTCTTGACTTTCTCTGATTTTTTTTATTGCATCACAGCCCATAATCCTTAATCCTTGTTCTCTAAAAGGCTTTTGCTTTCCATAGTTTTGTTGCCCTGACTCTGCTTGGTGTTGCTTGCCTAAAGTTGTTCCTTTTCTTGATTTGTGTTTCCTTGACATTTTCTTTGTGGTAATTGCTATGCATTGGTCAGAATTTTTCAGGAAATGTTGATAAAATAAATATTTTTGCACTTTTTTTCCACTTCATTTTTGTTACATTAATTGCTTGTTTGAATTGATCAGGGAGAAATGGTTGCAGGTCCTCTTTTTCATTTTTATCCTTTCTGCTATTTGAAGTTGATTTTTTTAACCTTTGCTTTCCAACTAGTTGATGATTTTAAAAACATGCAATTAATACTACACAAATCAGTATCTAGTCATTTTCTTCCTCTTAAGATGTTATCATTTCAAATTTATGTACTATTCTATGTTGACCATGTTATACATCTTTCAACTCTTTAAGGAAATAGTAGCCTGTAAAAAAGTATGAGGTTTCTAAATAGTTTCTAGGTTTTTCATCTTTTTCATTTCTGAAAACTGAACCATTTATTTGGATTTAATTACTCATAGAAATAAATATTTAATTTGAAGAAACCATTTATATTACTGTAGTTTTGAAGTCTAATTTTTTATTCAGGTGTCTTCTGATCACTCCTGCTTCCAGGTGTAAGATTTCTTGTCCTCTTGTGTTCTTAATTACATTTTATGAGTAAGTAGTAGTTCCAGATTAACTCCTCTTTTAGTTGGATTATCTGTTTTCTGGATCATAAAACTGTCTCTGCATAACCTAGAAACCTCTTTAAAGATACATATTTGGCACTATTTGTTACTCAACAGATGTTTGGATAGTTAGAATCTCCAGAGAGTACTATAACTTGTGGTTTCAGTTACATCAAGTTAATCCAGGAAATCTTTTGGTTTTCTTCTCCAGTTCTAGGCAAAAGTCTGTGGAAGAAATTTTATTAGACTCCTCCCCTTCTGTTCCATTCTCTCCTTCCCCTCCCCTTCTCTTTTTCCTCTTTCCTCTCTCTTCTATCTTTTCTTGAATTATTTTCCAAGTTATCTTTAATTTTGTCAGTGAAATACAGTTTGATGAATTGATAGATAGTATTGATTCATTTCTTCATATTTGTTTCTATCAAATATGATCTCTACCATTATGTATTTTTTGATTGTCAAAATGAAAACATTTTTTTAATGCTCATAAGCAGCTCCCATCTGTGGTTTTTGTCTTACATTTCAGTAATTGTACATGGATGCTTTTTAAAAGGAATGATTTGGCTTTGTGGTGAAATTTAATTCTAAAATGTTTTCCTATTCGTCCTTCCATTTAGAAATCCAGAAATATGTGGAGGTTGATGGAACACAGGTTACTGTCAGGTGAAGAGAATAGAATATATGATGTATATAATGTATGATGATAGAAAGAGAGCAGGGTAAAGGGAAGAGAGATCTGGCCATGGGTCACATGGGTTTAAAGCTGAAAGGGACCGTAGAGATCATCAGTTCCAACACCCTGGTTCTGCAGTTGAGGAATCTGGAGAACAGTGAAGTTAAGTTACTTATCTATGGTCACACTGCTACTAAAGTATGGAAGGAAGGGATCCAGTAAGGAAGGAAGCAAGGAAGGGTAATTAAGTATTTACAGTGTGCTAAGCACTGTGCTTAACAAGAATACTATCTAGCATTTATATAGCACTTTAAGGTTTGCAAATCACTGCACATAATCATTTCATTGGATCCTCTCAACCTGTGAAGTAGGTGCTATGATTATCCTCATGTTACAGATGAGAAAACTGAAACAGAGAGGTTGCGTTTCTTGCCTGCGGTTAAGCAGCTAATAAATACCTGAGGGAAAATTGGAAGTCAGGTCCTGACTCCAAGACCAGCGCCCTTGCCCACTCTGCTATCTAGCCGCCTCACTAGAGAGAAACAAGAAACACCATCCAAAAAGGGAGCTGAAAAGGAGAAAGGGATGGGCGAAAGGGCCAGAATAGGGGAAAGTTTGAGAAGTAGTCCCAGGCACCATGGGCTAAGCCAGTTTGGAGTAAGCATGACTAGCGTGGGCACTTTCTCAGGTACAGGTTCAGAACTGAGGTCCTTCTGACTTCATTCAGTACTTTATTATGCTGGCTATGTGATTTTAGGCAAATCTTTTAACTTCTCTGGGTCTCAGTTTTCTCATTTGCTAACCGACGGATTGGAACTAGATCAACTTTAAGGGGTTGACCTGCTCTATATCTATGGTCCAATGATCTATATGGTTTGGTGAGAAGGAAGTGTCTAAATGAGTAGATGATCCAAGGTAGCTTGATGTCTAGGGGAAGGAATACAGGGTTTCATGAAAAAGGAAACACTTGGGTCTTAAATGACCAGTTGCTGCTAAAAAAAAAAACAAAAAAACCCCCCAAAACACCAAAAAGCCAAAACCTAGCTCCAGGTGCTCAGGCTCTTACTGCAGTTTATTACAATAACATAATAAAATATATTAACGACATTAGTTCCAGTGATTCTCGCTTTAAAAGTTAGTGTTTTGGGTCCTACTTTAGATCAAAATTTAGAGTCTGCTTTAAAATTTAAAATCTCAAGGAGTTCAGATAGTTTTAAACACATTTTCTATCAGGGAAAGTATTGTTGTAATCCAAACAGAGAATACAGAAAGCATTACTGTAATCTAGGGATCTAGAATTCTCTTCTGCCAATAAGTTATTTATCTGTCTCTTAAAATCTTTACTTTTTTTCTTTTTGCTCAATAAAGGATAAAAAGTCTGATGGGCCATGATGGATGGACAGGTGCCACTAGAACATTTCTTTATATTTTGAGGTGATTTTAAGAACAATGTTTACTTAGCTCTGAAGTATTAAAAATGGAGAAAGAGCTCTAAAATTATTAAACAGTGTCCATGGCTTAATCATACATTCATAATGCATAGGTTGAATAAAACTCTTCTTTTTTTCTTAAGTTTGAATGTAACTTTCTTCTTTTTTCTTTTTCTTACTATCCATTTTTGTGTGAAGATGTTATCTCCTCCCCTAATAGATCTTATTCTATTAGCTAAATGGAATTTATATGATAGCCCTAAGCTTTTGGTAGACAGACATTCTTATCACCATTAACAATAAGAGTTTTGTAAAATAACAAGATTTAAATGAAATTGATTCCAGTTGTAAGAATGATCTAGTTTCTGTCATGGCATTAGGAACATACTATTTAAAGATAGAAGATACCTTAATTCCCTCATTTACAAGTGAAGAAACTGAGGTCTAGAAAAGTAAAATGACCTATAGTCACATTGAGTATCTGGTAACAGAGCAGGATTTGAACACATAGCCAGTCTTCTTGTCACTCTATCAATCTTCCTCCAAATCATGTTGTAAAGCAGATCAGTGTATCTCTCTTATCATACAGCACTCAAAGCTGACTTGTGTATCAGGGAGTATTTAAGGCATTCTAGTTAGAAATATAAAAATAGATTAATTTACTTCAAATTTATTTTATACTTATATTTATTTTAAAAAAACCCTTCTTCCAATACAGATGGGTACCTACTCTTCAAATGACAGCCAACTGATCAATAGATCTTAAGTCCCTACTATGTGCCAGGCACTGTTGAGAATACAAGAAGAGGCAAAAGACAAAAAGTCATCTCCTCCCTTCAATTAATCATAGAAAGTTAATTGGGGGAAAATACAGATTAAGAAAATTGCACATCATAGATGCTTAATAAATTTTGTTGATTCGGGTTGAATTCATAGAAGAAAAATTTTTAAGAAATTATAGTGTTGCACCTCTCAGAGATGTTATAATGGAGAATTAGTAGAGTTAATGGAAGAATCAGTGCATATATGCTGGAATATTTTACTTAGAAATGATAATTTGATTTTGGAATAAACTTCTACCATGAAGCCATATGGCTTTGGAATAAACTTCTACCATGAAGCCATATGGCTTAGACACAGAGGAGGTACATAGAGGGAATGAGAGAGAAAGAGATCTGGATGCTGCTTCTGTGACAAAAAGCCGGGAAATAAAAGAAAATGAGAACTTAGGGCATGGTGAAGACTGCTTGAAGGCAAGGAGAAGCACAGTCAGGAGAGACAGGTTGAAATTCAAAGCTAACTGGAAACAGGCACTTGCAGAGTCTGGGGAATCCACTGGAATTGATTCCACATCACCTTTCACTTCCTGTTATTCCTCTGGTTAGTGAGAGGCCATGTAAATGAAAAAATCTTTTTTCCCCCCACCTTTTATTCCTTCCCCTCAACACATCCTGCAAGTAAGTGTAAGTCTGTTCCTTTATATACTTTTTTGAGTTTTTGTCCTATTTGAAATTTCTATTAAAATATGTAATCATTTACTTGTGTCCAAATTAATAATTGCTCAGTTTGAGAATGAGAGAGGGAGAAGGTCACCAAAATTGGAAAGATATTCCTCAGCTCAGGTGGAGGTGGAATGAACTGATTAGAGAGAGAATATCTGAGATAATAGGGTAGCTAGCTGGTATGGTGAAGTGCCAACCCTAGAATCAGGAGGCACATTTTCCTGAGTTCAAGTCATCTAACCCTGTTTGCTTCAGTTTCCTCATCTGTAAAATGATTTGGAAAAGGAAATAGCAATACCTTTGCCCCAGGTATCTTTGCCAAGAAAATCCCCAAAAGGTTCACGGAGAGTTGGACATGACTGAAAACTGAACAAGAACATCTGGGATGATGGTCCCTGAGATATCCATACCCACTAGATTGTTAGTGAACTTGGGTAAAGACTTCATAAGAAATATGATAGGTGAAAGTTAATGTGTTTGTCCTGTTAGCCACTCTGCGCATAACACCCAACTAGAGGTTGTGGTCCTTCATTCTCAGAGGACCAAGGTGATATCGCTATGCTAGACTCAAGTTTCAGTGTGTCTGACTGTGGCTGAGCAGATCAATAGACCCTGTGAACCTTTGGGGTGGATTCTCTAAATTTGCACATCTTGCATTTCTTTTGAGCTATTTCAGTTCTGCTTAGCTCATAGAGCACAGCACCGTCTCTCATGTGGGCATACTAGGCTGACCGGTCCTGAGCCAGTGTCTCCTATGACACATAATCAATTCCAAGGTTCTTAAGCGGTACCTTGAGAGTTGTTCTTGGATTGCTTCTTCTGATCACTATGTGAATGCTTGCCCTGTGTAAGTTCTCCATAAAATAGTCTTTTTGGCAAGCGTACATTTTGCATTTGAACAATGTGGCCGATCCGTTAGGGTCGCACACTCTGAAGTACAGTTTGAATGCTTGGCAGTTTAGTTCGAGAAAGGACCTTAAGGTCTGTTATCTTATCCTGCCATGTGATCTTCAGAATCATCCTAAGACCATTCAAATGGAAGCTATTCAGTTTCCTAGCATGGCACTGGTATACTATCCATATTTCACAGGCATAAAGTCTGTGAGGTCAGCACAACAGCTCTGTAGACTTTCAGTTTGTTAGTCAATCTAATACTTCTTCTCTCCCATACTTTCCTTCGGAGCCTCCCAAACAATGAGCTAGCTCTGGCAGTGCATGTGTCAATCTCATTATCAATGTGTACATCCTTGGGAAGTACACTACCAAAGTAGATGAACTTATCTGCAACATTCAAAACGTCTCCATTTGTTGTTACTGGTGGTTCCATATGTGGATGATGTGACAGTGGTTGCTGGAGCACTTGTGTTTCCTTGGTGTTAATTGTTAGGCCAAAATTAGCACAAGCACCCAACTAGGACTCTCAATCTGCCTACAATAGTTAACATTATATAATAGGACACATTTATTTGCTACATCTTAGTAGGGAATCATTATATAATATAGAGATGGAGTGAGGGAAGTACATTTGGTTTTTGTTCCTAAAGTAGAACTAAATAGCATGAACCTGTCCACTTTTTATTTGAGTTGAACCAAAATGCCTCTAACTTTTCATAATAATAATTACCAGATGTCAAGATTCTGCATCCATAGCTCTTTTGTGGTTAGGAACTCTTTCTCACTCTCCCTGCTCCCTGCCCCCTCAATATTATTATATGAAAAAAAAGGTCTACTGATGGAGGATTTTGTGAAAGGAAACTCTGGAGAAGGGAAAAGCCTCTCCAAATACCTTACATTATATCACATTTGGAATGATCCCATCATTTCTGAAATGACCATATTGCCAAAGGAAAGTATGGTGAAGTGGGTTGTGACTTGAGTTATAGCACACAACCAACCATCCATGACACTGGGTTCCACACTGGGTCCTCCTAAAAAACATGGAGGATTGGTTGATTTCCTGATACCATCGCATAACTGGTATATAGCAACAGAATACAAATTCTGTTATGCCTTCCTAGCAAGGTTCTGTCTTTACATAAGAGAGCGTTGTTGAGTATTGCTTGTTTTACAGTCCAAGGAAGTAAAAAAAAACTCTTGACCATGTAAGCCACAGCTCTAATTCAGAGCACCCACAGCCAAAGAGAAATAAAGTAGTAAACATTGAGCATCTGATAAGGATAATTCAGACCCTGGTGTGAAATGATTTTCTGTGTGTTGATGATGAGAAAGAAGTACAAAGAATTTCTGGTAATGTAGCAATGATGGGGATATAGATTCTATAAGGCAAATTTTGAGGTGTTTTGTAAGTAAATATTGCCTTCCTATATCTAACATTTACACAGCTAATTCATTATATGTGTACTAATTTTTAATGATCCTTTGTCTTTGTCACACTTGTTTCTGAATATGTTCTTTCACCTTTCTTAAACAAGCCATTCAGTGAAACAAAGAAAAGAAAGAAAACACAAAAAAACCCAGTTCATCTAAACTAACCGATATATTGACCTTGTATGACAGTAGATGCAACATTCTATAAGTATGGTATCCCACCTAAAATTGAAAAGTGTTTACATGAGCAACCGTCCGTCCAACAAGATAAGGAAGAAAATAATTGATTTGGGAGTGGGGGTGAATCTGCATCAAATGTCTCTGATGAATTATAGAGCGCATTAAGAGTTTCATTTTGAAGCTATATGACAACAGTAATTAATTTTTTGAGTAATAACTCTTAGCTACTATTACCCACCCAGAATGACCTGGTGTAATGGTCATAATTGAATTAGTCATAAGCAGGCTGTTGTTTTTATTTAATGGAATTAAAAAGAAAAAAACCTAAGCTACCTGGTATTTTCAGCAGCATTCATGAATTGTATTCCTAGTATTGCATAAATTGATGTAGTCTTCAAATATGGAAACACTAAGCCATTCAGAAGACATTTTGATAATGAGAAAAATATTTATGAACTCAGCAAACTGTCGGTGAAGGTAGTTTGAAGTGGATAGGTTATTCAATTGGGATAGTTTCAAGGCTGCAAATTATTTTTGCCATGCAATGATTTTTAAAATGAAGACAGGAAACTTAGATTGATATGCACAAGATCCATTACTTGAGAAGAGGGTAAAACAAACTGTTGCTTCTGTTATCCATATGTAGCAACAGATTCCCTGAAAGACAATTCTGGTCCTTTCTTCACTCAGGCAGTGCTGACTTTAACAAAGAAGGCAATGCCTTGGTCCATGCATGGTGTTTGTAATCATGATAAAAGCTTCTGCATCTCACCTTTCCCTTTGTCTATTTCCTAGTCCCATAGTGTGCTTTTTAGATCACTTTCAGTGTCTCTATTATATGTACTGATTGTGTCTGTTTTTATAATGACTCCCTGTTGTCTTATGAAATGCTTTGACAAGTTTAAGGTATGAAAAGGATTTGTTGCAGCTGTTTTGGGAACATATAAAAGTTAAAGTGACCATTTAAAGAGTGAACAGTGACATAAAACAATCTGCCACCCACATCCCAAACTCTATAAAATGGAACAGCATGGCAAATTGTCTCAGTTAGCAAAGTAACGACGCAGCGTCCATCGAGAACAGTAGAGCAGACTGTTTCTACCTGCCGTCCTGTGGTATTTAGGATTTGAATCGGAAAGTCACAAACAGAGAAGAAGCTACCACAGAAACTATTAACAGATTCTATGGTCTGAGCCAGTCATTCCTCAGTCACAAAGGTTAACAGATGGCAGTTTCAAGTAGCACTTCATGTGTAGATATCATCCTGATTTCTTGTTTTAAACCAGAGGTGTCAAACACATGGCCCGTGACACTCTTGAATGTGGCCTATGTTAGATTAAAATGGAACTGGGAAATATTTAACAAATAATATAAATAAATAAATGAATATTTAACAAATAAAAATAACTAAATACACATTTAACAAATAAAATGAATAAATAAAAATGCAGTAAAATAGCGCTAGCATTATGTTTTAAAACTAAGTCAATATGTGACTCACAGGGATCCTTGGGTATAGATTAGGGACCCCACTTCTATTTGAGTTTGATACCACTGGTCTAAACTGATTAGTACACAGGATTAACCACATAGTGTAACATCGTCTTGTTTTACCACCCTTCTTCCACAAATAAGATGTTGAATATGGACTGAATATACAAAGAGACACACAGGCCATTTTTATTTAAGGTGTCAGCGAGCAGTGGAAATCCAATAGATGGGAGCATGTGTTTTTGAAGCATTTTACTCAACGTGTCTGATAGCTTCATTGTCAGCTCCATTTAATAAGAACTCTAATTTGCATGCTAAAGTTCTGATTCCAGTTGATTGTTACATCAATGTCCAGCAATTCTTTTGTAAAGAAGTTCAGAAGTAGAAATTAGACTGTTTTGTGCATTTCTTTCTATCATTAATCATCTCTTTAAGAAAGCAAAACTTTTCTCAATTTTCCAGAGGCTAATTCCCTCTCTTCCTCACCCCCAGTGAAGAAAGTCCAAAGGGCTAGTGTGATTACAGAGTTTCCTGGTCAATAATAAGAGCTCGCATGTATATATACTGCTTTATTTTCTCATCTGATCCTGGCAACAGTCCTGGGGAGCATTTGCTGTTATTATCCCCATTTTACAGTAGAAGAATTTGAGGCAGGCAAAGGGTAAGTGACTTGTGCAGGTCCATATACAGCTAGTGTATCTGGGGCCACATTTGAACTCAGGTCTTCCTGACTCCAGGTCCAGTGCCCTACTCACTCTACCACTTCGTTTCTTAAAATAGCTTCAGCCTTATGCCAAATATATTATGTTTTTGAAAATGATAACATGATATCTTTTCTTCTTAGGGAAATAAAATATTAGAAGTCATAGTCATAGTAACTGGCATGCATTTAACAGTACAACAGCATGGAATAGTGGAATAGGGCTGGCCTTAGAATCAGTAAGACCTAGGTTTAAGTCTGTGTGACACTTGGCAGGTTTCTTAATGTCTCAGTGCTTCCAAGTAACTTCCTGTGGCTACCAGTGGCACAGCAGGAGCTGGCTTGCTTTGGTAGATGGAGATTTGTCATAGAGATTTGCCACTTACCAGAACTAGACCACAGGTCTGGTCCAAAAGAAATGTGTATGTGTGCGTTTGCGTGTGCGTGTGCGTGTGTGTGTGTATCACTTTAAGGACAGGTAGGTGGCACAGCGAGAGCACTGGACCAGGAATCCAGAATACCTGAATTCCAAGCTGGCTTCAGACACTTCTTAGCTGTTTGACCCTCTGTTTACCTCAGTTTCCTTTTCTGTAAGATGAACTGGAGAAGAAAATGGTAAACCACTCCACTATCTTTGCCAAGAAAACTCCAGATGGAGTCATAAAGTATCAGACATGACTGAACATCTAAACAACACTGTCACTTTAAAGTTTACAAAGTATTTTATTTCGCTTTAGTCCTATAACAGTCTTGAGAGGGAGGTAAAAACAGATTATTTCCCTCGATTTAAAAATAACGAAACTGAGTCAGAGAAATTAGGTGACTTTGGTAAGGTCACACAATTATGTATTAGAGACCGTGTTTCCGTCCATGTCTCTCTGACTCAGTGGCTCTACAGAAGAATGACTGAGAGTCATCACTTTAATTTTTTTGATTGTTTTACATTTCCAAATACAGTATGTGTCCACTTCTGAGAACAACTTCTTTTAACTGTTTTGCCACCTCCTTTGTCTCTCCATCCATCTAGGTCTGCAGCACCAGGACAAGAGCAAGGAGTCTCCTTGGTTCTGAAGCACACAGTTGTAGCAAATAAAGGTGGATTGGGAACCCCAGGACACCTGGCATGAAACTGTCACCAGTGTTTCTTTATTTCTGCATGAGGACAAGATACATATAAATGGAAGAAGATGAAAAATCATACATTTTCATTTGGTTTTGGAGCCTTTTCTTGAGGAGGTTTAATGGAACCTAGAACATTGAAAAAAAAGCTGTCTGTGTTTGATGGATTGATTCTTCCCCTACCTGAACTTGAGCAACTCTCCTCCCCTTCGCTCTTTTCAATAGCATGGTTTGTTTTCCATTTGATTTTGATTTTTTTTTGTTCCTTTTAAACAAATCACCTTGTTTGTCAGGAAAAGCCAAGCCACAATGGCAATGTTCATCCTTTCAGGAATACAATTTTGTAGCTCTCTGTGCATCTATTTTTGTAGAAATACAGAAAGTGTGGTCTAGCATTGATGGGCTATTTTAGAAGGATGTATTTTTTTTAAAAAAATTGTAAAAATTGTTAAGTTCTGTTTAAAGAACTTGCTCTCAGAGAAGCACTGGCAACAATGTATAAAAATGCTTACTTGTAGATATCTGTGATGTGATGTGTTTCTGTGTTTTTAAGGTTACCTCAAGTGTTTGATATTTTTCCTTTTCAATATGGCAACATATTGCCAAGCCCGCCTGGTATAGTTTTCACATGATAGCCCTTGAAGGGTTGAAACTTTCAACTCTTGTCCTTAGCTTGTATAGCTATTAAGTTTGTATATGGTTTCAAAGGCAAGTTCTTCAGTGCTCGTGGTAGAGCAGAAAATGAATATTTCATTTCTTTGGCATCATCTGAAGAATTTGTCTGTAGTATCATAATTATGTTCCCATCTCATCCAGCCTGCATAAGTGTATCCAGAATTCCTCTGGGCCCACTAAAGAATTGGTAACCATTAGTTCCAATGAATCAGGCCCATTTTTTCAAATTATCTATTCTTGGTAGCATAAAGTCCCATTGATTTAAGCAGATTTTATTTTTTTCTGCTGAGAGATTTGGAGAGGAAATATGCAAGTTTTTAAGCAAGGTGATCTACAAATCACAAAGCTGTGAGCTTAATAGTTATTTCATACGAGGACTCCAATTTTTTTCCTTTTTTTTCCCCCTTCGAATCTGAAACCAACAGATAGCTGTGGCAGAGAAGATGGAAAACTTTCCTCAGAATCCAGAATTCTGGATTCAGGTCTCAAGTCTGATACATTCTCGTTCTGGGACTAGTCAAGCCCCTTAACCTCTCCTTGTTTATGGAGGTTTCTAAAACTTAACTTTTAAAGAGAAGTTGTTGACTTGCATTTGTAGAGGGATTGATTGTCTTCACTTTGGAGTCCCTGTGCCAGTGAAATCACAGGTCCAGTTCCTATTCATGCCACTTAAATAGAATACATATACTCTGTAATATTACAAGCGTAAATTTTGCAGTTCTTGAATTGTACTGTTTCCTTTTTCTTTTTAGTGAACATTTCTAAGACAAATCTATGGGTGTAATCAGAAACAAGGAAGAATTTGATTTGGGTTATTAATCAGGATCATTCGGAATGTGTTAATAAACTAAAAAATTGAGGATTCTAAAGGGAAGGCACAGATGAAACTGGATGAAATTTCATGTTTATAGTATTGATTTGTATAGAATATAACTGATATTGAGAATCAACACAGTGATGTCTTCCGAGTCTGCAAAAGGAAAATAGGCATTGGCATTTCTTATTATTTTTGGTGGTTAAAAATATAACTTATTACTTTCTTTGGTGACTTCTGGAGATGAGAAAAGTTCAAAAATTAGCTCCAAGAACTTTTAGTTTTGTTTGTTGAGATGATTTCTCATTTTCCATTCCTTTATGAAATTCAACGTACAATAAATTACCACTTTAAAGCTTGAAGCATATATTTCTGTGTATGTATATATCTTAGTGTGATAAACAACACCATCAACTTAGCTAGGCTGGGTTTTCATAGCTGATTTTCAGATCTGTGGTTATATTTCATGATCTCTTCTTTTCTTCTTGTAACCTGAGTATTCTTTCCTATATATCCTTTGAGTTCCAGGTCTTTACTTTCCTTCTGTTTTACTGTGTCTCAATTTCATAATGTTCTTCTTTTAAACTGGACACAACTTTTAACACAATATACCCCTGTGAATTACCTTCATTTCTTTCTGGTGTATACTCGAAAGTTAGGGTACCTTTCATATACGGGTGATAGGCATTAATGATAATAGCTAGGGTTTACATAGTGCTCTGTTTTGCAGTGTAGTATATATGTTAACTCCACTATTGTGCTCATTTTACATATAAGGAAACTGAGGCTGTGTTTGAGTGATGCTGAGGTTTAGTATATGAAGTGGGATTTGAACTCCCTCCAAGTTCAGTGTTTATCCAGTCAGCCACTTAGCTGTCTCCCACTCATTCTGTAGGATGTGGGTTTGCCCTTTAGGAAATTATAGCCTGGCTAACTGAGTTGATTCTGTTATTTAGAATGGCAAGTGGAAGCTATGTTCTGAAGAAATTACACTATAACCATTAGCACATGTCCTTACAGTTTTCAGCATCCATTTATTTTAACATCATTTCTACTCAGAGTGGGAGTATCAAAGATTTACATTAGAACCTTGATTACAGTATATTACTAATTCATCATCAGACTGTCATTTGGGCAAAGCAGGCTATAAAACAGGTTCCTTAAAGTACCTTTTCCATTTCTGCCATAAAATACAGCCCTCCCTCACTCAAAACAAAGTCAAGTGCAAGTGATGTCATTATTTCTCTGATGGCATGGTCTTCTTCAGCAGTGAAGGATGAACACACACACACACACACACACACACACAGAGACATTATTCTATAGTTAAGGCAGGAAGTCCTAGGTTCAAGTGTTGCCTCTGACACAAACTTGTGTGAAACCCTGGGCAAATCATTTAGTCTCTCCATATTCTAGGCAACTCTATAGGCTATAGGGTGCAGAAAAGGTGCCAACCTGCATTTGTAGAAGGAGGTTCCTCTTCTTGGGAACACAGGTCAGTCTGTATTCTTATGACCTGGTTATTTTCCACAAGTCAAGCTTTCAGAACTTGAATTTCCATGCTTTCACTAGCAAGGGAAATAAAATTTAAAACCCACAACATCTTCTGGTTTCTTAAACACATCAATTCATAAAGAAATAAATTAACCCTTATACGGTGGATGATTCTATGGATTTCCATGTCATTTAATTTTATTTATCAGGGACTCCAAAGTTCTGCTTCAAGTAGCTATATACAATCAGGTAACTTAGAATATCAAGAGTTGGGATTTTTTCCCCATTGTGTTTTAGGTTTTCTTGACAGCTGAGCTAAAAAATACTACATTTGAAGTTGGCCATTAATTTCCTTACCTGCTAGCCTGAAGAAAAGTAGTAGGATCTTGTAGAAGAAAAAAACTCCCTCTGAGGGGGAGGAAAATATTTTATAAGTAATCTCCGTCAGCAGATTTACTCAAGTTCAGGGAAAAAAAAAACTATTAAAAGCAGATGTGTACAATGTGTCTGTTATTGAAGATGGAAAGAGTTCACTACTTCCATTCCAGTTACAAAGCAGTATTGACGGCAATTAAAAATGCTATGACTGATCACCTTTTCAGGCAGAGAGAAGAGGGTAAAGGTTTTTTTTTAAAAAACATTACTGAAAGTACTTTACCAGTTTTAATGCATAGTATAAACAAGTACTCAACCCTTTTATTCTACAGGGCTGCAGATATTCACAACTTTCCAAGAGGACAAGTTCCTCTTATATGTTACTTATGTGGGTCACTATCTTTGGAGAAGTCATTTTCATTCTGTAATAAAATGACCTTAAAGCACTTTTAAACTGATGATGAAAACACCAGTCTTTGAAGATATTATTTACATGAGATTACCATTCACCTAACGGTAGAAATTTACAAATCTTTTGAAAAACGTTTTCTCTTTAACCATTTCTGAGATTGTGTCAAAGGCACTCTTTCCAGTGTGATAGAAAGAATCCTTTGATGTCTTTTATCTTCTATAATACTAGTTGTTTTGGTGTTTATTTCTTTGCTGTTTTGTCTTAAAGTGTCAAAAGCTGCATCTACTAGTTGTCTCCTTAGACCAGTTGGTGGAATTGATACGCCCAGTAATTCAGTATGGCTCCTTGCTTCCTAATGGTTCCAAAGGTCATTAAGTGTGATATGCCAATGTAACAGCACATGTGGCACAAATGAAGCTGTCTAGGAGATCAAGGACTGTTTAGTAGCAAACAGAATTGTTTGAAAAAAAATCAGGAGAGATATTTTGTGAATGACCACTCTTATAGATGGAGAATTCTTCACTTGATTGTGTACAACGTAATCAACATCAGAACTTTTCTTCGTCCATTAATAGAGTTTATTTCTTTATGTGATTGGTTAGGGCAATAATCACTAATACCTAATCTATACCTATTTTGATTTCTGAAAATAATTACACTCTTGAAAAAAAATTAAGCTAATTCACAAATGTTAAGTCCACACATGCAATTTTTAAAAGCTACAATGGAGTTGGATTTTTCTTTGTATTCTTAAAGAAAAATGTTCACAAGATTCTTTTTTTCATCCTTAAATACTAGAGTAGGTGAATTGCAACTGGAAAAAGGGATTATTACCTTCCAGTGGCAATTCTATAATTTATGTTATTGAATTGGGAAGCTACAAACTAATACAGAAAACATATTGGCATGCAAAGTAACTTGAAACTACTTAGATCTACAAACAGTTTTCATGCAAGTTGAAGTTTGCATTTCTAGAATGGAAGATCTGCACATCTCAGCAGCATTAAATGTCTATGAAAACACACCAACAGGATCTTTGTTCTCAAAAACTGAATTTTAAATGATGGTATTTTCTCAAACAAAAAAAAACCACCACCATACTCCCCCACCCCTACCAATTCTGATCATCCCTTCAATGAAATTGTCATTAGTATGTGCAAGTGATGTGAAATGATGAAGAACTTTGTATTAAAGAGCATCATTGTTTAATAAATAACTTAATGTGAATTTTAATGATTATATTTTAATGTAGCATTTTGTTTTGTTCTGTATTTCTTTACATTAGCTAATGCACTCTTGTTTCCTTCATACTCAGCAAAAGAACTTATAAATATCTTTGTAAATTGCAGTGTCTTGTTTTTGTTTTTTTTTTAATAAGGTAAATTCCAGAATCAGGACATTTATATGATTCAGTAAAGGAATATGTTATAAAATAAATCTTTACACTAGAAGTACTAGTGAAGTTCAGTTATATAGGCACATATGGGGCCATATAACTCAAGTTTTTCCATGAGGGTTCTTCCAAACTTATCAGCTGATTTATTGGGAGGACTTTATGCATTTTAATAAAATCTAATGCTCACTGTGGCCACAGGAACTCACCCCAATGTGTCACTCTTCCATTCTTATAATTTAGTGACACAGAAGGAGACAATTGAGGTGTAAAGGAATGAACTGAAACCCTGGGGAATCTGGTTCCAAATAATACTAGCATTTCCACCTGGCAGAGAACTTGAAGAGATTGCAAGCCAATGAATGACTTAATTTTGCAGGTGAAGGTATTGAGGCCCAGAGAAGTTAAGGGACTTGCCTAAGGTCACAAACATTGCAGAGCACAGACTCTTTACATGGTAGCTCTCTGCTCCCCAGATCATTAAGTGCTATGTGCCAATGTAACAATATATTTAATATTCCATCATGTGAATCTGTATGTTGAAAACGTTAGGAAATATAGTTTAGACAAATTTAGACTTTTGATGAAGGGTTGTCATAGTTCCCCTTATTTATATTAATGTAGGATTTTAATCATGTTTCCATCCATCACTAATCATACAACAATAATCCATTTAAAGCCAAAAGAGATTTTAGAAGTCAATTCATTTCATAGATGAGAAAATTATGGGCCAGGGAGACTAAGTGGTAAACTTAACAAAGCTTATACTGTCACTATAGGGTAGAGTCAGATTTCAAACCCACATATTTTGACTATAAATTTGGTGTTCTTTTCATTGTACCATGAGCCAGTATTTAAAAAATGTGAATATTCAAACACTAGTGGAGAAAGATGTTCTGAAAAGAAAAGGGAGGAAAATCTGTTGCTTTTATCTTTATCTGTTCCATGGTCCCAGTTGAAGAAAACTGTGTTTCAAATGGTCTCAGAGGGACATCTCAGAATCCAAAGGGTTACACTGTATTTATGCGAGACAGGCGCTAAGTAGGGTGGGGACCAAGACATCTGCTGAGAATTCTTCATAGCTGAAGTGTGTTTTCTCAAGGGACAACCAACTACTCTTTAATTGTTTTGCTTCCTTTTTTGGAAATGTATGCCCATTCTGCAATGTTCCAAATTTCCAAACATCCCTTTTGACCTCCTCATAAACAATTGATAAAATTGATAAGAAAGCTGTAAAGCTTTGCACTTTTACCCAAGCAGAATCAGTACATCTGCTATGAGTTAGCCAGTAGAGGGGAAAAAATAAATTTTAAAGAAAAGCAAAGAAAACATTTTGATCCACTTAATGTGTAAAGCAGGTATCCATGCCTTGGAATTTTGCTAATCAATACATAATCTGTGTGTCTGAGTTACCATGAACTGGTGAAATACAAATATTTGATTTTCCATACCAAGTTTGGCTATAGCTGAATGAAGGGCACTGGCATTGATCTCTCTCTTTACACTTATATAAGAAAGAGACTATTTGTAGAGAGCCAAATATAGCAACAGAGGATTTCGAATCTTGCCAAAAAATACAAAATCTGTTCCCCTTTAAGCATGACATTCTATCCTTTTTTAGTGGATCAAGCTAAAAGGAAAATATAGCTTTAAATGACCCCACTCCTTCTGCTGGAAGCTCCCTAATCTTTTTCAAATGGGCCATCTGTGGTTTTGTGGCTTATGTATTTCAAAAAGGAATATGGCAACATGAGAAATCCATTCAGTTCTGTCATTTTTCCCTCATCAGAAATTACAACCAAATCACAGATTGTGGACAGCAAATAAAGCCAATCACTTTTCAGTGAATCGGATTTGCCCTCCCAGATCATTACCATCACCACCACCACCACCACCAGCAACAGCTGCAGCAACCATAGCTACAAACTGGTGGTGTTTTATTGGTTTTGAACAATGACTATTAATTGATTGTTTTGGTTGATTATAATCAGCCTTAAACCTTGGTTCTGGTTTTTCTTTACAAACTGTTTTCTTGGGTTTGGAACTCACATTGTTCTCTAAGGTGATTAAGTAAGGAATGACTCTTCTGCTCTCCACATGATGTGAAGTATATTGAAAACAGTTCTGTACACGTCACCAAGCAAAGAGATTTCCACTGTGACTGCTTTACCAGACATCTCAGTGTGGGATTTTAAAACAAACACCAGGCTGTTTGGAAATACTTGATGTATGTAAATATGCAAAACATGCAGGACAGTTCTAACAGCTGTAGGGTGTATTCTCTCATCCATGAGTGGAATATTTTGGTGGCAGTGGTGGTTATTGTTTCCATCTTTGCTTGTCATTTTTGTTTTCCCTTTTTCTTCTCTCCCTTCTTCTTCCAACACCATACACATAATGCTTCCCCTCCCCTCCTTTCCACTCCAACAAACCTTTTCCAAAAGAATCATTTTACTAGATTCCCACTGGAAAAGGTGGGTGGTGCCTGGAAGGAATTTTTCTGAGTTACATGATGTTGTAAAGACAGTCTGAACTTCAGGGAACTTGCTTGGACTTGTGCTAAAACCAGGCTTCTGCATAACCCAGATGCTTTGGAGGCCAGATTCCATTGAAACTTGTCATTAGAATGGGAAAGAGTCTTATTGGATATGACCCTTAAACACTGATGACCCCTAACCAGCAAGGAATCGGCATTCTAGAATTATTTTTACCTTGTACCATAAAATCAGGGAACTCAGCCTGTCTTGAAAAACAGTATGTGCTCCTGAACCTAGAGTTAAAGAAAAATGAGAGAAGACCTGAGATAATATGATAAGAGCTCTAACAAAAACCAGACACCTGGTATTAGGTCTAAGCAATTCAATCCAATTTTACTATTTTCTTTGAATTTGGTTTTCATGAAGTGTTCTGGAGCTGAAGGTCAGGAGGGGAGATTTTAAAGAATCATAGAATTTGAGAGTTGACAGCATCATTAGTATCCATCTTGTCAAAGCTGTACTAAAAATGAATATCCATTAAGCCATATATAACAAGTAGGCATTCAGCCTTTATTTAAAGATGTCCAGAATCAAATGAGATAATATTTTTTTTAAAAATGTTTAGCACAGTGCTTGGTACATAGCAGATGCTATATAAATATTCATTGCCTGCCTCTTGCCTTCCCTTCTAGTGAAAGGAGCCCATAGTCTCTCAAGGTAGCTCATTCTATTTTTGGACAATTCTTTTGAAAGGAATTTTATTTCCTGAAATCAAGCCACATATTTTCCTCTTGGCAGCTTGTACCCATTGCTCCTGTTTCTGCTTGAAAGCACCAAATAGAAGAAGGCTAATCTTTCTTCCACATGACAGACTTTTCAGAACTATAATTCCCCCCTGCCTTCTCTTTATCCCCTGACTTCTCTTCTAAACTTCTAAACATCTTTAGTTCCTTTTTCTGCCACCGGGCCATGGGAGTGAGTTTTGTTTATGACCCCTTGCTTCTAGTATCGTTTTAACTACTAACTATGTAACTAACTACTAACCACTCTTTACTTCTTCTGTTAAAAAAAAAAAGGGGGGGTGATAATAATAACTGCATTGTCAGATTCACAGACAGAGTTGTAAAGGATGGTTGAACATAGGTAAGTGTTTTGGAAAAAGCTTTAAATGCTATGATTTTATAAATTTTTTTACGTCTAGAAGTACTTGCCACATATGCATATTATTGATCTCTATCAAGTAAAGAAAGAGGGGGAGGGAGTGGAAATATCTAAAAAAAGAGGATAATTGCTTTGGGGAATTGGGGGCACAGTCAATAAATGTGTGGCAAATCAAAAAGTATTCTGGCAGGCTTGAAAATGTTAGAAAGTATTTTGAGGTAAAGCTACAGTTCTCCCAGTTTATGGCATCATGCACTTCATGTTGCCATCACATTGCACTTTTTAAAGGGAAATTATCAATTGTTATTTACAGTATTTTCAGACATTTTTAATTCTAAATCTTCTTTGGCAGGTGATTCTAATTTATCTAGGCACAACTCACCAGCCTGGATATAACATGTCCAGTCAGCAAGCATTTATTTAGTGTATAGTAAATGACAGGCATGGTTCTAAATGATGGGAATATGAAGAAATACAAAAATAGTTCATACCCTCAAGTAGCTTATAATCTAATGAGAGTGGGGAGACAACATGTAAGCAATTTGATACAAATATATATATATATATACAAGTATACAAACTGAAAATAACCTCAGAGAGAAGAGACTAGTATTAATGTAGATCAAGAAATGCTTTTTTCAAATGGTAGGATTTGAGTTGAACTTTAAAGGAAGGCAGAGATGAAGAAACTGAATTCAGGACATGAGAGACAGTAGTATACCAAGTATGGAAATTGAATGTGTGTGTATGTGTATGTGTGTATGTGTTTTCCTCAGAAAGTATGAAAGCCAGTCAATGAATTATAGAGTACTTGTGAGAGAATGAAATATAAAAAGACAGGAAAAGTTGGAAGGGACTAGGTGATGACGGATTCACAAAGTAAAAGGGTTTTCTATATGATGCTGGAAACCAATGGAACTTACTGAATTTATTGAAGTGAATGTTCAGACCTGCTCTTAGGGAAGACAAGAAAAGTGGAAGCAATCTATTGGAAAAGTCTAGTTATGAGGTGGTGATCCACACCAGAATAAATGCAGTTTCAAAAGAGAAAAGGGGACAAATATGAGAGACGTCTTGAAAGTAGGAATGACAGGACCTGGCATTGAGATTGAATATAGGGAATGAGAGAGAATGAGTCGTCAAGAATGACGTTTAGGTTCTGAGATTGGATGACTGGAAAGATAATGATGCTCTTGATAGTAAGTAGAAAGAAAAAGAGAAATAGTAATAAGGAAGATTAAAGGATTTTGGAGGAAAGAGAATGAGTTTAGTTTTGAACGTACTGAGTTTAAGAGGTCTATGGGATGTTCTGTTCAAGGTATCTAACAGATACTTGGAGATAGGAGGCTGGAGGTCAGGAGAGCAGAAAGGGCTGAATAAATCAACATACAGATAAGTCAATATGCATAGAGGTGATGGTTGAATACATGATGACTGATGAGATCACTAAGCAAAATAATATCGAGGAAGAAGAACAGTGAGGCTAAGAAAGAGCCTTGAAGTCAGTCCGAAGTAGAAGGAGCAACCTAGACCAGAATAAGTAAAGGAGACTGAGAAGCAGACAATAAGGTTGTCCTTCCTTCTTGAAGAGGACCATGACATCAAGATGATGACATGACTTGGAGTTGACTTTGTTTTGAGTGAGGGAGGGCTGTGCAAGGTTGCCAACCTCACTTTCTTCTCCTGAGCCATCTGGGTCCAGTGGCCTGATATTCATCAGGGTGACTGGAGATCGCCCAGGATGCAAGACCTTGGCCCTTTCGGGCTAAGTTCTTATAGCATTCTCTCTTTGAGTAGGATATACCCATTCAATGAATAGGCTTCTTTAAGTAGTTGCTCAAGGGATGGCCCCTTTAATCAAAAAAATAAATAAATAAATCAAATTTGGAGAAGACTTTCAGGGTTCCTGGGTAAGATAGAAAAATTACTATTTAGTATTTCAGTCCACTCTGTGCTAGGTAGGTGGGGACTTGTTGCCCAGTCTATGAGCTCCAGAGCGAATTGGGTTTGAGGCTTGATCTTTGAGCAAGAAATGTAGTCAGTAAACCTAGAGGAAAAAAGGCAGCTTTTGGGAATGAAGTGTACCTTCCTCTGGGTGGAACACTGCAGGAGGAGGAGGAGAAGGAGGAGGAGGACAATAAGGTGAAAGGAAAACCAAAAGAGGAGTGACAGAAAAAGCTGGAGAGAAGGGATTATAACATCAAGGAGAAGAGGGTGATTGAGTGTCAAAGGCTACAGAGAGGTCAAGGACAAGGATTGAGAAAGGTCATTAGCTCTAATAACTAGAAGATCACTGGTGAGTTTGGAAAGAGTTGGAATGATGAGGTTAAATGCCAGACTGTAGAGAGTTAAGAAAAGACTGAAAAGGAGGAAAGTGGAGGCACCAGTTATAGACAGGTTTCTCAAGGAGTTTAGCCACTAAAAGGGAGAAGAGATGTAGGACATTTACTATTGAGAATGGCCAGATCTAGCAAGAGTTTTTGGAGAATGGAAGAGAGTAAGTGTGTTAGTAGGCAATGGGAAAGCAGTCTGTAGACAGGGAGAGATTAATAACAATTCATTATATAATAAAATGTAATAAAAGCAAACATTATTTTAGAAATTATAATTACGTTTAAGCATTTACATAGCACTTCAAGATTTGCAAAGTTTTTTTACATATGTTATCCGTTGAGTCTCATAGTAATCCTGTGAGATAGGCTATATTATTATTCCCATTCTATGAATGAGGAAACTGAGACTGAGGTTAATTAATTTGTCCTAGTCACAGTACTAGAAAAACCCTGAGGCAGAATTCGAACTCAGGTCTTCCCTACTTTAAGTTCAGCATTCTGTCTACTGTATCAACTAACTGCCTAGCTGCTAGAGCAAATGAGCTTATTTGTGTATGTAGAGAGATATTACTTCTTAAGGAGAATGTTTTTGAAGAATATCTGTTTAAATGAGATAAGAGTAAAAGAGAAAATGGGGGATATGGGATGAGAAAAAGAGGAAATGTGGGAGTTCTTTTGGTAAACAGTCTCATTTTTTTTCAGTGGGATATGAAACAAGATTCTCAAAGGTGTAGGTGGGGGGAGGTTTGAGGATGGATGTAAAAGTTTGGAGAAACTATTGTGATAAATGGCACAATGTATCAATTAGGAAGGTGTAAAAGAATTGCCATCCTACAGTGAGGACCCAGTTCATGTGAGAGAATAGATTTATAGTGAACCCAGTTAGAAAGTTTTGTGATTTTCTCCAGTTTTGTTCAGCAGCACATGAACAGAGGGGAAAGCAGTGGATAATGGGAGTCACACAAGGTTGAAGTTTGGCAAGGCAAAAGTCACAAATAAGATAAGAGGAATAAGGGAATTGAAAGAAGATAGTGTAGAATTGAACTGGTTCACTAAGTAGTCAAGATAGGGAAGAAAGAATGGAACTCTGGGTCTCTGCTCTGGGAAAGCACTAAAGGTTGAGATCAATGGTAGTCATGGTGATGATGAAGAAAACCCTTAAGAGTTGTAAGGCAGAGGTAAAATAAAGATGGAATGAGACAAGATTATGATAGATAAAGGAATTTCAGAGTTCATGACCATGGAAGTGTAACACTTGTGGTGATGGCAAGATCAAGGGTATGACCATTTCTGTGTGTCATCTCTGCATGTTGCTGAGGTAGAGTAGAGGAGTGGGTAGTTTCTGGCAAGAGTGGAAGGGATTGTCTCTTTTTCTCCCTTTAGCCATCCCAGGAGTCACGGAGAGGTTCTTTTATGTCTTCTCTGACTTTAGGTAGAAAGTATCCAGTTGCCCTCTACAGTCATGAAAGAAAAGCAGACTCTTTCAACTTAGTCTATATGATTATATTTAGAACTCTACTGATGGAAGATAGTATAATTTCCTATTAAGCATGATTCTGATGATATGCTATTACAGCTAGATCCTTGTGTATTGTATTTTTTTGGTTCTTACTTTACAAGTATTGCTATACAATTTGATTGAAGATTACTACTGAAAATAATTTAGAATTATTTGATTACCTTTTTTCAACCAAATCAATTTAAACCCATCCTATGGTTCAGTCTGTGCCCACCAACACAACTCAATTTGCACCAATTCATTTGAAATTTTATCCACTTTGGAATAGCCAAATTTAGTCAGGCAGGATGATATGATTTTAATAATACAGCAGACAACTAGATGGCAAGAAGTAATCTTTCCAGTTGAAATTTCAACCGCAATTTCAACTTGATTCCTTTTTTTTTAACTTGCAATTGTTTTAGTTTTATAGGATCAGGTGGAGCTAAAGACAATGTTAAAGACAAGAAACTGAAATTATTCCAGTACCTTGAGGACTTGGATTGTCTTAAAACTGTTATCATCAAGTCTTTTAATTGTAGTGACTAAAATATTAAGAAGTATTTTGGCCTAGGATAAGAAACTGCTATGCCTGAAGGCATTGATTTATGGTTTCCAGTATTTTAATCTTCTACCAAACTTCTACATAGTATAGTAAGTAATGATTAACCAGAATATTACCAAATATTTAACTCTGCCAGCTATACCAAAACTATAAGATGCACATTTGTCCAATAATCACAAAACGTTCCTGGGATTGAGGGTTCCCACTTATTAACTTTGAAGTTTTCCCTTTAGTCGTATACAAATAGACATATGGTAGGCAGAAGCACTAATTCCCTGAGTTATCTCTATAGCCTGTTAACTTGATATTTTTCATAAATAAGCCTCATCTTTGTTTTGATCTTTGCCCCCTTCAGTCCATGTAATCCACAAAATCTGAAAGGAATACACTTTAAGAGATATTCAGTGAAGGCAAATACTCAGCTCTGACTGTGACTAGGTTCCTCACAATGGTATTTCCCTTATAAGATTCTCTCTCCCTGGCCCCCACTTAACACAATCGCTCATAATCCTGTGAACAGCGTACTACGCATCCATAGAACTCCCTCATCTAGTTGAAGCAGTGCATCCTGGACTCAGGAGATCTGAGCTATATAGTCTGCCACCTACCTAAAGTTATAGTATTTGGATATTGTTCACATTACTGAAAATGGCATCTGATAATTCCTTCATGTGCAAAACATAAAAACAAAAACAAAATCCTCCCATAATAAGGTAGTGGATTGAATATATAGATATTGTGTACAGGCTATCTATTATGATAGGTGTGTATGTGCCTGTTGAAATTAGGCTATGTGGGATTTGAGATAAAGAGAATATATGATCTAGAAGTACAGAGAGCTTGAACAGAAGAGGGTCTTCAGTTAGAAGCCAACTTAGCCTATATAGAAGTTCCAAACATAGTGTTGAAGACCAAAAAACAGGACAGAGAATGCTTAGTGAAATACAAAGGAAGAGGGCAATTCTGGCATGTCCAGCATCATCATCCACAACAATTAGAGAAGACTGTAGTCACCTGACTGAAGGAAGGAATGTTATCAATAGAGAGCTCCTCCCTTTGCTGCAAATGTTGGTGGTTGAGGCATGTCATCATTTTCTGTCCTCCCTCTATCCATTTAGTAGGAGCTGAAAAAATCTGTATCATTTTCTTCAGTTGACCACTGATGATTGTGTTTTATGTCTAATTATCTTTTCATAAATTATTTCATTCCCATTATTTGTGACACATTACTTGAGGTCAGAGTTTTCATGATAGAGTGACCATGAAAGATTTTTTTTTTTAATTTCTTAGCTATGCTTCCCATGTTTCTAAAATAGGAGGCTAAAAAGACTGCCAGCAAGGTAATGGGGGAGGCTATCAAGTCACAGGTTAGTTTTACCAATGATCTTTTAATTCTCCCAAGCAGAATCCTAAAATTGAAAGTTGGTGTTCACTTAGATTTCCCTTCAACCAATGAGCATTTGAAGCAATGGTACTGTTGAGGGTGTGAGTTTAAACCTCAGAAGCCAGTCTGTCATTTCTACCTGAAGGAAGGAGAAAACTGGGAGGAAATTGAGAGGAAATCCCACCTCAGAGTCAGCCACTGGGAAGATTTCAACTATCCTGTTCTAATTGTGAAAGTTACCAGGATCATTTATGATACTACTCTCTTTTTCTGTCATAAAAAAAAATGACCCAAAGGCATGAATTATTTAGGGAATTTACTTGTTATAATCTTTATATTTTTAACAGTTTATCAAGATGACAGTTCCTATCACAATTACATATTTTGGGTTAATTTGTTTGCTGTAGGAATTTTTTTAAATGTAGATGCTTCAAAAATTTTAATTCATCTCAGGTACTAATTATATATTTTACAGTACACATATATTCATGAAAAACAAAACAGCTCAATCAGAGCTTATCCATACCAATGTGGTCCTGCTTCTGTTTATAATATACCATTCTGGTGATTTGTCTAGTATAATTTTAAACTGCTCATGTTAGCTGACTTCCATCTCTTCCTCTGAGAAACCATATAATTATCTTTTTTTTTTTAATGTCAAAAAACTTTCATGATAGTTTAAAACCCTCCTGCCTAAATCCCATGCCATTACATCCATTTCTCTTCAAGCTTTTACCAGGAAGAACAATTTATCACCATCATCAAAAAGCATTTATCAAGTACCCACCTACCTGTTCCCCAAGCTTCACACGGTGCTGTCCAAGTCAAGCTAAATGAACACAGTCCTCATGTCATAAAATGTTCTTCATCATCTTTTGTCTTACTTTCTCAGGTGTTTGTGCATTTCTAGCATAGTCTTCCATATTTATAATTTTGCCAAATGAATCTTATTTTATTACCTTCGTTTCTTATAAGTTGATTTCTTTCTATCCTCAAATTTTATTGTCTTTTCCAATGTTTCCAGGTATGTTTAATCGTTTCGTAGACATGGGAGGACTGATAGAGTCTGAATGGAATGGGGCCATTTTCCCCACCTCTCCTTCAAATGTGTCCCTAAATTGACTATGGAGACATTAATTATAAAGACCTGATAGCTAGAGCAATATAGCCTATGGAGGATAGTCTGAGATGAGCCAGGTGAGTATTAAAGGCAGAATGGGCAGCTTTGTAAGAAATTCTTTTGTTATGGCAGCAACCACTTCCAACTACCCTGCCTGAATTTTACTACTTACTATGTTTATGAAAATGAATAATAAAATGTTTCTGCTTGTGACCTTGTAAGCGGTCATCAGCTAAAGAATAAGACAAGCATTTGTTAGCTATACCTACTAATTGTAAGGCACTGTGGTAGGTGTGGAGGATCTGCAGACAGAGAAGAGTCAGGCCCCATCCTGTGGGACCTCACATTCTACTAATTTTATTATGATGAATCCCTTCAGCCTGGTGTTTGAAGTCTGGATGCAGAGAAGCACCGAATAGAATTTTAATTCTTTGGCTTATAGATCTAGAACTGAAAGACACATCAGAGGCCATCTACCTTGACTTTTATTTCTATTCTGACCCTGAGCAAGTCACTTAATCTCTGCTTACCTCAATTTCCTTGTTTGTACAATGAGAGCAATGACAGCCCCTACCTCCCAGGGAATAAAAATAGCTGTTGCTGCTGCTGCTGTGGTTACTACTGTAGTGGTTTATTGTTAGAGATGGGGAAACTGGGAGATAAGTGACTTGTCCAGATTTCACAGGAAATCAGTATCAGAGGTGGGATTTGGCCTCAGGTCCAAGACAACAGGGTTGTCTTCTCTCCTTGAAGAGAGAGTCTTCAGGCACAAAGGAAAGAAATCCTACTGGGATAGAGAAAGAAAAATCCTTGAAGACCACCAAGTCAAAAGCTTCTTTAGACAAAGAATGAAACAAGCTCAGAGAACCTAAATGACTTGTCCTGCATCACACAGCTCCTTAGTGGCAGAGATTGTACTAGAACCCACACTTCCTCCTGCCCAGGCCATTATGTTATGCAGTTCCAGTCACCTAGATCAGCCTTTCATGACCATAAAAATAAATGATACGATCACCTCAATTTCTGTGCAATATGTTTAAGAATTATTAATCCATGTTTTCTTGTGCTCTCTTCCTACCTAATGCCTCCAATTTATCAAACCCCTGGACAAAGTATCATTTAGTCAAACTATTTCTCAGTATTTTTAATAGGATTTAAAATTCTTCTAGTTCAATTAATAAATATTTTATTAAATATCATAGAAATATTTATTTCATGTTCACTTTCTTCTGAATTTGGTCAACCTGAATTTATAACCTATTACGATTAGGATGAGTAAGAATTGATGTTTATGAAGGAGTCTCAGGGATGATGGCTTCTTGATATGTTACCATGGGTCTAAGGTTTGATTCTCAACTTTGAAAGCTCAGAAATTCTGGTTTTATCATTATGCTTTTTAAAATTCACCCAGAATTGATAGGGCTCTGATAGACTTTATTTCTACTGCTTTATAATTTCTGAATAGATTAAAGAACTTTCTGGTGACTAGAATACATGTACCTGCTATCCAGAATGTTATTTCTCTAATCTAATACTAATATCTAAAATTTGATTTCTATACCCTAAAGCACCTCTGTGTGTATTATTCTATTTTCTTCTCCAACAACCATTTAAGTCAGGCAAGGTAAGTACGTTTGCTCCCATTTTCTAGACTACAAATGTGATAGAGCAAGTTTCTTTCAATGGGATTTCTACATCAAGGCTCTGGGTGCCCACGATAAAAAGACAGAGTGACTTCTGTAGATAATTGGAGAAAGCGCCAGGGCATCATTCTGGAAGATGGGGAGGTAAGGGCTTATGTCTAAATACAGGACTTGTATCAGGTGATATCAACATAGAAAAGAAAGGACAGGGAAGAAGCCCATATTTAGCACCAACTATGTGCCAGCACTGTGCCAAATGCTTTACAAATATTTCATTTGATCCTTACAACAACCCTGTGAAGTAGGTGTTGTAAAATTCCCATTTTACAAATAAGGAAAATGCAGCAGAGAGAAGTTAATCTATTTGCCCTGGATCATGTGGAAGTGTCTGAGGTCCGAATCGAACTCAGATCTTCCTTACTCTAGGTTAGAACTCTATCCACTGTACCAATAGCTTCCTATAATATTATATATGATAGATTGGTTATTGTTAGTCTCCATCATAAGAGGTTGATTATTTTTTCCCTGCCGTATCAGAATTCTAAGCACAATCTGTTTAGAACCTATATCTTTACAAACTTATATTTGCTCTCTTCTTTTAAAATCTGAGTTCCCCCTTTGATTAGTTATTTCCATTCTATAATTAAAAAAAAAATTCTTTTCATCACTACCAGCCAGCTATCTCTTTTCAAACATTATTTGAAAGTATTATTTTCTTTGCCCATGTCTCAAATGATATCCCTTCCACTGCGAGTCTTATCATTTATCTCTGAGTTCCAATACTGATCTATAGAATTTTGAGTTGTATTTGTGTGAAAAAGTCTGATATAAAAGTCTCCTACTTAGCTTATTTAGCATTTTTTTATCATCAGTGTTCAAGATGTTGTCATATACATATTTGGCATGGTATCATTATTAATAAAGGCAGCTATTGTTGCAAACAACTAGCTGAGATCAGCTAGACCACTAAAAGTCAAAGCTAATAAATTGCTGTGACTTTATTTCCTCACTAAAATCTAGAATTTATCTTATTTTTCTTTTTATATTATTAGATAGTCATGAAAAAGATAAAGATTGAATGTAGTTTATTTTCCTTTATTAACCAATTCACTCTGATCTAAACTTTAAAAAAAATTGTCCTCAAACCTTATGAATTGTGTACTCCCAGTTGGTAAATTCCTTAGGGAAGTTTTGCTGCCATACAAGATGTAAATGAGATAAAGTTATGCAGACCTATTCTTATTCAGGTGTAGAGTTTTCTCCACCTATGCTTAGAAAATTTTCTATCAGTGACCTTGGCAATTTTGAAATATTCTTTGCATCTCTTTCTAGGGTAATTTTAATAACAAAATGCTGCCTTAAAAATAGCTAGGTTCCACTGCAAAAATGCAGAGAATGTGTTTACATAGACTAAATACAACAGAGGGATGAAGATGATTTTCTGGATATATCAAACAAAAAAGGCCATTGAACATTTTATTTTGGTCTTTATATTCCCAGGGTCTAGCATAGTACCTTGCATGTAATAAACAATTAATGCTGAATTGATCTGAATTTTAAAACAACAAAGACAACCACCACAATAATAGCAAAAATAACTTTAAAATTATAGAAGAATTATTTTAACCTTAGTAATCCATAATTTTTTGTCTACTCAGTCGTATGAGGTATTTTGCTTGACAGTCTTGGTTTGAAAATACTACACAATGGAGGACTTCTGCATATTAGAAATAATGAAATAATGGGTTGATCATTCTATATTATCATCACCCATCATCTTTTTAGAGTCTACTGTGCTTGGAGGTGGGAAGAAAAGGTTGAAGATACAGTTCTGTTCCTCAAGGACTAACAATCATAAATGTTGTACTATTATTTTAAAAGCCTGCCATGATGTCATAGTCACAAAAGTCAGAATCAATAATTTGATAATAATTTGATCCAACAAATTATAATTTTTGAAAAGGCATAATAATATCATCTAACTCTTACCTGCATCACTTCTGTTACACATTTCTAAAACAAATAAGTAAAAACGTCTGGTTTCAGACTTCAAGTATGAATGTATTTTTTATTTCAGTAGAACATTCAGAAAACAGATTAAGAGAGATCCTCAGTGTCAATTTTTTGGATAATGCAGGAAATAAACTGAGATAGCTTTGGAAAATTATAATGATTTCAAAGAACCTTTTGGCTCAAAAATCACTATCAGCTACATGTAGAACAGTCTTATGCTATATGTAAGAAAGTGGTTAAGCCTAAGTATTTTCTTCATTAAATTTTAAATTAGTGCTTTAAAAAAGGCAGCAGATAATTATACAGTTCTATAGCACATCCTCCAGAAATAAATGGATAAGGATACTGACAGCCCTTTGTCCTCTCCAAAATAAAACTATTTTTCCAGTTATTTTTTGACAATTTTTTCAACAAATTTGTTGGCTACCTGCTGTTATTGTCTAGTCCTGCCTTGGATCTTGGATCTGTCTTGGATATACAAGGTCTGAGAAAGGAAGAAAGAAAGAGGGAGAAAATGAAGGGCAGAAGAGCAAGTCTTTTAGGATTTATTATCTGCATTACTCATTTGGCAGTATGTAAGTGGATAACTTGGAAATTCTATGGTTCCATGTCTTTTTCAACGAATCCCAAACCTGTTATTTATTGCCTTAAAGAAGTTCATGAGACTCAAAGAATCTTGTACACAGTCATACAACTAATAAGTGCCGAAGTCAGGATTTGAACTTGGGTTTTCCTGGACAGATAAGTTATAGCACTAGGCCTACAGTCAGAAAGACCTGAGTTCAAATCTACTCTCAGATGCTTATTAGCTGTGTGACCCTGGGCAAGTAATGTAACCTCTGTTTTCCCTATTCTCTTCAACATAAAACAGTGATAATAGTAGCACCTATGTCTTCGAGTCGTTATGAAAATCAAGTGAGATGATATTTGCAAAGGGCTTAGCACAATGTCTGGCAATATGTAAGTCTTTAATAAATGCTTTTTCCTTACCCACGTCCCCACTGCCCTGCTTGTTGACTACTGTCCACTGAGTCATACTCCTAAATGCCAACTGATATTGAAACCATGTTAAACTTATAGTACATATCAAATAAATTAGCATTAAAAGTTTCACTTAAACTATCTCTTGACAGCTCTGCTATAAGAGTGTTCTAATATTAGGCTTTAAACACAGACACACACACACACACACACATGCACAAATGATTTGTTAGGAGTGAAGAAGATGTAACTGTTCATCTAGAAATGTTCTGGAGGCATAGTTTCACTGGGCGTCATTGGAGCCTACACTTATCTTGCATTAATTCATTTCTCCAAAGAGATAGTGAGCTCTTTCAGGGCAGGGACTGTGTCTTGCCATAGAATCTTAGATTGGAAGACTTCTTAGAGGTCACCTAGTCCAAACTGGATCTAAATTATTGTGTTCACCCTGCATTCTTAAAGAAGACCAGTGACATTGCTAGAATGGTCTTGACTCCTGTGTGAATCAGATTTAAATGAGGCAGACCTTGGAGTAATTACTTCACCTCTCTAGCACTCAGTTTTATCATGTCTAAAATGAGATCTCAATTAGATCAGAGGTGTTGAACACCTTGGCAGCAAGCCCACAAAAAATCCTGAGTGAAACTTGAACAAGATTACAATTTAAATGGAAAATATTTAACATGATAAATCATAACTCAATAAAACATTTTGTTTGAGGGAGTTGAATTGATTTAAACCATCTAAGGTTACTTCTTGCTCAAAATCTTAACTTAAGATTTAACTCAAGAACTTAAGATTACCTTGGAAATTTCATGAAAGATAGACTGAAGGATTGTCTAATCTGGAATAGAAAGAAAAATTAGGTGAAGAGTTGACAAAAGAAATGATAAGGGCATGAAATAGAGTTGTGGTTGTATGAATAGAGGAAAGAATGGAGAAATTTTTTGTGTTTGTTCAGTAGCTTTTCGGTCATGCCCAGCTCTTCATGATTCATTTTGTGGTTTTCTTGGCAAAGGTACTAAAATAGTTCGACATTTCCTTCTTCAGTTCATTTTACAGATAAGGAAATTGAGGCAAATAGAGGTAAGTGATTTGCCCAGGGTCACATATCCAGTAAGCATCTGAGGCCAGATTTGAGCTCATGAAGAGGAATCTTTCTAACTCCTGGTTCCATTTTCTATCCACTGTACCATCTAGCTCCCTGCACAAATATAACATATTATATGATGTTAATATATGGTTTTCTAAATCAGTATATGTCCTACAGGGATTCTTATGTGCATTTTAGTGGTTCATATTTTTATTTGAATTTAATGATTATTAGCATTCACTTTGGTGTCTTCTACATTTTCACTCTATGGTTTGTATAATGCTTATCGGAATGCTTATTTTGCTTCTTTCTTTCTAGAATATTAACTCCTTGAAGTCAAGAATTATGTCATCTTTGTATTGCTGTCAGCTTTGTATTGGAGGCAACACAAAAATTGTTGTTAAACGAACTTAAATTCAAACTCTGTACTAATACCGTGGAGGTCAGTTTCCATTTATTTCTACATTAACTTGGTTGTATTAGCTCACTGATGTAATCTCTTTAAAGTGTAATGATAATTGAGATAATCTTTTTAAAGTACTTTGCAATTCTCAAATGAAAGGTCCTCTAGAAATGTGAATTATGTAATTAATGAAGAAAATCTAGATGATACTACAGTAAACAGAAACATTCTGCCTTTGTATCATCCTGTTGTAGTTGAAAGATGTTTTGAGAGAAAAAAAGAAAAGTTCATGAGACTTTTTTGAGAGAAAAAAAGAAAAGCAGCATAAATAGCTTTGAAAGCAGTATATTCTTACAGCATTTAAGTCTGACATTTCTGAGTACTTTCTATGGGACAATGATTGACAGTTTGAATAAATCTAAAAGGAATATTAGCAACTCAGACCTAAAGAGTGTCAGAACCTCCATGTCCACAGAGAGTGTCAAAACCTCAACATAATCCACAATTACGAGGGTTCTTCAGAAAATCACAAACCTGTCATTTTCTTTATGTGAAATCAACAAACACTGCAATTTCCTCATGGTAGGATTTTTTTTTTGAGGGGGTCAAATTTAAACCATCTGCAGGCAGATGGAAGGGAAAGTAGGATTAGTGCTGTTACTGAAAACTTTTGCAGCTGTTGGGGTGTGCTTGAGACAAGGCTGGTGGTTCGGAAGCAAAAGGGAAGCTGCATCCTGGGTGAAAAAAGTGAGGAAAGGGAGAGGTGATTGAAGAGGATGACGGGGTTGGAAATGTCTCCTTCCTGCTTGTTAGTTGGAGATCCCATGAGTAAATGAAGTGATGGAATTGTCACTGCAGAGTGTTCTTCTCATAGCCCCCAGCTGCTGTTTATTCCTAGAAATGTTTTCTCTGAGGTTCATCAAACCCATCTGAGATTTCCATTTCCGCAGAGGAATGAAACTGGAACTAGATTTTGATTCTTTCCAACTCCCACGCCCACATTCTTCCAATGGTGATCATCACCCTTTCTTCTGTTTGCTTCAACTTATTTTTTCCTGGGAGGTGATGGTGGAACAAAAGTAGGGAGGAACAAAAGACAAATTGAACATGTACCATTTTGCCAAGATGATCTGGCAAAAATGATGTGGATGGCATTAAGAGAAAGGCTCTAAAAGGTGCCCTCTGGGAACAGAGATAAGCATGACTCACAAATATCATTGAAAATTTCTAGTTTTTATGGTTTGTTCAGGTAACAATAATTCTGTATCCTTTTTATTTTCTTTCATCATGTAAGCAAATAAAAAATAATTTTATTTTCTATCTCAGATCATTTATCAAAGTAAAATTGGATTCTTGGAATACTAAGTTCCCTAAAAAGTGGAGGGAAGGTGGTGAAGAAAAAGAAAATACCAAAAAAAAAAAACCTATTTCTGGTGATAAGCAGATTTATGAATTTATTTATGAATATCACTACATTTATGAATATCTATTTATGAATATTACTACATAATATTTTAAAGAATCTTTTCCACATGCTCAACTAATAGTTATAGTTTTTGAAAAGAGAGAGACAATCAGATGAGATAACGTAATTTTCAATACATGAAATTGAAAAGCTTTTGCACAAATGAAATGAATGCAACTAGGATAAGAACAAAATGTTTAGCTTGTTTAAGAATCTATGCATATAAGTATATAAGTACAGAAAAGTATGGGAAGATTTCTGTGAACTTTACTTTTCACATAAATATTTTATGAATTTGTGTCTCTTTCATGTAAAGAGAAGTAAACAGAAACAGGAAAACAATATACACAATGACTACAATATGGAGAAAAAAAACAACAAATCAAAACTGAATGATATTGAATTATACTAATGAGAATGAGATTCCTCCTCATTCTTCTCTTCCCAGCTTGGTTGATGCAGAGATAGAGGAATATAACACATAATGCCAGAGCTTTTTGATGAGTTGGTTACTTTTTCCAAAGTGTGTTTTTTTCCTCTTTTTTATTCTTTGTTACAAGTGACTGCTTTCAGGAAAAGATGTGGGGAGGGACATATTGGAATTTTGAGTGATATGTCTTGTCTCTCCACATGTAAGTACCTTGTGGCAAATGTGCTAAGTCTTTTATACTAGGAATTGGTGGGTGGGTTGGAGAATCTGCTCATATGGATTGACTCATATAAGATTGTCAAGATAGAAATATTACATTTTGATTTATTTTATCATTAAACCTTACCAAAGTTAAGGTCAGAAAATAATTTATTCCTAAATATATTGTAAAGAAACTATATAGAATGTTATAACTTTAACTCATAACCTATTTCAAGGGGTTTTGGTGAAGACCACATAAGACATGGTATAGAAAGCACTTACAAACTTTACAATTTTAGCTAAATGCTAGTTATTGTTACCATTATTAAACATTTATTGTTCTCAAAGCAAAATTTCACTTGGAAAAAAATCAATAAAATTTTAGTTTTGGAATGCTAGTTCTAAGTCCCAAATTTAAAAAAAAATCATCTAGAAAAGTATTTTGATAAATTCAGACATATCTTCCCAGTTTATCTGACTTTTTACTTCCTTCTCATTGTTTTGGTCAAGCCTTTTTAGTGTCCTATCCTAAAGCAGTTAAGAACATACTAGAACTTGAATCAGAAGAATTTTGATTTAAGGCCCTGCTTCACTATTTCTCACCTATATAACTTGTACAAATCTGGCAACTGCAATGGACATCAAGTTCCCCATCAATAAAGTGAGGGATTTGATCAAAAGTCCCCTTTTGATTGATCATCTTTCTGTGATCTTTTCTCCACCTACTTCCAATACTTTTTTTCCTAACTGCCTTCTTCACCTGCCATTTGGATTTCAAGAAGTAATTTTGAAACATTCCTGCATAGCTTATCATCAAAATGACCAGAATCATAATTACGACCTTCCTGTCATTATTCTCTTCCCTCTCATATCAGGGTGGGATCCTGTTTCTCAAAGGAAGTGGAAATGGCATGCTCTTTTCTTTCTTTCTTTTTTAATTTTATTGTTAAATTTTACTTTATTTTTAGTTTTCATCATTGATTTCCACAAGATTTTGAGTTCCAAATTTTCCATCTATCCCCTCCCCCCCACCCCCAAATACCATAATGTTCTCATTACCCCTTATCTCCATCTTCTTTCCCTTCCCTTATCCCTATCTTCTTTCTTTTCTTGTAGGGCTAGATAGATTTCAATACCCCATTACCTGTATTTCTTATTTCCCCATTGCATGCAAAAACAATACTCAAAATTCATTCCTAAACTTTGAATTCCAAGTTCTCTCCCTTCCTCCCTCCCCACTCATCCCCACTGAGAAGGTAAGCAATTCAATATGGGCAATATATGTGTAGTTTTGCAAAAGACTTCCATAAAAGTCATGTTGTAAAAGATTAACTATATTTTCCTCCATCCTATCCTGCCCCCCCACTTACTCTCTTTTCTCTTTTGACCTTTTCCCTCCCCAAAAGTGTTTACTTCTACTTACTCCCTCCTTCCATTAGCTCTCCTTCTACCATCCCACCATACCCTATTTATCCCTTTCTCCCCTACTTTACTGCAGTGTAAGATAAATTCTCACACCAAATTGAGTGTGCATGTTATTCCATCTTCAAGCCAAATGTGATGAGAGTAAGCTCCACTTTTTCCCTCTCACCCCACCACTTTTCCCCTCCATTGAAAAAGCTTTTTCTTGCCACTTTTATGAGAGATAATTTGGCCCATTCTATTTCTCTCCTTCTCCTCCCAATATATCCCTCTCTCACCCCTTAATTTTAGATTTTAGGGATTACCTCTTCTTATTCAACTCATGCTGTGCCCTCTGTCTATATACATGTGTGTATAATCCCTCCAACTACCTAAATACTGAGAAAAGTTTCAAGAGTTACAAATATCATCTTTCCAGGTAGGAATGTAAACAGTTCTACTTTAGTAAGTCCCTTATGATTTATCTTTCTTGTTTACCTTTTATGCTTCTCTTGATTCTTGTATTTGAAAGTCAAATTTTCTATTCAGCACCAATCTTTTCATCAAAAATTCTTGAAAGTCTTCTATTTCATTGAATGAACCCTTTTCCCCCCTGAAGTATTATACTCAGTTTTGCTGGATAGATGATTCTTGGTTTTAATCATAGTTCCTTTGACTTCTAGAATATCATATTCCAAGCCCTTCAACCCCTTAATGTAGAAGCTGCTTGTGCTATCCTGATTATATTTCCTCAAATTGGTTCTTTCAGGCTGCTTTCAATATTTTCTCCTTGACCTGGGAACTCTAGAATTTGGCTATGATGTTCCTAGGAGATTTTCTTTTTGGATTTCTTTCAGGAGGTGATCAGTGAATTCTTTCAATATTTATTTTACCCCCTGGTTCTAGAATATCAGGGCAGTTTTTCTTGATAATTTCATGAAAGATGATGTCTAGGCTCTTTTATTCATCATGGCTTTCAGGTAGCCCCATAATTTTTAGATTGTCCCTCCTGGATCTATTTTCCAGGTCAGTTGTTTTTCCAATGTGATATTTCACAGTCTTCTATTTTTTCATTCTTTTGGTTTTGTTTTTGTAATTTTTTGGTTTCTCATAAAGTCATTAACTTCCATCTGCTCTATTCTAATTATTAAAAAACTATTTTCTTCAGTGAGCTTTTGAACCCCTTTTCCATTTGACTAATTCTGCTTTTTAAAGCATTCTTCTCTACATTGGCTTTTTGGACCTCTTTTGCCACTTGAGTTAGTCTATTTTTAAAGGTGTTATTTTCTTCAGCATTTTTTTGGGTCTCCTTTAGCAAGCTATTGACTTATTTTTCATGATTTTCTTGCATTGCTCTCATTTCTCTTCCCAATTTTTCCTCCACCTCTCTTACTTGATTTTCAAAATCCTTTTTGAGCTCTTCCATGACCTGAGATCATTACATATTTATTTTGGAACATTTGGATGCAGAAGCCTTGACTTTTTGGTTTTCCTCTGATGGTATGCATTGTTCTTCCTCATCTGAAAGGATGGAAGAAAATACCTGTTCACCAAGAAAGTAACCTTCTATAGTTTTATTTTTTCCCCCTTTTGGGGCATTTTCCCAGACAGTTACTTGACTTTTGAGTCTTTTGTCAAGAGGATGGTATACTCTATGGACTTATAAGTTCTCAGTTCCTTCAAGATGGCACAATGAGGGGAGAGGAGTTTACTCCTCTCCTGGCCTGCACTTTGGTCTAGGAGCAACCATAAGCACTCTTCTGCCCAGGATCTGTGGGGAGAATTCCCTCTCCAGAGCCTCCACCAGCTCCACCATGCCAGCCAGAACTCTTCCTCACCACAGTGTAGCCACTCAGACCTGAGACGCAGATCAGTCACTCAATTCCCCCAAGGTCTTTAGAACAAAGGCTACAAAAATGGACACCACCACTGCCTGAGACCAGGGCTAGATTGTGTTCCCTTCTCACCCAGGTGAAAGAGCTTTCTTATTGATCTTTGAAGCTGTCTCTAGAATTTGTTGGTTGAGGAATCTGGGAACCACAGCTGTTGCCAGGGATTCTGTCCCCTGAGGCCTGCTCTAGTCCTGTCCCTGCTGTGCCACACAATCTCGTCTGGACTGGGCTGGGCTCCATTCTGAGATTAGTGTGATGGACTTTTCCTGTCAGCTTTCTGGGTTGCCTTGGACTGGAAATCTCTTTTGCCTTGTCATTTTGAGGCTTTTGCTGGTCTACAATTTGTTTGCAATCATTTTTTACAGGTATTTTTTGGACTGTGGGAGGAGAGGTTTTACAGATCCATCCTTCTACTCCACCATCTTGATATATTCTTTTCAACTCTCTTTGTCAATTCTTGTACTAGAATTCTTCATACCTGCTACATATAACCTTTTCTATATAAGAACAAATTATCTATAAGTACCCCAGCAGCCCAAATGTATATTTCCAAAGCAAACATCTTTCCATCTAGTGCATTCAAGTGAAAACATTTATTGACGTTGTGGAAGTGAAATAAATATTTACTTCCAGAAGGAAAAAAAAAAAACATCTTGGATGTTTTCACAAGCTGACTATTACTCACACCTACTCCTACAAGTTTTCTCATTGCCCAGGAACTCTGGCAAGAACTTTGCTGATTGTCCGACTGAAATGTTTCCAAAACTATTTTGGCAGTTAAGATGGTCCAAACATTTTTGTAAACAATTCTTAGGCAAATATGTGCTTGCAGTTAAGAGAGTTGCAAGTTTTTGAAACTATTTGCAGCTCCTGGCAGTACTGATTATTAAAGACTTTCAGAAAGCAAAGTGGCCATGATTTCTCCTCAAAATATTTCTTGTAACTGTTTTTATTCAGCATCCCAATTCTTCCCATTGCCTTTACATTCAAGGAATTTATTGTACTTATTATCTATATAAAATGTTTCTTAGAATATTTCTCTAATGAAATCATACCAGCTTTATTGTCTTGCTTGTAACGTGGCATCAGAATAATTTTAAAAAGGCATTTCAGGGAGGAAGACATCTACCAGACACAAAATGAACATAATGGAGGGAGATGGGTTAGAGCAAGGCTTTTTAAACTTTTCCCACTCACCACCCCTTTTCACCTGAGATATTTTTACATAACTGAGTATATATTTACATAAAGTAGGTATGCAAATCAAATATTTACTGGTAATAAATCATAAAGAAATTTATTTTGAAATAATTCTTTTGTATACATATAATTTTACCATTTTATTAAGGATGAAAGAAAATTTGCATACTAATGAGATAGATGTTATTGTTTATTTATACCTAAAGAATGAAATCTTGTTGGAATTATTGATACTGCAGGGCATAGAGGATCTTCAAAGTTCTTTAGAGTTCATCAGTATTTTTGATTTTATAATTATCACTGCTGAGAATGCCACTTTACATAAATACACAGAACAAAATACAAGTATTTTTAGGGCCATTTCAGAAATTGTTGAATATTCTGTCCTAATCCCAAGCTAAAATTCATTTAACAATTTTTTTGTTTATGAAATTGTAAAAGCAAGGACCCTGACATGCACAGAAGGGCCTGCTATCACAGGTTCTTTGATCTGCTTTTCTAAAACGAAAGCAAATTTTGAGGGGTCAACAAGCACTTTAATCAAGCACATGTATCATTCACTTCAGGGGGAAAAGCCAGCACTTCGAACTTCAGAGAAAATACAGAGAAATCAAAATCCACAGACATGGATTTCAACTACCTGATATAAGCAATACATACATCATAGATCAACCAATAGGTCCAATTGTCTGACCATTACATATATACACAGTTACCAGAGAGAGAAGCACCAGCAGGGTTCTCCTTAGCAGTTGCCCGGTCTCGTCTGGCCAAACAAACACTTCCAAAGCACAAGCTTCAAGATAAAACCTCATCTCACAGTATTTATACATGTTTTAGGGCCAGAAAGCTTGAAAACTCTTGAGGACTAGTGCCTCATTAGAAAATTAACAAAAGGTGTGGGCCTCCTCTGGTAAAACTCCCCTTAATGAGCAGGTCCATTAATGGGTGGGGGAAGATCTTTAATCTTATTCAGAGGCAAAATTATATTAACAATAAGCAAAAAGGCATTATCAATATAGAAACTCAAGTGTTAAACCTGTGTCACCTATTAACTCAGGAAATTCTTCTTGAACTTTTGCAGATGACTGGTGTTTTTTATTTCCACTGAATATGATTTATGAGCCCAACTTAGTTTTTGAGAATTGAAATATGAAGGGAAGTATTTTTGAAAGTGTGTCTCCAGGAACTTTAGATGATCAGTTACAACTCTTACAATTACATTTTGGGGAAGGTTATTTTCAATTATAAAATCATCTGTAGCTGTAGCTTTCGAAAGAACCATCCCTCTCTCCCATTCTTTCATATGTTAACCCACAGTTTAAGAAGTGCTGCTAGATCATAGTTATAATTAGTTGGGTTTAGAAGTGATTGAATGACCAGACTCAAAAAATTAATTGTTAATAACTCCATGACAAGTTAGAGGGACATCACCAGTGGACTTCAAGTATTTGCCTTCATTCCTATGCTGTTTAACTTTTTTTATAAAATGTTTCAGATGGAGGTAGTGCCCATCAATCATAAAATGGTTAAACAAGTTATGGTATATGGATATGAGAGAATATTACTGTATTAAAGGAAATAAAGTAGAGGATGGATTTGGGTGAACCTGGTAATATTTGCATGAATTGATATAAAGCGAATTGATCAGAACCAAGAGAATGATGCATAAATGAATAATATTACAAATGTTGGAAGACAAGAACACTGATCATTATGACAGCCAACTACACTTGTGAAGGATGTATGAAAAAATATCTCAAGATAGGGAGATGATAGACTCAGAGCACAAATTGATTCTGTGTCAGTTTATACTGACATGGCTAATGTGGGAATTAACTACACAAACATATATGTATGTATATATGCATACATATCTGTGGTTTTGTTTTTCTTGCTTTCTCAACAGAGATGTCAGGAGAGGAGGTGAAAGGGAAAGAATTCTGAGTTGAAAATAAAATGAAAATGAAAAGACAGACATAAGGATGTGTCATTTTCACATTTGTAAATGGCACAAAGTGGAGATAAATTGATAGCATCCTAGTTTACAGCTACAATCTAAGAAACAATTCTCAATAGTATGGACTTACAGTTTAAAATCTAATTAGAATTTAATGACAATCACTCCATTACAGAACTTGAGAGTGAGAACAGTCATCCAATTCAACCAATGCCAGAAAAAAGTACCACGTGACGTATCAACATGTGGTCATCCAGTGAATGCTTAAATGAACCCACCACACCTTGAAAAATTCCGTTCCATTTCTAACCAGCTCTAATTGTTAAGAAAAAATCCTGACAGTAATCTCTCTTTGCAACTTCTCCCTGTTGTTTATCATTCTTTTCTTTGGGTTCAAACATATCAAGTCTAATCTCTCCTCCAAATAATACCCCTTCAAATCCTTGAAAACAACTATCATGTTTCCATAAGTCTTCTTGCCTCCAGATACAATATGTCCAGTTCTTTCAAACAATCCTCATATGACAAGACTTAAAGTGTTTCACTATCTTAATTGTTTTCCTCTTAAATTGCAGTGTCCAGAACTGAAGACAATATTCCAAATGAGGTCTGATAAAGGCCAAGTACAGTGGGACTATTCCCTCCTTGGAACAAGTGTCGCCCTTAACTCAGTCCAAGTCTGATTTAGCGTTTTGGGTTGTTCCACCACAGTTTATTTAGATTGAAGATGTAGTCTTGAGGTAGCTAGCTGGCCAAGTGGAGAGAGTGATGATCCTTGACTCAGGAAGGCATGAGTTAAAATCCAATCTTAGATATTTACCTCTATGACTCTGGGCAAGTTACTTAACCCAATTGCCTTTAAAAAAATGGATATTATAATAATAGCACCTACCTCATGGAGGTATTGTGAGAATCAAATAAGATGATATTTATAAGTCCTTGGCATATAGTAGGTGCTTAATAAATGCTTCCCCTCCCACTTTGTCCATGTACAACCTCTAAATCTATCTCGGAATAACTCCTATTTGATCACGTTTTCCTCAAATTTTCTCATTAAACTGCATTTTTAATATTAAAATAAAACTTTACGTATATCCTTATTGAATTTAATTGAATTAAATTCAGGCTGATTCTCTTGCCTATCATGAAGGTCTTTTTGTATACTGACTCTGTCATCCAGTGTGTTAGCTATTAGCCCAACTTTGTATTATGCACAGATTTTGTGAGCATGTACTATCTGTGCCTTTATTCTAGTCATTGATACAGTACACAATGGAACAGATCCTTTTGGTACTCCACTAGAGACTGCTTGTCTTGTTAATAATGAACTACTAATAATTACTCTTTTAGTGTGGTCTAAACTTATGTGTTTTATTGTTTAATCCATATCTCTCCATCTGTTCCAAAAGAATAATAAAAGACATTTTACCAAAATATTTGCTAAAAATGACCAAACTATGCAAACTACATCCAAATTTAGTAACCCTTTCAAAAAAAGAAATAAGGTTAATATTATACCTGACTAGATCTTAATATAGCCATGCTGGCTCTTTATAATCTTTTCTCTTCCATCTTAAACATCTGGACTTAGTTCCTTCTTTGGTCTTGTGGTACCTCATCTATTTTCTATGACCTTTCAAATATCAATGCAATCACATCTATATTTTTATTGTTGAGGACCCTGGAAAGTAGTTTATCTGGACCAGATGACTTGAGTTCGTTAAAGTAGACACTTTCATACAGTCTATTGAATGATACAGGGCACCAAATCCCTAGTAGTTATGTTTGTTCTCTCATTTTCAGTATCAAGAACATTCTTCTTCATAGGAAAAAAAAGAGACAAAACATGAAATCCTGCCTTTGGGCTATAAAAAAAAATCTTCATAAATACGAGATAGGATTGGGGGATTCAATTTATCTGAAAGATATGTAAATGTTTTAGTGGGATTGCATGAGTCAGGTGTTTTACATAGCAAACAAAAAAGAGCTAGTACATGTTTAGACTAGAAAAAGAGTTATGTTAGTCACAACATAGAAAATGATAGCCCTGTTGTACTGTGAGTTGGACAGATCACATCTAGAAAGCTGTGTGCTTTTGACTCATTTGAGGAAGGACATTGACAACTTTGAACATGACTAGAGGAAGGTGATAAGAGCCTTCAGGCTATGCTTTATAAGGAATGGTGGAAGGAATTGGAGATCTTTAGTTTAAGTAAAACTAAGGAGAAAGACGTTAGCTATATTCCCATCTATTCAAGTATTTTCATAACTATAAGGTAGAAAAGAAATTTGACTTTTCTGTTTGGCTCTAAAAGAAAAAACTAGGATCAATATTGTGGAGAGGAAAACTTCAGCTTAGAGTTAAGAACAAACTTACTAAGTTGGAGCTGTTCAAAAGTGTGGTTGGATGAACAGAACGATTCAAATGAGCATGTTTTGCCACCCCCCATCCCCAATAAAGATGAGATTTCCTTAAAAAGTGACAGTCATCCTTTGAACCTGGACCCTTCCTCTTTTGATGAAACTTACAGACATAAACCCCACCTCCCCTCAGTGTAGAGTTAGGGCCCTTTAGACAGTGGATTTCTGAAGAAAATGGGAATCACTTTGTACTGCAGCACTATTCAGAGATCATTTTCATGTGGCGGGGGGGAAGATTCGTCTATAGAGGACAAGAGACACTATCCTTATTACACATCTTTGCTATGTTCAGGCTAAGTAAATCTAATTTTGTTAATTGTTCAATGACTTATGAGTGCCTCTTTTCATCCCCATCATTGAATCTGAACTAATAGTGTTGAGGAATGTATGGCCCTTCCCCTTTTCCCAAATGAATTTGGGTGTCAACTTCTTCAGGGAAAAAAGGATGAAATTCAAATATACTGGGCAAGGAGAAGCCCATTATCTCAAGTACCACTTAAAGCCCCTTTGGGAGACAAGATTTGAGTAGACAGATCAATAAAATACTGAAACTAAGCGTTTGTGTGGGGGCTGGGGTGGTGGTGGTGGTGGTAACCTTAGCCCCTCTGCCCTAGGTTGAACAATTAAATAACTATGTGCCCAGATACGCTTGAAACTCTGAACTACTTTGCCTACTTGTCCCTGGTTACCTCATCTCCCGGCCCATGACAGGTTTTCTTCTGTAAGAATCCCTGATTTCCCCTGGCTAGTGGGTGTCTCCCTTAAGGAACCATCTCCATTGGCATGGGTGTGTGTGTGTGTGTGTGTGTGTGTGTGTGTGTGTGTGTGTGTGCTTCCCTCTTGGGAGGCTGCCTCCCTCAGAGGGCTTCCCCCCTCCAATTGAGTGTCTTCCTTAGGTGTGTGGGCTTTCTCCCTTGGGGGTTCTCTCTCAAGGAGCTGTTATCTCCATTAAGGATTGCCTCTCTCCCTTAACGAGCTGCCCTCTCAAGCTGGTGTCTCCTTTAAGCTGCTGTCCCTTTCATGTATAAGCTTTAGCACCACCCCCATTAGGTCCCAAGTTTCCTAAGAAACTTTGTCCAATTCTATTGGGGTTACAATAAACTTTGCCACTTGATTGGAGGACAATTTGAATAGCTGAATTCATTCCAGGTGATGCCACCTTGTATCCTGATATTTTGGGGTTCACAGCACCCCTAAACTGCTTCAATAGGATGCAGTCTTCAGATCTACTCCTAACAGTTGACTTAGGAAATATTTGGTTGCATCTCACTTGAGATCTTTAAGTAAAGATCACATGACCAATTTAGGTAGATATAAAGGGAATTCTTGGGCAGAGGTTGAACTAGATATATCCTCTAAAATTCCTTCCAACAATAAGATTCTGGTATTCTGAGATGCTTCATAACCTGGTAACCCTCACATATGACTCCTCTCATCTGACATTGCCACCACCATGGTGAATGCCCTCTTCAATTCACACCTGCACCATTGCAGAAGCCTACTGGTTGGTATTCCTGACACAAGTCTCTCCCTACTCTGGTCTATTATCTACTCAGTAGTCAAAGTGACTTTCTAAAATATAATATATAAAATATGTAAATATATAAAATATAAAATAAAATAAATACGACTATATCAACTCCCCTACTCAATAAACACCAATGACTCCACATCACCTGCAATATCTAATATAAAATCCTCTGTTTGGTATTCAAAACCCTTTATAACTTTCCTCACAATATTTTCATTCTTTTTATACTGTATACTCCTCCATGTACTCATTGACATTGACTTCCTTTGCTGTTTTTTCAATAAGACACTCCATTTCATGACTCCAGTCATTTTCCTTGCTGGCTGACCATCGCACCTGGAATATTCTCCCCCTGCCCTTTTCCAACCTTGGCTTCCCTGGCTTCCTGCAAATCCTGATTAAAATTTCACATTCTACCAAAAAAAATGTTTCCCAATCCTTAATTCTAGTGCTTCCCTCTGTTGATCATTTCCATGTTATCCAGGTTATAACTTGGTTTAAGATAGTTGTTTATAAGTGGTCTCTCCCATTAGACTATCAGCTCTTTCAGAAGAGGGATTGTCTTTTTAACCTTTCTTTGGATCTCCAGTATTTAGTACGATACCCAGAGCATACTAGGCACTTAATAAATTACTACTGACTGACTGATTGACAGGTAATCAAGCCATTTTCTCTGTGTTCAGGGAAAGATTCCAAAATGTAACTGCAAATTCTGGGAATTATAGTCTTGGACAGACAGTATTCCTTTCTCCTCATCCTGGGAGAGACTCTTGCAGGAATATAAGTTTTGCAATGAAAGTTCAGAGGCTAGAGTATGAATGTTTCAGGCTTGAATCCAGAGTCACAGACTTGGTTAATCAGAAGGGGAAAAAAATCTCTAATGGATGTAATTGGAATGAACTGAAGCCATTGAATATTATTACTGCTGAGGTCAATTTAAAGATAGTGAAGAGTTAACTTCCTCCTCCACCCACCTTGGTTGCCAATGGCAAATACTTCCAAAATTCTCAATTTCTTTAAGTCATTTCTAACCCTGGATTATTTCTAATAAAACTATAATCCATCATAACTTCTCTCTGAATTTTTATCTGTTACTGTGTACAGGACTGCAGTGGATGAAGCAAATGAACTGCCTATACAACACAGAACTAAACAGGACCAAGATATGAACATCTGTATAAAATAGTTAAGGTTCTATTTATACTAGCATGGTGACTTTGCTCTATAAGCTTTAATTTTATTAGCAATACATAAGCTCTTTAAATAGTGAAAGAGAAAAAAAAATGATATTTTATCCTAAGCTTTTGTTGTTATTGTTCAAGTGTTTCAGTCACCTCCATCTCTTTGTGACTTCTCAGATTTATTTTACAGATGAGGAAACTGAGGCAAACAGGGTTAAGTGACTTGGCCAGGGCCACTCAGCTTAAAGGTGCCTGAGGCCAGATTGGCACTCAGGGAAGATGCATCTTCTTGATTTCAGGCCCAGTTCTCTATCCCTTATGACACCTAGTTGTTCCCAGGCTTTTGAGGTCTGGCAAAAATATAGATAGTACAAAGAAGAAGGCACCTCAGGCCTTCTTCAGACTTTGGCAATTGTCCCTTACATTCAAAGTCTTCCACTATGCACCCATAGGCCGTCTCTGTGTGAAATAGAGCAGTTTCTGTAGGGCAGTAGTAGGAGAAAGGTTGGGGAAAAAATGGGAGCAAGACTCTAGAAAACCTCAAATACCTGACAAATGTTAGAACTTTAATGTATACACAAAGGGGCTTTTAAAGGCTTTTAAGAAGGGTAGTGATTTGACAGTCTAATGTCTTAGAAAGATTTATCTAGTGGCATTTGTGTTTTGGATAGGTTTTTAAAATTTATTTTAATTTTTTTTTTTATTTGGACAGGTTGGAGGATAAAAATGCTGCTATAGTATTTTCAATGAGATGTTAGAATCTGGGGCCTAGACCCCTGGCCCTGAAAATGAAAAGGAAGGGTAGGAATGATGTAGTAGTGGAGTGCTGTTGAGTGTAGAGTCAAAGAACCTGATAGAAATTCCCAGCTTTGCTACCTACTGCCTGAACAACCTTTAATCTTTTTAAGAAAATAACCAATATTGACATGCCATTTTGAAATATATTATTACATTTGATTCTTACAGCAATTTTGTGAATTAAGAAGCTACTGCAGTTATATAAGATACCCAATTTGAAGATGAGAAAACTGAGGTTAAAAGAGGTTGATTTATCCACAGATACACCATTAGTAAGTTTCAGAAACATTTCCCAAAAGCAGGTTTTCTTCCAACACTTTAGTCACAGTGCTACACTACATTCCACCTTATAAAATGAGTGCATTGGACTAATGGTTTGGTCTGAAGGAGAGAACGCTCCGGAAATGTGACTGGAGCTGAAAGTTCTCTTCCCATGTGGAATTGGGATGAGACTGGTTCTATTTGGTCCCAATAAAGAACAAGGAAAGGTCACAAAAAGGCTAGTTTAAGTTTGTTATAAGAGAAAATATTTTAACAATTAATCTTGTTCCCAAGTAGAATAAACTGGCACAAGAGATGGTGGGTGCCCTCTCAAAGGAAATCGTTAAACCAAGACTAGATGGTCACTCATTAAGAATAATACAGGAAGATTCTTTTTCAGGCATGAACTAAATGGCTACAGAGATCCTATCCAACTCAGAAATTCTGCTGTTCTTGAGATAGATGCTATCTTATGCCGCTTCCAGCCTGTGATCCTGTGGCAGATATGAGATATGATCAAGACAATCAGTAGAACTTGGTAACTTTAGATATGGATTAAATATTTGATGGATTTGAGGGCGATACAATGAAGAGTGGAGAGGCAAAGGTGACTTCAAGGTTTTAAGCCTGAATACTAGAAATGTGTAAATTTTCATTAGTTAAAGGAAAGGAAATAACCTCCAAGTTTCACTGGAGGAAATCAATCATTTATTAAGTGCTTATTACATGCCATATACTATACTAAGTGCTCTGGGGGTGGGGGAAAAGACCAAAAGTGACACAATTCCTGACTTACAAAAATTTACATTTTAAAAGGAGATAACATGTATATATAAAAAAGTTACATACAAAGTAGATAGAAGATAACTTTTAGAAAGGAAGATGTAGCTAACTTTTGTGTGGATCTAGAAAGGTCTCTTGCACAAGGTAGTGCTTGAATCAAATCTTGAAGGAAGCCAGGGATTGCAGGAAGGCATGATTGAGTAAATCATGGGGAACGAACCAGTGAAAAGATACAGAGAGGTGAGATGAAGGAGTATGTGTGAAGAACAGGAAGGTCAGTCTGGTTGAGTTAAGGAGTACAGTACAGAAAGTTGGTTTGTTAAGAGTTAAACACCAAAGAGAATTTTATATTTGATCCTAGTGGTAACAAAGAAACACTAGAGTTCACTGGAGTGTTGTGGTTATTGTTGCTGCTGGTGGTGGTGAGGGTGTGTGTGTGTGCGATGGTTAGACCTGAGCTTTAGAAAAAAATATTTTGGTGGCTACATGGAAATTGGATTGAAAGGCAGAGAGATTTGAAAGCAGAGATGTGAATTACAATGCTCTTACAATAGTCTAGGAGAGGTGATGAGGGCTTTAATTAGAGTGCTGGCTTTTGAGTGGAGAGAAGGGAATATATAAGAGAGATATAGTGGAGTAAGAAAGCACAAGACTTAGCAACTTATTAGTTACATGTAGAGACTGAGATTGAAGAGTAAAAGTTGATATTGAAGTTCAGAACCTGGAAGGATAGTCTAATGGTTTTGTCATCAAAAGAGTGAGAGAATAACTTCAGTGTTCTTTGCCCTATGGGATGCTGACATCCTAGTTTACAGTTGCTTGTGATAACGCATGATCAATCACATGGGACAATTTCTCCCCCTGAAGCAAAGCTGGTAAAAATTCACAGTGTTTCTTCATCATTTACAAGAATAAAATGCTATTTTCAGCAGTGATTTTCCAGCAAATGAGATTGGAACAGCACTTCAGCCAAAATGTACAAAGAGTTTGAAGTTGACAATATGTTGAAAGCTAATTGATGTATACAACTTATTGTTCAATCAATTTGAAGGAAAGAATTGGAAATTTTATATATGCATATATGTATAACATACATATACACATACATATATGTGGGTGTATATTTATATATATATATTCTGTTGTTATTGAAAACAAATGTCTCATGAAGAAACAACGGACATGACTTCTTGTATGACACATACACTAGGCATTTGTTTCATAAGTTCTAGACATGAGACAATAAGAAAGCACATAGCTAAAAAAAAAAAAAAGACATTGTCCGTCCAAACTCCTACCTCAGGGCAGGGGTTTATTACTTTATCTTTTTTCTGGTAATGACAGCTGTCTATTTTTAGATTTATTTAACACAATTGTAACACAAGTCATGACTTAGGGTCATTCTAGAATCTCTGTCTCAAATGTTTTTGGTTTGGCATCACCAAAAATATACTGTGCCAAGCACTTTTTTCCCCCCTTAATTTTTAAACCATTGTGTGTTTTTAAGGAAAATGTAATCCACATGTTTCTGATTCATTTATACTTAACTCATCAATTTCTTGTTGTGTAAGACTAACTTAGAATCCAAGAAGACTTTGGAGATGATTTTATAAGACTTAAGAAGGCTTTTTACATAGGAAAAAAAGAATGTTACATTCTTTGGTACAATTTGATTTTTCAGTGTAAGTACATGGCCCAGAATATTCATATTTCAGATCATAACATCTTTCTTTCTTCTTCTTTCTTAATGTTTGCCCAGTCTAAATACTTCAATGGAAAAAAAAGCACAGTAACAAACATCATCATCCTAATTTTTCAGCATGGTTGTCTATTAAATGTTGTAAGTTGTTGATCACAGAGAAAGAAATTCACTATTTTGGTTCAAAATACACAACTCTCCTCTTAATACTGACAATCTTGTTTCTACCTCCATGCCTTTGTACATGATACTCAAAACATCTGAGATTTTCTCTCTTTTCCAAGGCAATAGTTTCTCCTCTCCTTCAAAATCTGGGGGCGGGGACCCTCAATTTCTTCAGGAAGTCTTATTACAATAACTGCACTCTTATTATTCATTAGATTGTTAAACTTTTCTATTAGATTGTAAACTTTGAGGATAAGGACTATCTTTTTGCCTCCTTTGGTATACTTAGCACATACTTAGCACAATGCCTAGCATATACACAGTAGGCACTTAATAAATGCTTATTGAGTGATTATTACCACTATTGTACACTAATTGCAAGCCAGTCTTAAAAACTTTTCACAGTGTTTGAATTTTGACTTACAAGTGTGCTAACTTCCACCACTCTGACACCTTATTGTGACTTGGAGATTGAGTGAGTTTGGAAAGAATTCATCAGTGCAGTGTAGCTCTGTCAGCTTCTACCAAGATAAAATAAAGGCCTTGAGTACAACTGGTCCAGTGATGAAAGGGGATCATCACCAGAAAGGTGTCTACCAGAATTCAGAGAAGTCAGCCTGGGCCACTAGCTGCAAGTGGCCTGCAACATTCTTCAGTGTGGTCCACATGAAATTAAAATATAATTGGAAAATGTTTAACAAAATAAATAAAAATACAACACAATATAGACAATGTTTCCTTGTAGTTTTCTAAGTCAATATTTGACCCTGAGGAGTCTATTTCTATTTGAGTTTGATACCAATGTACTAAATGATTAAGTTTTTTGATCAGTGTAGCTCAAAAAGACCATCTAATAATCATGGAAGGGTTGATTTGTGCCAGTGAAGGGAGTCCTCCCATCTATAAAATAACAGACCTTGGAAGTATTGAAGAAAAACGCAGGATGTATTTTCGGTAACTCATGTATGTTTGATTTATAATTTTTCTTAAATTATTAATGTGTATGCTCTGTTGCCCCCAAGCAGTTTCCACAATCTTTGAAGGCAATGGCTTTGACTTCTCTTTCTTTTGTAGCCTAAAATGCCTTAGTGTGGGAGAGTGGAAGAGAGTGTCCAATAATGGACATTTAGGAAATACTGTTGACTGATTAATTTCTTCTGTACTTTTATTAATTATATGAATTATGCTATTAGATTTCTTCATCCAAATGATGAAATAGTCTTACCTCTAACAGCCCCTGACTTGTTTCTTCTTGAATGTAGCTGTGTGGCACAGGGATTAGAGCTCCAGGAGCTTAGCGTGGCATCTGGAACATAGTAAATAAGTGCTATATAAACGTTAGCTATTATTGCTATTATCATGATTAATTATCTGGTTTATTAAGTTAGTAGTAGTGAGATTTTTTTTGTTAGTGTTCGTAAGAATCACTGGTATATAAGCAGGGCCCTGGTTTCACTTCATCATTGGAATAAAGAGGTAGAGCAGGGAAGGAGGAATTGTTATTGATCAGGTAACGAGTTCTGGCTATGGGGAGGAAAAGAGAAAGTCAGGGTGAGAAATCCTGAGGACAAGTGAGTTTTGTAAACTGAGATTAAGCATGCTTGTTAGGATTGTTCCAGAGTGATTACTATCTTTAGAGCACGTGATTGTTGAGATAATGGAAACTCAAATAATGAGACAAACATGAAGATAAAAGCATTAACCTTTATATGGAGGCCTTTAAAGTAGGCATACTAGACATAATAAGAAATTAAATGGATGCTGTTGCTTACTGCAATTTGTATTACATTCTACATAGTATAATAATATTAATATGAATAACGATAGCTAACATTTATGTAGTCATTTAAGGATTACAAAGCACTTTCCATGTATCATCTCATCCCTCACTGTGAGATATGTGATTTTCTTACAGATAAGAAATTTGATATGGAGACAGGTAAATGACTTGCCCCAGCTCACACAACTAGTAAATGACTGAAGCATTCAAACTCTGGTCTTTTGACTTCAAATCCAACGTTCTATCTGTTGAGCCACCTAGCTGCTTGCAATGAAAGCTCAAGGACTTTTCTTTTCCTTTCTGTATTTTCAGTGTCCAGCATAATACCTGGCACATAGTTGATACTTAAATGCTATTTACTGAATTACAAGAATAAGAATTCTGATTGTGTTTTTCAAAGGCACCTGATGCTGGGTGCAGTACAACAAGGGGCATATGGGAATGGATTTATTATCTACAGTCACTGCCTCTCTTCTTATACATCAATCCTTTGAAATCTGTCTTGTCACCTCAATGAGAACTGCTCTCTGTAAAGTTACCAATGATTCTTCAGTATCCAAATCTGAGGGTCTTTTCACAGTCTTAACACTTTTCATCTTATTTGCTGTCTTGACATTGAGGGCAATCCTCTCCTCTGAGATATTTTCTCCTCTCTAGGCTACCATGACAGTATTCATTCCTAGTTTGCCTCCTTACTTGTGTGACTAATTCTCTTTAGTCTCCTTTTACTGTGTCATTTTCGCATTCCCTTAGGCCATTTCTTCTCCATCTCTGCTCTCAGATCTGTATATTTAGCCCTAGTATCTTCTCTAAGCTTCAGTCACATATCACCAAAGTGCCTACTGAAAAATTTCAAAATGGATGCCCTAGATACGTCTTCAGCTCATTGTTTTCCCAACTGAACTCATTATCTTTCTTCTAAAACTCCCTCTTTCAGTCTTTTTTTTTTTTTTGGTTTAAACACCACCATCTTCCTAGTTTCCAGTGTTTATAATCTCCATGTTATCCTAGATTCCTCATTCTTTGTCACCTTACATAGTCTGTTGGTTGCTGAATCTTGACATTTTTTGTATCTGACCCCTTCTCATCATTTGCACAGCTACTGTTTTAGTTGATGTTCTCATCACCTCTGCCTTAGGTTACTTCAGTTGACTTGGAATTGTTCTCCTTGCCTCAAGTGTCTTCCCACTTCAATCCTACTAACACAAAGCTACCAAAGTAACTTTTTAAAGTGCCTATCTATGTTACTCCCTCATTTAATAAACTCAAGTGGTTTCCTACTGCCTCTAAATAAACAATGTTTAGTTTTTAAAGCCCTAAACAACCTGACTCCATTCTATCCCTCCAGTGTCATTGGACATTATTTCCTCTCCTGCATTCTGAAATCCAGCCAACTTGACCTTCTCTCTCTCTCTTTGCCCCTCACTCACCCTCACCCCAACTGACTATCCCAGATTTCTCTAATGCACTTCCAACACACTTCCTTACTTCCCCTTTTCCCACCCAAAATGACTGGATTATTGAAATATACAAACAAGTTTTTCCTTGATTATTTTTATGCACATTAATTTAAAAAAAAATAATTTTCTCTCACCAAACAGATTGTAATTATCCAAGAAAGCAAGTCCAATACACTCACCAGCCTGAATGGGCCTTTGGAGATCAAAACCCCCTATTTTTACAGGCAAAGTTAGGTCCCAGAAAGATGAAATTATTTGTCCAGACTCACAGGGCTAGGTAGTAGCTAGAACTAGAATGGAAACCAGGATTCAACTCAATCCAGAGACCTTTCTACCATACTATGTTTCTCTTCCCTGTTTTATTGTTTTATTCTACTTCTGTCTCCCTGAATCCCACTCCACAGTATTCATTAAACAGTTAATTAAGAGATAAAACATTATTATTTACTCTCAGATCTGTTACAATTATAAGCATATATGTACATATGTAAAAATATATGTATGCATGAATATTTTCCTTTCCCCCCTAATTGAAGGAAGAGAAAGAAAAGAGACTTCAGCAAATTGAACTGATTATTCTCTGCGAAATTCAATGTCAATTCACAGCTATTCAACTAATCTTTTCTTAACCCAGAGCTCTTTCAGAAAGTGCCTATGAGAGAACAAAGAGCTATTTCATGATAGCAAGCCTTCCAGCGTTTCCAAGTTTCTGAGACCTTGATGACCTCGTCCTTCTGTACTACATAACTAATAAAAGCTAGAAAAAGACACCTGGTTCATGGGCCTGGTTCCAGCAGATACGTGCCTGCAGTCAAGGTCATTAGCATAAACAGAACTTTAAATGGAAGACCAACAGATAAGTATTCAAGGAGAGGGAAAAGATGTCCTTCAGGGAGCAACAATCCAAGGCTTAATTCTACTAGCAACAGTCTCCTATTGTGCTGATGTCCAACATAACCCCGAGATTCTAGGAACTAAGGTTTTGCCATATTACCAAGTATTCTGAGATTTGAGTCAAGGGACAGATTTGGAAGAGGCTGAGGGATCCTAAATATTTATTATTTCAGGTTTTAGAAAGTAATACAAACACTTTCAAATTGCATAAAAGACAATTGGAAAGTTAAGTTCACACCACTTTCATTAAAGGTGTGGGGGAGTTACCCATAAGTAATACCTGATTAAGCTGTAACCTCCTCTGAAAAATGAATTCATTTGTATTCAGGACAAGGATCTCTGGGTTTGCTCTCCCATTTCTAACTTAAATACCTCTCTGTCTTTGTCTTTAAGGCCACTCACACTGTCTTTCTGTTCATTTACTCATTTTCATAGTTTTACATACACTACAACTCATGTTCAAGAATGTAATTCTGAGTTATTCTTGTTTTCTCCAGGAAATCTTTCCAGAAGCTTTTCTTTCTTTTTCTTTCTTTCTTTCTTTCTTTCTTTCTTTCTTTCTTTCTTTCTTTCTTTCTTTCTTTCTTTCTTTCTTTCTTTCTTTCTTTCTTTCTTTCTTTCTTTCTTTCTTTCTTTCTTTCTTTCTTTCTTTCTTTCTTTCTTTCTTTCTTTCTTCCTTCCTTCCTTTCTTTCTTTTTCTTCCTTCCTTCCTTCCTTCCTTCCTTCCTTCCTTCCTTCCTTCCTTCCTTCCTTCCTTCCTTTCTTCCTTCCTTTTTTAAAAGTACATAAATAAATAACTTCTTTTAAGGAAAAGTTCTCTAATCCCCAAATCCCTTGGGGCAATAGGTCAGTTTTACTTATGACTAACAGGGGATCCAGGTGCAGAAGGGTTCTCAAGGTCACTGGAGACCTGGGAAGGTTAGGAATCAGAACTAAGAATTTCTTAAAAATTAATCATGTTCAATTAACTTAAAGCAGAAAATGTTGTTGAAATGGATTACTTCAATTCAAAATTTAATGAGCCAGAATTCTCATAATTAAGCTTTTTCTTGTTTAATTCTGAAAAAAAACTATTTTTCTTACACATTTCTTTAACAAATTTAAGGCTGCTTCTACGCTTGCAATGGCATTATAACAAGATGGGACTTATACAACCTGAGTGGCACCAAAGAGTTCCTTCTCATTACACTTACCTCTCTCTAAAACAAAAATCATTCCTCCCCCTTCACTGTCTGAAATTGTTTACTACTGTGCCATAAAATTTCATCATTTAGAGATTTGTTGGATTAAGCTTATTTTGAAATAGAAATGGAATTGGGAAGGAACATGAGGTTCAGTACTGAGGTTCACATCATGAAGGTTTAGACATGACCTACTGGAGAGAAAATGCTACAGATAATTATTTGAAGATGCAAAGCTGCAGGTGGAAATCTTCATTCCATAAGTCATTCCTGATGGCCTTGAAGCAGCAGCCTCAGCATAGGTGGCCCTGAACCTCATTTCCCTGCTTCTATAGACCTCTTAATATTGAACATGCCCAGCCAGATGCAGGACATTGCCCACCAAAGAAAGATGGCAAAAAGATTGCACAGGTAGTGCTTATGCCACATCTCCTGAGACAGTTTTTCTTGTTCAAGGCATCTTTTAGGGAGACAAGAATTTGTGACTCGAGGAAAATAAGTGTTCTCTGGAGATGAAAATGAATATAATCTACCTACTTTACATTATAGATTCATGCTTTGCAATCTTCTTGGACTAGAGATCTTCTTCCTCCCCCTCTGACACCTAAGGGAAATACAGAGGTTTAGAGGAGAAATGTATTAAAAAGAAAGAAGAAAACAAGGAACTTAAAACGATGAATGAATTTAATTTTCTCAGGGAAATAAGAAGCAAAGTCAACCGCTGCAGGCCATTAGGCATCTGAAAGTGTAGAAGACTTACAGAAAGAAGCCTCAGAACAGCTGTTTAGGGACTTTGATAATCATTAGGAAATGAGTCAAAGAATGGCCATGCAACAGTAAAGACTCAGTTAATATTAGATAACAAAAGTGGTTTTTTGTGTTGTTTGGTTTTACCTAGTAACTACCTTAGTATGAGTGGTATTCAGTGGCATAAGTACAGGGACAAGCCCCGCTAATAGTGAGTCTGAATAAACCCTGGCAGATTGTGAGCAGGTGTAGGATAACAGGCAAATGCATTCAAGCGTAGAGATGCTGTATGATGGAATTGGTGGATTATAGAGTTTACTATCAAAGGACGAAAATGAGACCGAAAGACTGATAGAAGAGGGAGAGAGGGAAATCCCACAGAGAACAAAGGATAGGTTTGCCTAGCTTTGGGTAGCTTAGAAGGAGTCATATGAAAGAAGAGATGGTAGATAAAGAAATATTAAAGTGCATACATGAGTATAATGAGTGAAATAGAAGTTACCCACTCACAACCTCCTGTCATAGAGTGAATATATTTTCATGTGTATGCATACATAAATGTGCATGTATAATATGTGTACATAACTATATCTGTAATCTTTCTGTCTATCTATATATCAAGACATAGATATATACCATAGGAGTCAGGATGATTTTCCAAGAGTTCAAAATATTCAAGAGAATATCATCATATAATTATGTATATTGAAGTCTTCAATTATAAATATAGCAAAAAAGAAAGCACCAAGTTGGATTTTGCTAGTCACAGGACAGTGAAAAATATTACTTGATTAGGGAAGGAAGAATACTTCGAGCTCTCTGGACCTTATTTTATTCAATATAAAGTGCAAGAGTTGGACTCCACTCTCCATAAGGGCTTTTCCAGTTCCCAGTCCTATTGTTCTAAGAAGCTCTACGTTCATAGAATGGTAGAGTTAGAAGACCTTGGTGCCTAAGAAGGCAGCTAAGGTCAAATCAATAAATTTTTTAAAGTGCCTATTCTGTGCTAGGCACTATGCTAAACAATGGAATACAGTGATCTTGACTTAAAGTGTATGGATAGCCCCTAGTCATAGAGATCTGAAACAGGAAGAGGGCAAATATACTAAGCTCCATTTTTGAGTGGATCCTATATTGTATTGAAAAGAAGGCATAGCTCTTCAGAATTAATAGATAGTTTATCCCTTAACATTTTCATGGCCATGGCCCTTGTGACCTGTCTTATATCCTTCCTCACTTTTTTTTTACACATTTGAAGCATTTCTTGAAGCAATGGCTTAATGATGATAATGAACCTTGCCACTCTGCCTTTTTGATTCTGAATTTGAATTTGGTGTCAGGGTGTATCTATCCTATGACGGAGGTGATAAAGTTCAATATTCTCATTTTACAGAAGAGAAAACTGATTTCCTGATAGGTTAAATGACTAAGTGTGTCAGTTAAGTAGAAGTCAGACTGTTGTCTAGGCTTTCTGTAACTAACTCATTCCACATTTCAGGAACTTAAATTCACTGAGAGAAATGATATATTTTGTGACTAACGGTTTGGAATGGAATAGCAGAAGATAGGTTGGCAGCAACCATGAGTATCCTAGACCACGTAACACTAAAAACTCCAAAATAGAGAGAAAGGAACGAGGTAAAAGATGTGATTCTGGGCAAGTCACCAGATTTCTCTTAACATTTTCCTCACCTGTAAAATGTGGATAGCAATAGCAACTACCTCAAAGAACGATTGAGAGGCTCAAACATTGTAAATGTTTGTAAAAGATGAAATATGATGTCTTTAACTTCTACCTCTGGATGCTTGTTTTATCGTCTAAGATCTGTTAAGATAAGGCTCTATGTTAGACTACACAAAGTCTTTATTTTCCCCAATCAGCATTCAAGGCTCTTTTGTGGCAGTGTAAAGATCCATCTTCTTTCCTTCTTTTAAATGTGAATCCCTCAGAGTGGAAAGATCCTGCAGCCACTACTCTGCAGTGCTTTAGAAAAAGAAAAAAATCACCTCTTTCTTTTGTGCCCACGTCCCCCCATATCACCTCAAGGATATGCCTGGTGTGAGCTTTTCTACATTTTGTTTTGTTTTGGGTAGGACAAAGTGAGTTCTACAAAATGAGCGTGCTTGGATGGGCTGCAATCAGCATTTCAGATCTCATTTCATTATCTTTTCCCCAAATCACTCAGTCTTTAGAACTTTGCTGTTGCTGTGGAGAGCATCACTATCCTTCCAGGCAGCTGAGATCAAAAACTCAGTGTAATCCCAGATTCTTCATTTTCACTCACCCCACATTTTCAATCAGTTGCCAAGTCTTGTCGTTTCTACCTCCATAATATCTCTCACACCTGTTTCATTTCTACTCACATAGCTACTATCCTGGCTCAAGCTCTCATCACCTCTCTCCTCTCTCCTATTTGCAGTAGCCTCCTAATTCATCTCTGTGACTTAAATCTTTCACGCTTCTAATTCATTCTCCACACAGCTGCCAAAAATGAGTTTCCTAAAGTGTGGGTCTCGTCATCCCTCCCTACCATAAACCCTGGTGACTCCCTATTGATTTTAGGATTAAATATTATTTTATGTTTATGTCATCTTTTCAAAAGTTTTTTTTTTTGTGTTAATTGTGTGATTATTAGCATAATAGTATATGTATATTATGCATATATAATAAAATACATTTATTTAAATTATATTCTTAATTTTGTTTTCTAATAGGGTTGTACAATGTAAAATATTTGAAGACTTCTTCTCTAAGGAATGCAGAATAAATCTATTCCTTTTTGTATATGTGAGCTATTCATTCACATAAATAAATAATGATAATATCAACCCCTACAAAAAATTCTTTTCTCTAGGAGAATCATCTGTTGTTTCTCTAGATGTTCATTATATAACATAACCATAACTTCCACCATACTATCTATCATCCTCTGGATGAGTTCCAGTTGACTGTTTTTTTCAATGCTTGGTATATATCAGACTTTTTACTATGTGTTGAGCAAAGATAGAGATTTTAAACTGTGAGATTTATAATTAATCATAAGGAATTATAATATACACAAACATAGCTAATATCTAAATGGTCTAGTGGATAGGGTGCCAGTCCTGTAGTCAGAAAGACTTGAATTCAAATATGTCCTCAGGCACTTACTAGCTGTGTACTAGCTGAGCAAGTCACTTAACCTTTGTGACTCAGTTTCTTCATTTGTAAAACGATTTGGAGAAGGAAATGACAAATCACTCCGATATCTGCCAAGAAAACCCCAAATGAGATCATAAAGTATTGGACATGACTGAAATGACATATACATGTGTATATATGTGTTAGTGTATGTGTGTGTCTATGTGTATATACCATTACTAACATTTGCCCTAGATACTTTACTTCTAGTCATTGAGACATTGCACTAATTTTATTCATTCGTAATTGTTATTAGCTCATGTTGGACTTGTGGTCAGATGACACCCTCAGATCTTTTTCACGTATTGTTGTTCGGTCATTTTTGCTGCGTATGACTCTTCATGATGCCAATTGGGGTTTTCTTGGCAAAGATACGAGTGGCTTGGTATTTCCTTCTCCAGCTCATTTTGCAGATGAGGGACTGAGGCAAACAGGGTCAAATGACTTGCCTAGGGTGACATGGCTAATAAGTGTCCGAGGACATGTTTGAAGTCAGGAAGGTCAGTCTTCTTATCTTTAGGCCCAGCACTATATCCACAGTGTCACCTAGCTGCCCCTCTTTCTCACATAAATTGCATAAAATCTGATTTTCCCAATGCTGTACTTGTGAAATTGATTTTTCAAACCTCAACGCAGGACTTTACCTTATCTGTGTTAAGAATTTTATTTCTTTGTTTTGGATCAATTCTCTAGCCTGTGGATATCTTTTAAAATCTTTATTCTTTCTGCCATTCTATTAGATATGGATGCCTAATGAGTCAAGGTAGGCATGCTAGAATAAAAGTGTGAACTGATAGTTTATTCAACTCCATACAACTCAATTAGTTCAGTTCAAATATTTATTAAATTATTTTACTAGGTGCAGTCACTATGTATAAACATAAACACATAAACTGTGTATAAACATAAACATATATATGTACATGATATAAGTGTACTCTCAAAGAATTTACAATTTAGCGCTGGGGCTAGGAGAACGAAGGAAATGAACATTTATTAAGCACCTAAAATGTTCTGGGAACTCTACTTAAACACTTTACAAATATTATCTCTTTTCATCCTCCTTATAGCCCTGGGAGGTATGTGCTATTATTATCCTTGAGGAAACAGAGGTAAAGGGACTTGAGCAGGGTCACACAGTTAGAAACTGTCAGGTCTTCCTAATACCAGGTCCAGCACTTAATCCACTATGCCTCCTACATGCTTTAAGATGGAAATAGAAAAGAAGATAAATATATAAGTATAATTATACAAGAGAGTGAGGTATGAATACAGCCGTCATCTAGACAAAATGCTATCGAATATTGGAAGGAGAGAGATCAGTCAAAAATATGGTTGAGTGGGGGTTATATAATTATGTTGCTCTTAGAAGGCACTCTATAAATCAAAGTACTTGAGCTGTATTCCCAGTTTTGTTACTACCCATGTGATCTTAAACATATAACCTTACTTTTCTAAGCTTCAGTTTCTTTGTATGTGAAGTGAAACAATGCAGATAGATGATTTTTAAGAGCCCTCCAGAAGCCCTATTTTATCATCTATCACCAAGATGAATAAGGGACGTTAGGATGGAGGGAGATTCTGGGGGCACTGATAACAGCCACAAGATCCTTTGCAAATGATCTTGGGGATATTTATGCCGGTTCCTGTGTTAGAACACATGACAGAGTCGTCCATATCCTGATTAATGGAAATCTCCTTTTAGGTGGGACCAGTTAGCTAGCTGAAACATTTTACATGTCCCTCAGTTTCTGATCACAGATCTTAGTAGCCTTGTAACTACAAGGGTGGAAAGTTGAGGTTTTGTCCTCAGGGTGCATGTGTATATGTAGGGACATTCTCTATTCTACTTATAGTCTTCTAGCCAGCAATTCCTTTATTCAAAGTTCTCTTCAGGCTTCACACTGTGTAGCACGATTATCCACAATTCCTTACCTGGACTTTCAGCCTCAAAGTCAATCATTAATCATCAGTCAATCAAGAAACATTATTCAATGACATTTATTCTATTTTCAAACCCTGTGCTAGGTACTGAGGATACAAAGGCAAAAATTAAGTAACCTCTACCCTCAAGGACTTTACATTCTTTAAGGGGAGACAATATACACATACGTTCACACATACAGATACCCATATGTATTTGTCATACATGCATATATTGCGATGTTTGTTTTATGCCTGTCGGATTTCTGCCAACTTTGCTCCCTTTGAGGGGCAAGGATGCAATCCTTAGAATTTGTTTGATCTAGAGGGCTAGGATTTAACATATTGGCATGGATTCTTTGTCTCCCAAAGTGTTAAAAATCTAAAGTGTATGGTGCTATTGCACCAGAGGTTTATTAGATAGATAGACAGACAGACAGACAGACAGACAGACAGATAGATAGATAGATAGATAGATAGATAGATAGATAGATAGAGTGAAATAATTCTCTTTAGGCATCTTTCCAAGACTATAATATGTAGAGAAGGTATTACTCTGAACTGGTAGAGAAAATTTCTTAGTCAGAGTCCTTACACTGATGAGATCAAAGGTTCAGGCTTTTAAATAAATTGCATAAAAGTCATAAACACATATAAGTGATAACGATAACTACTAATAGTACTTATATGGTTCTAAATTTTACACAGTGTTTTACAAATATGTCATTTTATTTCTAAAGCAACTTTAGGAGGTAAGTGTTGCTATCATTCCCACTTTATAGATAAGAAAACTGTGGCTGCAAGTGTTTAAATTAATTGCCCAGTAAATGTCTCAGGCTAGATTTGACTTCATGTCTTCTTGACTACAGGTCCACGTTCCTATCCACTACGTGATGATACCTTGAGTAAGTCATTTGAACTTGATGAACATAAGTTTTATTGTTTGTAAAATGGGTAATATTATACCTGTCCTGGCTGCCTCAGGTGATAATTGTGAGAATCAATGAGATAATATATGTAAACCACTGTTAATCATAAAACTCCATATAAATATCCAATTTTTAAATGATCATAATGATGATTCTTATGTTATTTTCACTGGTCATTTTGTTTAGTTCTTGATTTCTTAAAGTAAACCTAGAGAAAGGTGGTTTCATGCATACAATTGCATATATAATATGTATATATTATATATAATATATATATATATACATATGTACCTTTGATTTCCCCAGAATGTAACACTTGTTAGCTAGTACCTAAGTGTGCATTATAAATATAAATACATATTTGTTGGCTGATCAAATACCTTATTTAGAAAAAATTATACTCAACCAAAATATAAAATTATATAATATAAGAAATCAGTGCAGAAAGAGTTGTAAAGTCACTCAAAAAAAGAGATAATTTGCAGAAAAAATGGATCAAGGACTCTACTAGGTGATGCAGTACATAGAGTGTTAGGCTTGGAGTCAGGAATACCTGAGTTCAAATTTGACCTCAGTCATTCACTAGCTGCATGACCGTGGGTAACTCACTTAACCTTGTTTGCCTCAGTTTCCTCATCTGTAAAATGAGCTGGAGAAAGAAATGGCAAACCAATCTAGTATCATTGCCAAGAAACCCCTAATGGGGTCATGAAGAATTGGACTCTGCTGAAATGACTGAATAACAGCAGTGATTGAGCTGCCATGTTCTCACGAGGAAGTGTTATTACTAAGATTTTTCTTACATCGAGGAATTTGCAACTAATTTTTCGCATTTGCTTATTGTATCAGTTTCTTTTGAGGCTAAGGGGATGTAGATGAATTGAACATAAGAAGACATCAGTCCTGATCTTAATTCTGACTCTCAACTAATTTTGTGACTACAAACAAGCCTCAGTTTCTTCCTTCATAAAATGAAGCTATTGGACTAGATGATTTTGAAGTTTCTTTCCAGTTGGAGAAGTCTATGATTGAAAATATCCTTTGGTCAAATATGCTGATGCTTAAAAGAATCATTAATTTACATTGAATACAAATTTTCTCTAAAAAGAAAGAAATGAACTTTTTAAAAAATGAATTTGTACAGAGACACTAATACACCAAATACACTTATAGTTCGATTGGAATAGATTTTTTTTTTTTACAAGTTATTTCCTTTTTCAAGGTTCTAATTGCTCTGTTGGGAGTTCTGATCCTTGAACTGTCAAGACAACATTTTCTTCTTTTTGCCACATTCCAACATAATTAAGTAGGTGATTATCCTAACCCTCAATCCCAGATGTTTGAAGAATACTACTTAAGCAACACCATCCTCCATTTTTAGTAATAAAAAGAGAAACATTACATGTTAATCCTAAATCAATTTGTTATTTGTACTACTAAGTTAGAATTTATATTCACGGTTCAAATCCAAATGTCTTCCTAATAGTTGCAAGATAAATTTATTTCCAGCCTGCAATTAGCTTGTTTTCACTTCTTTATAGTAATGCCTAACTTTCTTCATAGTGGAATTGTGTCTTACTAAGGAAATAGGACCAAGGAATGAAAGCTGAGAAAACCTAATTACTAGCAAAGTGAAAGTAAGTGGAATTCCTAATTTTTCCCCATTATTGGTAGGACTAACTCCTTGGAACACCTTGTACCATTTAAACAGATGTGTCCTATCCATCAGGCATGAGTGTACTATTTTGTCTAATTTGTCTCAATATTCCAGTCATTGGATACGTTTCTTTTTTGTTGTCATGTGATCCCATTTTCATTGAAGCTCATTTGTCATTTGTCCATAAAATGTATATCTTTTTCAAGACTCATCTTCATGGATCCACATGATTTTCCTCCCTTTTCTGCTTCCTTACATTACTTTCTAGCATAGTAAATCTTTTGGAAACCATCATCTGGGTTGCCTGAGTTCAAGTTTTTGCTTTTCCCCTCTGAGTGCATATAAACTTGCTTTATACAACTCTCAAATTCATTTCATTGTGAAGAAATGGTAGTTTAATACCTTAAAGTATATTTAAAAGCTATTTAGCAAACATCCCCAGTACTTTTCATTTTCCGTATCTTCACCTCCAAATTCCATAAGACTGTGTGTATGTGTGTGTGCGTTTGTAATAGTAGTAGTAGTAGTAGTAGTAGTAGTAGTAGTAGTAGTAGTAGTAGTAGTAGTAGTAGTGTGTTATTACTACTTTTGGTACACAAAACCAGGAGGCAAGAAAGTTTGGGGCCAGAAATCAACATTTTACACAAGTGCATTCTTTCTTTCCTTGCTCAGGTTGTTATATGATTTATACAGGGGATGTTGTTTTGTTTTGTTTATGCTTTTTTTTTTTTTTTTTTGGTGAAAGACATGGATCATTCCAGAGGTCCAACAATTGGCAGGTAACCAAGAACTAGACTTCTTTGAGAAGCAGGAACACTAACCATCACTAGGGACAAAGTCATTACCAAATAGGCCAATTTGAAAAAGGATGGCAACTCAATAATGAAAATATATGACAAAGAAGGTACTGTGGAAAGGCACTGAATGGATAATTAAGAAGTGGGATTCCTAATTCTGGTTCTGGCATTAGTTACATGATCTTGGACTTGATTTAAACTTTCTGGACCTCAAATACCTCATGTATAAATGAGGGGTTTAAACTAGATGGCTTTTAGATCGACTTTACACTTTAAATTTTATGATTCCCTTTTGACTGTATTTTTTTTTAACCATTCTTTGATTTACTCCATTTACTCCAGGTGTCAGAAAAACAAAATATTGAAAAAAATATTTTTTAGGTATAACACTTAAAATAATTTACCTCAAAAAGCAATAATTTGGTCACATCAATTATGGTCAATTTTGCCATTTTGACTAACTTATCTAGTTAACGAGAAATAAAATCAAGCTTTTTGCTTCATCATATAGACATAAATCAAAGTATCCGTACTTGTTTCAGGGGAAACAAGTTTGATACATTTGATGTCTAAATTAGTGAATGAAAAATTTATTGATTATTAACTTTTTAGAAAAAATGGTGCTAGAAAAAATGGTAATAGAAATAATAGGAAGGAAAGCAACCTATATTTCAGTTGCAAGTCATGCAGAAAGATAATTCTCCCCAGAGCTCAGTTTTGGTTATAGGGCTCAACCTGAAATCAAGGAGGCGATCTGTTTGAACTGCTGTTTCAGGGTTCAGTTGAATGCTGGATCCTGAGCTATCTCAACGGTAGTCTGAAGGAAGGGGATGATGATTCGACCAGTTTTGGACATGCCTCTTCACCCAACACATCTTTCCCTGTTTCTATCTCATGGTTTCTTATTGTTCTAGCCTAGCTGCCTTACTTCCTATTGGTGGTAATTGGTCAACAGTTGTATTGGAGGTAGCAGGGATGATGAAAATTCTCTCCATAAAGATTTCTCCCCTGTGTTATGGGGAGGAGAGCAGGTTGGAATTAGATCTGGTGATCTGAGGAGTACTACTGTTCCAAGGAGTCTTGGGCACAGAGTTCTGAACTGTTTCCAGTACATTTAGAAGTAAGAGATACTGTGGCATAATGAATAAATGGTCATCAATGAAATAAGTAATTTTTTTATAGTGGATAGTACTGTATTTGGAGTTAAGAAAACCTGAGTTCAAATTCTACTGCAAATGTTTTGTAGTTATATGTCACTGGGCATGTCTTTTGTCTACCTCAGTTTCCTCATTGATAAAATAAGGATAACAATAACACTTACCTCACAGGGTTCTTGTGAAGGTCCAATGATGTATATGTAAGGTACTTTGCAAACCTTACAGTGTTATGTAAATGTAAGCAATTTATTAGTATCTGGAAGACCTGCTTTTAAATTCTGTCTTTGATCCATAACTACTATGAGAATATAGTAAACTAAAATATCTTAGGAAATTCACTAAAGCATTAAGTTACTCATCTAACTTACCTTGGGGGAGAGAATTTCTGCACTAGGACATTCATACATGGAAGAAACTATAGGTTGAGACCAAAAGCAAACATGAAAAATATGTTGAATTTGAGAGTCACGTTATCAGAGTAGCCGAGTAATTGTTTTCCACAGACCTCAGCAACTAAGAAACCTTGGAAAAAAAGGTATCATGTACAAAAGGTGGAAAAATCCAGAAGAAAAGAAGCCAAATGAACCCCACAAGGCAAAAAATCCTATGAAAAAACATGGACTTTACATAATTAGAACTCCCACTAAGGTTCCCCACTTGACCCCTGTCTTGTACTCTAGTTGCAGAGAATACAAGCAACCTCTCAGGTTATAATTCAAAAACGTGCTGTGGGCATCTCTTTAGGTACTATAGAAGTGTTTCAAACTGACTTCTTCCATCATAACACAGAGCAGAAATGAAATCTGTCAATCAACATGAAGGAAAAGGAGATCGAATGAATGAAGACACAGAAGAACAAGAAAGTACAGCGCGCAATACATTGCCATGGACTCTTTAGGTGGGGAAAGAGCTCCCATGCCCAAGGGCAAGAAGCTGGCTATGGTATTCTCCTTCTCTAGGGATTATGCTGAGTAGGAACCTAGACTAAGCCTCCAGCCATCAGAACAAATCCAAGAATATCCAGCCATTCAACTTGGGAGGTTTGTGCAGAATCTGAAGAGAGTAAGTTCCCAAACTGGGGAGAATTAAGCAGGGGAGAATAATGGCAATGCTGCAGAAAGGAAATGGCAAATCGCTCTAGTATCTTTGCCAAGAAGAACTCAGATGGGGTCATGAAGGCTTAGACATGCCTGAAGTAGCTGAGCAGAAAGGATAAAAGGACAAAAGCTTAACAGAGAAAGACTGAATAAAAACGTAGGTCATGAGGAGTAAACCACCAGATATCTTAAAGACAGAAGGAAAAATGAGTAGAAGATCAAACAGAATGCTGAACATCATGAAAAAATACTATCTTCTAAAGGGAAAAATAGTAAGAGAATCCTGTGATTCTATCCATCTAATATGATTGCTGTTTCCAAGTCTTAGAAAATAATAAAAATAAATTCATGGGCATTTTATTTATGGTATAACCTCAAAGTAGTGAAATATATCTTCTTATCAGCAAAGAGGCTAATAGGAAATACAGTTCTTTTTTCCGTGGAGGGAGAGACTGACAGGATCACGTGAAGTGGTTACCAAGTAGGACAAGGGAAGCCCCAATAACATTGAAACCTCAGGGAATTATGTGTGTCAGGTCAAGTATCAAATAATTGCAAGGGAAGGCATTGCTATCCCAAACCGAATGGAATCATGAGCAACTGTTGCCTTGCCTGGCTCACTTACCCACTTAAGGAGTGATCTAGCTGAAAAATTTCCTGGGCTCTAGGGCAGGGTGAGTTTATTGCCTCTTGACTCTCTCTCTCTCTTTCTCTTCTTTCTCATTGCTGCCCTAGACTTAATCATGAGCTTACTTATAAATCGCATTTTTTCTCTGTACGCAGAAATACAGATTTCAAGTATTTACCATGAAGACTCAATATTGGTCATAGTTGTATCTTGATACTTTTTACAACTGAGACAAATAACCACTCTTTGAAATGAATTTAATCAGAAGAGTGCCATAGTCAGACAGCAGGGCATGAAACCTTGGAAGTAATTATAGGAACCATTTGTGTCTATATCCCTCATAAAATGCAATTTTGTTTTTAAGACTTACCCCTTGACTTTCTTGAGTCTCAATTTAATGAATACAAACTTTACACAGTAGAGAAATAGGTACTACGAAAAATCACACGGGATAATAGCAAATTTGAGCAAAATGTGCTCGTAATTTCATACATCCTGGAAATAAGCAAGCACATTTTGTTGATGTGTTAACAACAGAAACTCTTTAATCCTTTAAGAAAGGCCTCATCTTTAAATCTTCAATGGATAATAAGATTTTAAAATGTTTTGTCCATGTATATTGTTATTTTTTCTAGCTTAAGTGAGTTTGACAGTGTGGATCTTACCTGTTCAAATATTTTCTATGCTGTTTCCATATATTTACACTAAAATTTCAATTGAAAATAAAACAATTTAAAACCTCAAGAAGTAATATCATATGTGATGTTTCTGAATGTTAACAAGTTTCCTTCCCTTATGTATTACTTCATGTGAAAAAGTTGATTCTATACTTTCAATAAAAAGTTCAATAAATATATTCTGTCACTATGTGTAAGAGATAATCCAGTAAACAGTTATATCATCACCAATAGTAGCTTGGTGGCTTAGTAGACTTCATCGCAATTCTATACGAAGATATATTATTTTGCTTTTTAGGATATTGTATTCTGGAAAAAAAATAAGTTCACAAAATAGAGTCAACATTTAGTTATGATGAAACTTCCCAATCTATTTTAGTAATGATTGATTAATTTCATTTCTCTAAAAGCAATGACTCTTCTAGGACTCCTTGGAATAAGGTAAGTTGATTTTTATTTTAACGATGTGAACGTTTTAAAATCAATTGATGTGATAGTCATCATTCGATGACCAATATTAGCTGGCAGGTTTATGGGAAGCAACCTATCATAGAAAAATAAGCTAGAGAGTAAGCGCAACAAGGATGAGGAACGTTTGAGAGAACAACAATAAATTTAGAAATCAGATAACACAGGAATACAAAGGTTGGCCAAAAGAGCTAAAACGCAATGGAATGAACCAATGTTCTTACAATTTGGACAAAGATGAAAGGGTAAACTTTATTGTTCAGTGAATCTGTATTATCATGCAGGTGATTCAGTGAATGTGAATTTATCCATCACCGCTATATAGTACAAAGGATATGATGAAAAGGAATGAAAGTCTCCATTAAGAATTTAACTCAAGATTCTTCAGATTTGTTCAATTTCTAAAGTACCCATACTTTACTGGGTATTTTACTGAATATAAAAAATAGTCAATGAATCTTGGGATTTCAAAACTGAAATGGTTATTCCAAAATTCATTAGTATTTTATGCCTTGCTTCTATCTTATCCTACAAGTAATTCTTAATTTTTTCATGTCTCTATGAAAATTCTATGTCAATTCTTTCATTATACCACTTTAGTGATCCTGCTATCTTGAAGGAAGGCTATACTGGTAGAATACAAATGCATGCATGCCCTAGTAAGCTGGAAAGGCCTTAAATATGGACCTTAGAAGAGGTTATATGTTTCTTCTACAAGGACCAAGTCCAGAAAAGAGATATGCAAATGGAAAATGGCTTATAATCAGAAGATTGGTCACTTATAAGTATTTTTGACCATAAGAACTCATGAAAAAATAAATGTCTAATAGTGAGAGAGAGTCTGTGGTTATCATTAGTACAGGAAGTACCCAAACCAATTAAATCGATGGTCCTGGAAAGTACTGGTAAGGACACAGATGGTTGTTTTGCTAGCAAAATTATTTATGGCTCCTGGAGAAAAGATTTGAACCAATCAAAAATACTAGAACTTTTAGTGGACATAATAGACTGCAGTAAAGAAATCATTGACCTTTTGAGGGAAGAGGAAAGTTGGTGTGAAAGGGCCTTCTCTCTCCTGTTTTAAAAATTTGCCTTTCATCTCCACCTGAGCCTAATTTTATTCCCTAATCTCCAGCCTTTGGAGAGAAGAGTTGTGAAGCAGCCTGCCTATCTGACCATCTACTGTGTGCCTCTCAACTCACTTTGTACTTGCCTCTAGCCTAACATCCAACCTCCATTGGGAAAATGAGTGGTGATCTTCACTCAGTGAACATTCTCACACCTGGTCATGCCCTTCACATCCCAGTGACTCTGAATCTCTATAGTTCATTATCCAGACTCCATTCCCCACACTACCACTCAATTCCTCACTCCTCTACCCTTCAATGCTTTCATACTAAAGTTTCGATCAAACCCTTTTATGCTTTTTGGAATTCCTATTCTATAGGTAACAAACCTCCCTTCATCTTAAATCTTTTCCCCTCTCACTCCTTACAACTACTACTTATTACTGAAACCTGGCTCCCCATGATGACACAGCCTCCCTGGCTATCCTCAGCACTGCCTGCACCCTCGCTCATTCTCCTTGGCTCACTATTTTAGGCAGGAAAATGGAATACTTCCTGCTCTCCAGCGCCACTTTCAGGTTTTTCCACTGCCTCCATCACTTATCAATATTTCTTCCTTTGTGGTTCATGTTATTCTTATCTACCACCCAATCAAAATCCTGGTAACTATTGTCTATGGAGCTCCAGGTCACTTCCCTTCCTTCTTCAATGAGTTTAGTACCTGGTTCACAATTTATCTCCCCTCCCTAATTCCTGCCTTCATACCAGGGGATTTCAACATAACATATATAATGACTCCCGCTCTAACACCCTAACTATTCACTTCCCCAAACTACCACTTCCTATGAACTACTCTTTTGCTCTACATTGGCCATACACAGATCTTGTTATCATCCATAAATGTTCCACCTCTGTCTTTAAAATTCTGAAATCCCGTATCCAACTATAATCCACTGACTTTCAATTCTCCCTTTGCATTCACTTACAATGCTCTGCTCTTCATTTTCATGGTGATTTGCAATCCCCTAACACCTCAATTCTCTCCCAGCCCATTTCCCCTGCACTAGCTGGTCTCTCCCCTTTTCCATATCTTCACCCTTTGGTGAACAAATTCAACTCTATACTGTTCTCTCATGAATCCCTAGCCCCTTTTCCATACGACTGATTATGCCCAGTCAGATCTCAACATTGGACTCTTCACCATTCACCATCTTCATTCCTCACATACACTGCTGAAAAGAAATGGAGAAATTCACTGGATCCTCTAGAAATTTATGTTCTACAGTTTCAACTGGGCCTTCATTCCTGCAAGGCAATCTTACTAATACCTCTCTTATTAACTTACTATCCCACTCTCCACAAGGCCTCTTCCAAATCTTCTCATACCTCCTCAAACATCCCATGACTCCCCCTTTTCCCCCTCCTTGTCTCTCAGCTAAAAACTTTGCCTTATATTTTATGGAAAATAATTAAGTCCCTTCACCATGAACTTCCTCTTCTCTCCTCTCATACACGTCATTATTCAGATTCCTTCTGCACTGTCTCCTCCTTCATTCTTGTCTCACATGATGACATAGCCTTATTATTTTTTTAAAGATCAACCTTAACCCCAAATCACTCAGGCTCTCATTGATTGGCCAACAGTAAATACCAGGCCCAACCCTACTTGGCTATTATATAGACTCTGATTGGCATAGTGTTCCTCGTGGTGTTTCTCAGCATTCTATCCTGTATCCTCTTCTCCCTCTATACTACCCCACTTAGTGATCTCATCAGTTGCCATTGATTTAATTACCATCGCTATGCTGATGATTCTCAAATCTACCTATTCTGTCCCAACTCTGCTAATCTTCAATTTCCCATCTCCAACTGTCTGTCAAATATCACAAATTAGATGGCCAGTAGATATCTTAAACTCAATATATGCAAAATAGAACTCATATTTCTTCCTAAACTCTCCCACCTTCTTCTACCTTTCCTATTACTGTGGAGGGAAATATCCTCTTAGTTCCTCAGAGTTACAACTTAAAAGGCATCTTGGATTCCTCACTCTCGCAATCAAAAAGCACTTATCAAATACCTAATGTGTGCCAAGGAGCTATGTAGAGTAATGAGTATTTGATTGCAAATGGCATGTAATAATTAGTTTTCTTTGATTTTTATGATTGTGTTTGTAAAAATACCTAGTTCAAAATGGTAAAATTCAATATTAAATCTGAATGTTTTTATACAGCTGAATGTGGAAACCATGTAAATAACCTTAAATCAAGTTCATCTTGCTTCACCTTAGTTCCCATGGATTGAATTGTTTTTTAAAAAATAGCAAACCAGAAATTGTTTTTACTGTAAAGATTTTCAGGATAGCTATTCTTGTACCTATCACTAAGCGCAAAATGAATTAGTGACAGTGACTGAAGTCATGTTGAGGTTTAGCCAGCAGACACATTGATTTTGACTAGTCAAATCAGTGATTGATTCTGCCTTATCTTGCCACCTAAGGTAATATATTTGTTACATATTTGAAGAATGTACATTAACTACCTATGAGACTGGCAGTGTGCAGAACCAGGAGCATATTTGACTTTTATTAACTTCAACTAAATCTTTTGAACCTTCCAAATTTAAGGCATTGTATGTAAATATTTTTGTGAACCTTACGTAAAAATATATGATTTTAAGTTTTCCTAGCCCTTTTCTCCAATATCAATAATTACCAAATAAGAAAAAAATACTTTAAGAAAATATTACATCTCAGATCTTCCAATAAATCATCTGGTATAAAAATCAGTTAACCCTAATAATAAGGGAAAAGCCCAAAAGAGCAATCCTGACTATGTCCATGTAATACATTTACTTTATTTTTATTGGCAGCATTACAGAATCCCCTCCATTTACTTTTTATTCTAGAATTTATAGAAGCCACAATTATTTTTTTCTTGGTATATTAAAAATCAAGGTATGGAGCAGCTTCCTCTTACTTTCTAAATGATCAGAAAATTGTTACTTATACAAATAACTATTATATGTTCATGGAGCTAGAATGAGAAGTCCATTTTGGCCTTAAAATATTATATTTATTTTGGGGAGCACAAACTCTCATGTGGACATGTAAGTTATTTTTTATTGTGGGAAAGTAATTCCTACAGAGAAATTTGATCCTCATAGAAAAATACTGGATTGTACGTATCTCATCTGCTGTATTGCCTGGTGTCTCACAAAGTTAGAGAATCCTGTCATTTGGGTATTTTGTACCATTTTGCCTATTCTGTGTTAGTTAAAGAAGTAAGACCACCTCTCCATGTGAGACTGGGGTGAAGGAGACAGTGACATAAGGCGTTTGAGTGATGAAATGAGAAAGAGGGGAGAAGTGGGAGCTCATGGTGAGAGGACTCAGTTTTTTTTCTGTAAGATATGAGGCAAAGTTCCCAGTTGAGAGGATGGGAAGAGAAGGAGCCATGTAGGTTTGATGGGGAAAGATGAAAAGTTTTTTTTCTTTTTAAAAGGAATTTCTAAATTTTAATTTGAAGCTAATGAAAAGTGATTTTCCCCTATCCAATTTCTTTTTTTATTTTTTCTTTATTTAATTTCTCAGAGAATAAAACAAGATTTTCTATAGCATAATATAATAAACAAAATATGATTGAACATGAAACTGCAAGCCTATTATGTACAACTTGCTATTCCTTTTAAATATATAACAGAGTTATCATGTAAATTTCTTTTTTTCTTCCCTCCCCCACCCACCTTAGACTTAAGATTTGGTGACAAAAATTCATTATTTGGTAAAAATTGTTAGAAAAACTGGAAAGTAGTGGCAGAAATTGGGTATAGACAAATATCCTACATCATTTAATAAAATAAAGTCAAAATGGATACATACTCTAGATATAAAGAGAGATATTACAAGAAAACTGGAAGATAATTATATATTGGACTTATGGATAGAGGAATAATTGATTTATAAAAAAGAGAGGGCAGAGGAAGGTATAAAATGGATAATTTTGATTACATTAAATTAAAAAGTTTTTTATACAAATAAAACAAATGTATCCAATATCAGAAAGAAAGCAGAAAATTGGGGAGGATTCTTATAGATGGTTTCTCAGATAAAGGTCTCATATCTCAAATATATTAAGACCTCTGTCAAATCTATTAGAATATATATATCATTCACCACTTTATAAATGGTCAAAGAATATAAACAGGCAGTTTCTAGATAAAGAAATCAAAATAATTTATTGGTTATAGTATGTAAAGTTTACAATATATGGTATAAAAAGTATTCTAATATATAGTAGATAAACAAATCAAAACAATTTATATGAAAAATGCTCTAAATCATTATTGATTAGAGAAATGCAAATTAAAACAACTTTGAAATATCATTTTATACCTATCAGATTGGAAGGGAAAGTGGCAAATGTTGGGGATGTGATAAAATTGGAACACTAATTAGTTGGTGGGTGTATAAGCTGTTCCAAGTATTTTGGAGATTTGTCCAAATTTGGACAATTTGGAATTGTCCAAAGAGTTATTAAACTGTGTATACCCTTTGACCCGGTAATACCAGTACTAGATCTATTTTCAAAGATGATGAAAGAAAAAGGAAAAGAACAATGACTGAACAAGTTGTGGTGTGTGATGGTGATGGAATGTGGTAAGCAATTGTGATGTAATACAATTGTGCTGTAAGAAAACAAGCATGTATCAATGAAAAAGTTTATAAGAGCTTTTGTGGAGGGTAGGATAAGCAGTGAGCATGCATTTGAGGTTAGATAACGTAAATTTGCAGTGGACCCAATAGAACTAAGGATACAAGAGATTGAATGTCACAGTGTGAATGCACAGGGGTAGGTCAAGGAAACTAGAGGGAGATGGGGAAATCCAAAACATTAGAGAGATTTCATAATTCTGAATCATGGAGGTGGTTCCTTTAATATTAGATATCTAATCTGCTTTTCTAGTTTTCTCAGATTTTTCCAATATTTTTTGCTATCTCATGGAATCATTTAATTGTATTTACTACATTCTATTTTTCTATTTGTTCTCCTTTTAATTATTTTTCCCTTTAATTATAATTCCCTCAATTAGAATTCTCAATTCTAATTTTATTTCTTTAATCTCTTGTTTCATTTCTTCCAGCTACTCTTGGAGTCCTTTTTTTTTTCTGAGATTCTATTTGTATTTGTTACAGAGAGGTTTACCTTTGAACGTCTTTTGACTCACAGTAATTCTTCATTTCATTACGTATTTTCTTCCATTTACTCATAGATCAAACCACAATTTGTAGGTTAGATCTCTGTATTAGGGCTGGACTCTGTTCCCTTTTGCATTCTCGGATAGTGCCAGTAGTCATTATTTACTGTGCTCCATCAGCCACCACACCAACCATACTTGGAACCATTGATTACAACAAATAGAGAAATTTTGAACGCTGTGTATAAGTTCACTTACCTTGGTAATGTGTTTTCCAAGGATGTATACCTTGATAATGAGGTTGACACATACACCACCAGAGCTAGTTCAGTGTTTGGGAGGCTCTGGAGGAAAATATGGGACAGATGTATTAGACTGTGTGTGTGCATGTTCGTGCTCGGCCTTCATTGCCAAAGAAGACTATGCCATCAGAGAAATAATGACATTACTTGCAGGATGAGGCAATTGGGGTTAAGTGACTTGCCCAAGGTCACACAGCTAGTGAATGTCAAGTGTCTAAGGTGAGATTTGAATTCAAATCCTCCTGACTCCTGCACTGGTACTCTATCCACTGCACCACCTAGCTGCCCCTGTATTAGACTGATAACCAAATTGAAGGTCTACAGAGCCACTGTGCTGATCTCATTGTTGTACGCCTTTGAAACACTGACATCTACCAGTGCCACACCAGGAAATTGAATCGTTTCCACTTGAACTGTCTTAGGAAGATTCTGAAGATCACCTGGCAGGATACAGTACCAAGACACTAAGGTTCTTACTTGAACTAAACTGCCAAGCATTCAAACTGTTCTTCAGAGAGCACAACTCCGATGGACTGGCTATGTTGTTCAAATGCAGAACATATGCTTGCCAAAATGACTATTTTATGGAGAAATTGCACAGGGCAAGCGATCACGTGGTGGTGAGAAAAAATGATACAAGGACACTTTCAAGGTCTGTCTCAAAAGCTTTGGAACTGATTGTGTGACATGGGAGACACTGGCACAGGACTGCTCAGCAAGGCGTGTCAACATCAGAGTAGGTTCTGTGATCTAATAGCAAAGCAGAATTGAAACAGCTCAAAGGAAATGTAGGATGTGCAAATTTAGAGTATTCACCCCAAGTATTCACACAGACTATCTGGGCGCAATTTGTGGTTGAGCATTTTGAGCCCCTATCAGTCTGATCAGTCACAGCTGGACAAGTTGAAACTTGACTTTATCATAGTTTACTGTTTCCGTCTTTTGAGAATGAAGGACAATGACCAACCAGCCAATATCCATTCTGTAGTCTGGGTGTACCTGTTTCTGCTGATCCAGAAGGGATGTCTGGAACCCAGTGATATTGAGATCTAGGGGTATGTGGAACCCCAAAATGCAAGGGTACAGAGTGGGAGTCTGCCTCAAAAGAATTCGACCACTCAAACCTTCCTTCAGTCCAAGTAGAGAGTTTACTGTTACTACCAATAGAAGAGTACCAGACTCCTAGTGACTCCCTGGTATTTGTGAGACCAACACAAGTGGATCAGATTTCAAAAATCTGCACCTTTGATGAGGGCAAGATTGATATTTTATACAGAAAAACTGTGTGGGATTAAGGAGTGACAAGTACATTGGGGTAGGGCCAAGTATAGACAAAGGAAGAAGTTCAGCAATTAATTAAGGAGTTAAGGGCAGGACTGGATGAGTGCCCTAGGCAAATGCCAGAGGTCTGGGTTCAGGGACTTTGGAGTCCAGGTCCCAAAGACTTGGTCTTTTCCTTTTAGGATCCATTGTTAGTACTCCATCCGTGTTAACCTCTTCCTTGAGACCCACTGCAGTTATTGCTCTTGGTTTTTCTCTGTCTTTAACCAGCAGTTAGATTCAGTCCTCTGCTTTGTCTAAGACTGGCCCCAGTTGACTGTAGAAGATTGCTCTGGTTCCCAGTCTCTTTCCAGCATTACCTCCATGCCACTCTGAACCTCCATAACTCTAAGTGATCCTAAGGTGCCCAGCCCTGACTCCCTGCTCAGTAACCAGTGAACACCTCAGTCCCTAGTATTGTTCCTAGACCAAGACCCTGCTGGTTTAGGGCTTTACTTACTGGAGCTCTTGCTGCATTTTTGTTTCCTGGTGCCTGCCCACTCAGATACAGTTTCCAGATCTCTGAGACTGGGCTGGGTATAGTCCTCCAAATTTCCCAGAGGCATTTCCACTCATACTTGCTATTTACATTCACTCTCCAAAGGAATGTAAATTTTGATCTCTGAAATTTCTAAAGATGCCTTGGTGTTTGCAGGCTAGATTTCTTTTTTAAAGGACCATACCTTAAACCCAAATCACTTTGGCTTTCATTGATTGGACAATAGGTCCCAGCCCAAGTCCCACCTGTTCATTGTTTGGGCCCAGATGGCTCTGGTGTGAATGTGAATAACAATTGTTTCTGGTTTTGGTCAGAAACCCCTGAGGGTCTTCCTCTCACATATTGATTTTTCTTTGACCAGATAAACTAGGCCATTCTTTGCCTTATTTCTTCCTTAACCTTAATTACTGAATAGGCCTCAGTCAAACTGAGACCTGGGAAAGGCCTTAGCTTCAAAAGACCAAAGTCTCCCACTGCATCCAGGGCCATCTACAGTTGTCCTGATCTATATCTTGCCACTGGACCCAGATGGCTACTGAGGAGAAAATGAGGCTGGTGACTCTTCATAACCCTCCTTCACTTAAATCCAGTCTATTTGCAAGTCTTGGTGTTACCTTCCAAATGCTATGGTCCTCTTTGAGAATGAAGGACAAATATCCATAAATGGAGAATACAGGTTACAGATCCTGTGAGAATACACTGAGTTAAAGCTCCCCTGATGTGTCTGTCCTTGCTCAGAGTTCCTTCTGAGATCAATCACCTTGGGTTCAAACCTTCTTGATTCCACTCATAGAGTCCTGAACTGAAGGTCATTTAACATGGTTCATCCTGGCTTCTGCTTTTTCTGTGATATTCCCTTTTGAGATCCAACAGGCTTCTGGTCAGCTTCTTGTGTATTTTTTTCTACGAATGGAGGGTCGTACTGCTATTTTTCTCTGGTATTTGTAATTTCTCTCTCTAAAACTGTTAGAGCTCAGGTACTCACCCAAAATATTGGGGTGTGGAGTGGTGTTGTATGAAAAGAATTCTTGGACTCAACCTGTCTTCAAGTCAAGTGGCAAAACTTTATTGTGATGCTATAACGTGGGCTGAGTTCCTGAGAGGGAATCCACTACCTAGTGGAGGTTAAGAAAAAGCTTTTCATGGTGCGCCAACTCTGCTAATTAGGTGGTGTTGGGTGGAATCAAAGGGTGATCAGTTCTTAAAACAACATACAATTTCTGTACCTTGGGCATAGGCCTCATAACCAGAATTTGCTACTGGAAACCCTTCAGGGTGGTCCTTCTAAAGGGTGTGCTTTTAGGTCTGCTATGTCAGTAAGTCAATTAGTGGTCATGGTCATCCTGTTTGTACAAGATATCCTTGGGAGCTGATGTCTATAGTTTGATCGCTGGATTGTATATGGCTACTGTGGGAGTCAGTACAGGATAATTCTGTCTGCACAAGGAAGTTCTACGGGGTCAGCTTGTTCCTGTGGTAGGAAGGGATAGTTTTCCTCACTGGGGTTCACTCATGGATTACTGCCAAAGGCAGTCTTTATCTGGGGTCCAATCATCCCATCAGTACCATTTAAGATATACAGGATGTCCCAAAAGTCTAAGTATAATTAAGTCTTAAAGGATTTTTGAGACCCCTTACATTTACTAGACTGCCTGTTAGAGAGTAAGACTTCCCTATGACTTTTTATATACATGCCTTAATTGAAAGTCTCAAGTGAAATTAAGAGTTAAAATCAAATAAAATAAATATTGGTTAAAGCTACATAAATAGTAGCGTAACTGCTGATTGTTCATCAAAATAATCAACGGTGTTATGAATGGGATGACTAATGGTGATTTGATTTGTTTTATGTACAGGTTATATACATGATTGGATTGACTGAGAATGGATTTCCTTATAAAAAGGAAAATTCTAATAATTTCTCTGACCTGTTATTTTTAGCTTATCTGGTGAAAGACCTAACTTCAATAAAGGTTAAATTTCTCAACAAATAATCTTAAGGAACTTCCTAAATACTTTAAATGTGTTAACAACTTTTCTCTGCACCAAAAATGATTCCCAAAGTATACTTTATTTCCAAAATGACTATATCTTTTTTTGCTATGTAATGATTTTATCAGTAGTTAGATATGTAATAGGAATTAAGCTGCTCTTTGAGGCAATCTAAAATTGACATAATATCCATTTATAATAAAAACTAAAGAAACTTTATGTGACAAGATTTTTATCCCTAGCGACTTCATTCCTCCCCTCTCCTCCTGCTTCCTGAAAATGTGTAAAGCAAATTAGAAAGATTAGTTCAAATATAGGATCAGATTTGGAGTTCTAAGATACTATAAAATTCCTAATGTGATCCGCTAGAGAAATCACTGCAGTTTAAGTAAGATGAACTTTGTTTAAATTCTACATCTGTTAACTATTATCTGTTTGGCACTGGACAAATTACATAACCTTCCTGGGCGTCACCTAATCTCTAATCTGAGAATGTTGGGTCAGATAATGTCTAGGATCACTTTCAACCATAGGTCCTATGCGTGTACCATCAAGTTATGGAGATCTTTCCCATAATCTTCTCCCAGGCCTTCTTGAAGCATATTAAGCTAATACCAAATATCTGGGAAGGAGGAGGGAATCATTATAAAGAATGAATATGTAATATTTATAACAGCTCTCTTCATGGTATCCAAGAACTAGAAATTGAGGGGATGCCCATCAGTTGGGGGATGACTGAAAAAGTTGTGGCATATGAATAGAATGGAAGTCCATTGTCTATAAGAAATGATGAACAGGAGGAGTTTAGAAAAACCTGGAAAGATTTATATGAATTGATGCTGAGTGAGGTGAGCAGAACCAGGAGAACATGGTACAGAATAACAGTCACAGTCTGTGATAATTTTGATTGACCTAGCCCTTCTCATCACAGCAAGGACCTAGAAAAATTCTAAAGGACTCATGATAGAAAATGCCATCCACATCCAGAGAAAGAGCTATGGAGTCTCAATGCAGAGTAAAGCATATTTCCTTTTCTTTTTTTGTTTTGTTTTGTTTTGTCTTTTCTTTCAAATGGTTTCTCCCATTCATTGCAATTCTTCTGTATGACATGACTAATGTGAAAATATGTCTAATAGGAATACATATTTAAAGTCTATATCAGATTGCAGGCCGTCTTGAGAAGGGAGGGGTGAGGGAGAGGGAAAATTAAAATTTATGAAAATAAATGTTGAAAACTAAAAATAAATAAACTTTTTAAAAAAGAATGAGTTCTTAAGCAAAGACATATCTTGGAATTTCTTCATTTTATCTAAGTCATTCAATGGTGAAGTTACTTGAATTCTCATAAGTAATAACAGTAAAATTCATTACAGAAAATTCTAATTAGAGCACTTTATAAATTTCCTCTTTCGAAGATGTAAATGAAATGTAGAATTTCTAAAGGACAAGCTGCATTTTTTTTTTTTTGTTAAGTAAGTTTCTAAAAAGAAAGCCAAAATTTTAAGTAATGGTTGTCTTCAAAGAATGTGGAGAAAAAGTATTTACAAAATACATTTTATGTTGAGCTGCATTGGGTGATCTTTGTAGATCTAATTTAAATCTAATCTGTTTGGGAGATTATAGGCAGAATGACAGGATAGACCTATATCCAAGTACCACCACTGATGCATTTTAGCCTGTGATCCTGGGCAATTCCCTTAATCTCTTGGTGTTTTAAGAAACCCTCCAAGATAGTTGTAGAGTAGGTACCCATCTACACTGATTATTTTCCCACTGAGCTTTCCTATACCTTTGAAATTGGGTCTCTAGGTTGGGAGAGGGAATGAATATTACTGCATTTGAATGATTTGGAATCACATGACCCTGCTAATTTTGTGACCTTTGGGAAATCATTTAATCTCTTCAGATCTCAGTTTTCTCATCATATTTTATATATATGTATATATATATATATATATATGGATGATGAATATGCTTTTAAAGATTCCTTCTAGCTCTTGATCCTTATATAAAATTTATTCTCTCTGGTTGATTTTGATACAAAACCCACTGTCATTATGAATTGCATCTAGGTTTCAAACACTAAAAACTCAAGTCGAAGTACATTTCCTATTAAAATTAAGATACAATTTTCTTTTTCTCTTTAATTGATTTGTCCTTCATTTATGAAGAACTAAATAGAATACGACATACTTAATCTGTTATTTCATAGGATGATCTGTATAATTCATATCCACAAGAGTGTAAGTAGTCTTATATTACCTAATGTGTGGCCATTACTGTATTGAAAGATTATGTTGATGAAGTTAATTTTCCTATTTGACAAATGCTGAGATAGGCTGGAAACTTTTCAGACCTTTGAACGAAAGTGAAGTTGATTTTCAAGCAACAAAATACATAGTATTTCCCCAGTAAAGTAAAAATGGACACACTGTTACCATGTTATTCATAAAACTGGGTTGTACGTTTAGCTTATTAAAGCTTGATAGAGAGTGAGGGGTCAATTTTGTGCATGTTTCTTTTGCTCTAATATCTCTTTCTCCTTCACATGTTTATACTATAAGGAAGAAGTTAAAAAAAAGGAGCAGTCATCTGAAAAAGAACATATTGCAAAGATAAAATTATTAAAGTGCATTGGTGCACTGATCCTCCAGGCATGTTACTTTTATGGCTAACAATACACATTCCTTTAAAAATCAGTTAGACCAGGAGAAGTGACATGATTACACTCCTGAATAAATTTCTCTTTTGCAACTAACAATGATGGCTCTTCTTATCAACCACGCCTATAATGGAGAGAAAACAACCAGCTACCTTAGCAACATATATTATTTACATTCTTCCCTTTTTAGGCCAGCCATCCCAGCAATTATATTTTATGAATACAATTCTGCATAGCTCCTCTCAGTTGAACACAATAATGTAATTTTACTGAATAACTCTGCAGAAGGTCTAATTATTTCTTGCAGCAGAACTCCTGATGTTATTTTGCATTTGATTCAAGACCACATGCTGAAGGTTATTATACAGAGGGAAAATAATTGAAATGTTTTGGGGGAAAAATATTCATGAACTTTTTAACCTGTGACTTTCTAAATTTGTGTTTCACTTTGTATATAGGAACTCCAATATAGTACAATATTAACTATTAAATAGCACAGATAAACACATTTTTATTATCACATTCATAAAGTCATCTTTATTTGTAATAGAACAGTGTCATGGAAAAAGTATTGGACTTGGAATCAGGTAGCCCAGATTTTGTTCCTAATCTGCCAGGGTCACTTTTGTGACCTTAATCAGCAGGATTTAGTAATATTTCATAAACTGAATTGAATTGTAATAAAGCAATCTCCCTTGCTCACTACAAATGGAAATGTCTTTGTCATCTTGTGAATGTCTCTTGTACTTTTAGCCAACTCTTTCTGATCTTGTTTGGAATTTTCTTGGCAATGATATGGGAGTAATTTACCATTTCCTTCTCCATTTCATTTTATGGATGATGACACTGAGGCAAACAAGATTAAGTGACTTGCCCAGGGTCACACAGCTTTTAAATGTCTGAGGTCAGATTTGAGCCCAGAAAGATGAGTGGTTCAACTCCAGGGCTAGCACTCTGTGTTCTGTGCCATCCAGCTGTCACTGTCTTGTGTCATAATTATTGGTATGTATATACTGGTTAGTTGTGGGACTTCAAGCAACAGAGATACAGCCTCACACTAAGTAGCACTGAGCACAGAATTTGGTGAATAACATAGAAACCATTTGGATGCCCTTAAGTGAGGAATATACTTACTGTCACCAGCTGAGTCCCTGAAGTAAGCAACTCCTTCTAGGAATTTAGCTCTATCCAGACATAACCTGACCTCTGGGTGGTCTGTGACCACCATGGTGTTGTGGCATTTTATCCTGAGGTGCACAATAGGAGTCGGAGACTTTTATAAATGTGCCAGTCTTCTATTAAGCAGATTTCAGATACATTTGAACAGTGATCATAAATAGGTAAGATAAGACCAAACCCAAGGATTGGTAGAATTCCTTTGGAGTCGGGGGGCTATATTCGTGAATATTTATCAATCACTGTGCCTTAATCTGCCTAAGGCCATAGATTTAGAACAGAAAGGGACCTTAGAGGTCATCTAGCTTAATCCTCTCACCTTATTGAGGAGGAAAGTAAGACCCAGATAAATGATGTCACTTTAGAGTCAAAGTAAACAGAAGAGCCGGCATTTGCAGTCAGGTTATCTATTTGCATTTCAACATAATCTCTTCTAACTTTCTCCGTTGTCCCATTAATGGATCAATTAATTGAATAGTGAGTTTAAGATGTCTTATGACTGGACTGGTGGAGGAAAACCAAAGATATTTAAAGAAGTCACAATAGTCTACTTTGACTATAACATGAGATTATCCTAGAAAGGTAAAGGTCATCTGGTGCTAGATCTAGGAGAGCTTTGAGAGACAAGGTAGGAATTTTACATTTTTCCCTAGGTCAAAACAACGGCCACAACAACCACCTGTTATTGAAGGTTTTGGAGAAGGAGAGTGAAATAGCTCCCCATAGCACAGTACAGGGGAAAGAGGTGCAGAGTGAGGGGACCTGAGTTTTCAGCTTATTGTCTCTCTGCATCCCACTTTCTTTATCTATGTAATTTCCTGAGGGCTGTGGCATAACATATAGGAAAAAGGGCCACATGAGATACATGTGGCAGGGACCTCTCGTTCTCCCCAAGGCTAATAGCATAGCTTCAGCAACTATAACACATAAGGCTAACATGGTAGCAGGGCAACTTGCACCACTGACATTGTGGCAGCTGCTACAAAGCTAAGGGCAGCCCCAGTGACTGCAGGATTCATTCTTTACCCTACTTGGACTTTTCTACAGCCGATTATCTTTACTTAGCTTTTTGCTCATGCTATGTTCAAAAATGAAAGATAACCATAGCAACAAGCAACAGTTCATATATATTTACCATTGGTATTCTAATTTTAACAATTGTTCTCTGTATCTTTCTCCCATCTCTGTTTCTGTCTCTGTCTCTGTCTCTGTCTCTCTGTCTCTCTGTCTCTCTGTCTCTCTCTCTCTCTCTCTCTCTCTCTCACACACACACACACACACACACACACACACACACACAGACACACACACCTGTATCCCCTGCCTCCCAAGCTTAAGCTGAAGTTAAAAAAAAGGTTCCTTTATATTTAAGAGATGAGTTCCCTTCTCTCACTCTTAAACACTGAATTCAAGAATTTGGATAGCAAACAATCATAGTTTATTGTTAGTACTTAAGTAACACACAGACAAGCATTTAATGGATTCAGTTTCGTTGTAGAAAGATCACTGCTGGTATGATTTCAGGCTTTCCCTTCCTTAGTCCAAGCCTCCGTTCTACTTGTATATCTGGAAGGAAAATAGGAAAGAAGTAGTGGAATGGTCAATGGGAAAAATATGTTGGTCTCTATGGACCGAATAGCTGGTAAACGATAAAAGGAGCAAAACAGTTTCCTGCCCTGTCCTGTTTTCTCATCCATGTATCTCTGGCACATCCAGCTATCTACTTTTAGTAGCCTCTAGTTCGCATCTTATCGGCCATTTCCCTGAGCTCCCTATCTCCATTACTCTGCCTCTCTGCCTTCCAAGGGAAGAAGAGCCTGAGGGAGACCTTTCTGCTCTGATCTCCTATAAGTTTGCGACAGATGACTTTTCTCAATCCAAGTGGAGTTCTGATTGGTATGCCCACTCAGATTCCCTTCAGAAGCCATTTCTCTCCTAAAGGAAGCAACTGGAGAAGAAGGAGCTTCATCTTCCAGAGCAAACATGAATCTCCTTTTCCTCTTGATTCTGGTCAACTACCTAATTCTGGAAGAGACAGTCTGTGACAAGGTAAAGCTTATTCATTCTTTGACCGAAACCATCTAAGATCACCACCAGCTCAGAATCTATGTTTCTAAGATTACCTTGGAAGTTTCATGGAAGATAATTGGAGGCTAGAATATGAACAGTTCATATAAGCAGTGGGAAGAGCATGAACTAGGGCAGTGGTTGTTTGAGTGGAGGAAAGGGGAAGGAATGGAGGTAACTTTTGTGGCTGTTCAGTCATTTCAATCATGTCTGACTCTTCTTGACCCCATTTGGTATTTTCTTGGTAATGATACTAGAGTGGCTTGCTATTTCCATCTCTAGCTCATTTTATAGGTGAGGAAACTGAGGCAAACCGCGTTAAAAGCAGTGACTTGCCCAAGATCAGCTAGTAAGTGTCTGAGGTGAAATTTGAACTCACAAAGATGAGTCTTGATTCCAGGTCCAGCACTCTAACCACAGTTGCCCCAAATGGAGATATTATTGGGATGTAATCAATAAGAATTAGCAATAACTGGAAATGATGAAGAAGAAAGATACTCAAGGATGGCTCTGAAACTATAAATATGGATGATATGGAAATACAAGAGAACATTATTCTGAAGGTTGATTTTTAGATATCAATAGATCCCACATTTGAAGATGATCACCAGAATATTTCGGACTGGTGCTAGATTTAGAAATCTTCTACATTGGCATAATAATTGAACCTACAAAGGCAGATGAGATCATCAATAGAGACAATATAAAGAGGGAAAAACACAAAATCTGTGAATGAAATGGTTCAAGTAGAAAGTTTTGGCATTTTAATACATTTCTGAGTAGATGATTACCTTTATTCTTTCTGAGTTATTTCCACTCTGTGCCTAACACTCATAGCATTACCCAGCAGACTCTTGGAGGTAAAGTGGAACACATTATGAAATTGTAGCCTGTACTTCACTAAAAATAACCATTAGTACTTGAGAAACTCCATTTGTCATTCACATCCCACATGATAAAGGCTATTTGAAAATTTCTTGAATAAATAAATATGAAGCCATGTACACTCATGCTTACCAGATTTTAAAAAGGTCCACATAGGGAACTTTATTTTTAATTTATTTTTTTCAATTATATGTAAAAAAAATTAATATTCATTTTTTAAAAAATGAGTTGCTAATTCTTTTCCTCCCCCACTCCCTGCCCCATCATTTAGAAGGCAACTAACTTGATATAGTTAATACATGTATAAATGTGCAAAACATTTCCATATTAACCATGTTGCAATAAAAAATACAGACCAAGGAAGGTTAAAAAAGTAAAAAAAAAATGTATGCTTCAATTTGTGTTCAGAATCCAACACTTCTTTCACTGGAGATGGACAGCATTTTTCATTATAATTCCTTCACGATTATCATGGAACCTTCTATTGCTAAGAATAGCTAAGTCAATCACATTATTGCTCATCATGCAATATTGCTGTTAGTTTGCACAGTGCTTTCCTGGTCCTGCTCATGTCACTTTGCATCAGTTCATATAAATATTTTTTCATTGATTAATTTATTTTAGTCAAGATTTGGAGTTCCCAATTTTCTTCCCATCTCTCCCCTCCCCCTCCACCCCAATATGGCATGCATTCTGATTACCCATTCCTTCGGTGTCCCCTCCCCTTGATCACCCCACCTCCTTCTCCCTCACTTTCTTATAGGGCAAGATAGATTTCTATACCCCATTGCTTGCTCATCTTATTTCCCAGTTGTGAAAACAATTTATAACATTTATTTTTAAAACTTTGGGTTCCACATTCTCTCCCTTCTTCCCCACCCACCCACCATTATTGAAAATGCAAGCAATACAATGTACGTTATAGATGTGTAGTTATGAAAAACACTTCCATAATAGTCATGTTCTCAAAGACTAACAATATTATCCTCCATCCTTTCCCATCCCCCATTTATTCTATTCTCTCCTTTGACCCTGTCCCTTTTCAAGTGTTTGCTTTTGACTATTCCTCCCCACAATCTGCCCTCCCTTCTATTACCCCCTCTTAACCCTTCCCTTACTTTCCTGTAGGGTAAGGTACCCAATTGAGTGTGTATGATATTCTCTTCTTAAGCCATATCTGATGAGAGTAAGGTTCATTTACATCTCTCACCTCCCTCCTCTTTCCTTCCATTGTAAAAGCTTTCTCTTGCTTCTTTTGTGTGAGGTAACTTACTTTTTTCTACCTCTCCCTATCTCCTTCTCTGCATATATTCCTCTCTCACCCCTTAATTTTATTTATTCCCTCCAACCGTCCTAATACTTAGAAGGGTCTTATGAGTTACAAATATAGTCTTTCCATATAGGAATGTAAGCAGTTCAACTTTGTTAAGTCCCCTGTGATTTCTGTTTCCCATTTACCTTTTCATGCTTTTCTTGACACTTGAATTTGAAAGTCAAATTTTATACTCAGCTCCAGTTTTTTCATCAGGAATGCTTGCAAGTCCTCTATTTCATTGAATGTCTGTTTTTCCCCTTGAAGTATTATGCTCAGTTTTTCTAGGTAGATGATTCTTGGCTTCAATCTTATCTCCTTTGACCTCTGGAATATCATATTCCAAGCCCACTGATCCTTTAATGTTGAAGCTGCTAGACCTTATGTTATCCTGATTGTGTTTCCACAATACTTGAAATGTTTTTTTCTGGCATCTTGTAATATTTTCTCCTTGATCAGGGAACTCTGTCTATAGTATTCCTGGCAGTTTTCACTTTGGGATCAATTTCAGGAGGTGATTGGTGGATTCTTTCAATTTCTATTTTGCTCTCTAGTTCTAGAATATCAGAGCAGTTCTGCTTTATAATTTCTTGAAAGATGATGTTTAGGCTCTTTTTTTCATAATGAATTTCAGGTAGTTCAATCATTTTTAAATGATTCTTCTAGATCTATTTTCCTAGTCACTAGTTTTTCCAACCAAATATTCCACATTATCTTCTATTTTTTCATTCTTTTGGCTTTATTTTATTGAATTCTCACAAAGTCATTTACTTTCATTTGCTTCATTCTAATTTTTGAGGAATTATTTCTTTAGTGAGCTTTGGGGACTTCCTTTCCATTTGGTCTAGTCTGCTTGCAAAGTGTTATTTTTACAGTATTTTTTTGTCTCCTTTACCAACCTGTTGACTCTTTTCTCATGATTTTCTTGCATAACTCTTATTTGTCTTTCCAAGTTTTAATCTACCTCTTTTGATTTTCCTGATCCTGAGGAGAAAATTCATACTTTTCTTGGAGGCTTTGGAAGTGGGAGCTTTGATTTTGTTTTCTTTTTCTGGGTGCACGTGGTGATCTTCCTTGTCACCATAGTAACTTTCTTTAGTCACAGTTTTTTTTCTTCTGTTTTTTGCTTATATTCCCAGACTATTATTTAACTTTTAACTTTTTTGTCAGAGTAGGACTCTGGTCATTTATTACAGTTAATATAATACTTTCCTTCAGTAAAAGTAATATATTCCACTGATCCACCACTCTGTTTCTTAGGCCATATCAAATTGTTTTGATAATTTGTAATGTAGTTTGGGATCTCCTACAGTTAGGTCGTGTTTCTTTACATTTCTTTTCATTGATTCCCTTGATATTCTTGATCAATTTTTTCTTTCAGATGAATTTTACTATTGCTTTTTCAAGCTGTCTAAAATAATTCTCTGTTAGTTGAGTGGTTTGACATTGAAAACATAAATTAATTTAGGTACATTTGTCATTTTTTTTTATATTGGCTCAGCCTACCCATGAAAAGTTAATGTTTCTCTAATTGTTTAAATCTAATTTTATTTGTGTGAAAAGTGTTTTGACTGTGTTGATAAAATTCCTGGGTTTATCTTGGTAGGGAGACTCTCAAGAACTGGATGTTGTCTGCAGTTATTTTATTTTTATTTTTCCAATTACATGTAAAGATAGTTTTCAGCAATCATTTTGTAAAATTTTGAGTTTCAGATTTTTCTCCCTCCCTTCTTTCTCTTCACCCTCCCCAAGACAGGTGGCAATTTGATATAGGTTATACATGCTCAATCATGTTAGATATATTTCCGCATTATCCATGTTGTGAAAGAAGAATCAGAGCAAAATCACAAAGAATAAGAAATAAAAACAAATAAATAAACAAAAAAGAAGTAAAAATACTATGCTCCAATCTATGTTAAGTCCCCATAGTTCTTTCTCTGGATGTGGTCAGCATTTTCCATCACAAGTCTTTTGCAATTGTCTTAGATCATTGTATTGCTGAGAAGAGCTAAGTCTGTCACAGTTAATCATTGTATGAGGTTGCTGTTGCTGTGTATAACGTTTCCTTGGTTCTGCTCACTTCACTCAACATCCATATAAGTTTTTCCAGGTTTTTCTGAAATCTGCCCAATTATCATTTCTTCTTTTACATTGACATTTCACAATTTCTTCAGCCATTCCCCAATTGATGGGCATCCCCTAAACTTTCAATTGTTTCCACTACCTAAAAAGTTACTATAAATATTTTTGTACATGTGGGTCTTTTCCTCGTTTTTAATGATCTCTTAGGTATACAGACCTAGTAGTGTATTGTCTGAAGCTATTTTATGGAAGTTTTCTTTCTTGCACTTTCTGTGGGGTTTTGTTGGTAATACATCAAAATGCTGATGATTTATATGGGTTTATTTTACAACCTATAGTTTTGCTAACATTGTTAATTATTTCAACAATTTTTAGTTGATTCTCTAGAATTTTCTCAACATACCATCTTATTACCTGCAAAAATAATAGTGTTGCTTTCTCATTGCCTATTTTTCAATCTTTCAATTTCTTTTTTTCTCTTATTGCTATTGCTAGTATTTCTAGAATAATATTGAAAAACAGTGGTGATAATGACAACCTTACTTGGCCCCTGATCTTACTCAAAAGGCTTCTAGCTTATCCCCATTACAGTTAATGCTTGCTCTTGGTTTTAGATCGATACTGCTTATCATTTTAAAGAAAGCTTCATTTATTCCTTTGATTTCTAGTATTTTTAATAGGAATGCATGTTATATTTTGCTTAAAGCTTTTTCTGTATCAACTGAGATAATTATATGATTTTTGGTCTTTTTGTTATTGATATGACTGGTTATACTGATCATTTTTCATTATTGAACTGGGTCTGAATTCCTGATACAAATGCCACTTGTTCATACTCTATGGTCTTTTTGATATATTGCATAATCTCCTTACTAATATTTTATTAAAATTTTTTTGTCTCAATATTCATTAGGTAAATTGATCCATCATTTATTTATTTATTTTCCTTTTTAAGTTAATTTATTTTTAGTTTTCAATATTCACTTCCATAAATTTTAAATTTTTACTCCTTTCTTCCCTCCCCCCTCCTCAAGATAGCATATAATCTGATATAGGCTCTACATATACATTTCTGTTAAACATATTTTCACATTAGTTACATTATATAGAAGAATTAAAACAAATGAGAGGAATCATGAAAAAGCAAAACCAAAATAAAAGAAAACAACAATGACAAAAAGAAAATAGTCTGCTTCACTGTGCATTCAGACTCCATAATTCTCTGGATGTGGATGATATATTCCATCATAAGTCCTTTGAAGTTCTTTTAGGACCTTGAATTGCCAAGAAGGGCTAAGTCTTTCAAAGTCAGTCATTGCACAGTGTGGTTTATTATTTTATTCCACACAAATAACTTTGTGTTCTTCCTTATACTTTATCTAAAATAAAGAAGTCAATATTATTTGTTCAATTGACCATCTAATGTGAGGTAGAATATTTTGTTTATAAATCTCTGATGCAAGAGGTTTTAACAATTAGTCATAAATGGATATTTAGCCTTTTAAAAGGGAGTATTTCTTCATGGAGTGGATGATTTCTTGGTTAGTCTAGTAAATGCTTTTTGTTCAATTCAATTCTCTCTTGTATGTTTGAGGAATGAGTAGTCCTGTTGGTACAACCTCTTCTTTAGAATGCCACTTCATGAGGTGATTAACATCTTCTGACCCCATCAACTGTCTTATCTTCAACTTCAGTTCTCAAGTATTCTTATATTTTTACTGTAGGTAAAAGCTAGCCTTCACAATCCTTTATCATTTTCCTCCTTTCATTATCTCCAACTGAGAGCTGACTCCATTACCTGAGAACCTTTTATAGACTCCAGTGGAATTTAGTAGATCTTGAGCTCTGGCTTCTTAATTTTTCTGATTTCCTTCAAGAATTAGCTATACTTCTATATTCTGAAGGTAGTACTCCCTTCTAATATTAACTTCCATTTATTCTATAAATGTTTTGAATGTACTTGGCTATTTTCATGATTTCTTTCTTGGAATATGAGTTTCCTGTGAACAGATACTATTTTTCTTCTTTCTCTGTGTACTCAACACTTGGCTGATGTCCTTCATTCTTGAAGAAGACCAAAAGACATCACCATGACAAAGTGAAGTTTCAGTGAGACTGACTGTGGCTGATCAGCCTAATATGAGTTCAGAATGCTCTACCGCAGATAGGGCACAGATAGTCCATGTGAATATTTGGGATGGTTACTCCAAATTTGATCATCCTGCCTTTCCTCTGTGCAGTTTCAATTATGCTTTGCTCAGAGAGCATAAAACCCTTTCTGATGTGGGCACACCATACTGAGCAGTCCTGTACCAGTGTCTCCCATGTCGTACAGTCAAATCCAAAGTTCTTGAGACCTTGAGAGTGTCCTTGTATCACTTCTTCTGACCACTATGTGATTGCCTGCCCCTTGTAAGTTCTCCATAAAATAGTCTTTTTGGTAAGCATAAGTTTTGCATTCAAGCAACATGGTCAATCCATCGGAGTTGTGCTCTATGAAGCATAGTTTGAATGCTTGGCAGTTTAGCTCAAGCAAGGACTTCAGTGTCTGGAACCTTATCCTTCCAAGTAATCCTCAGAATCTTCCTAAGACAGTTCAAATGGAAGTGATTTCAGTTTCCTGGAATGGTGCTGGTAGATTGTCGATATTTCATAGGCATACAACAATGAGGTCAGCAAAATGACTCTGTAGACCTTGAATTTGGTAGTCAGTCTAATACCTCTTCTCTCCCAAACTTTTCTTTGGAGCCACCCAAACACTGAGCTAGCTCTGGCAATGTTTGTGTCAATCTCATTGTCAATGTGTACATCCCTGGGAAGTACACTATCAAGGTAAATGAACTTATCCACAGCACTCAAAACTTTTCCATTTGTTGTAACTGATGGGTCCATGCATGGATGGTGTGGTGGTGACTGATGGAGCACCTGTGTTTTCTTGGTGTTAATTATTAGGCCAAAATTAGCACAGGCAGTGGAGAATTGATCCATACTTTGTTGCGTCTCAGTTTCAGAGGCTGCAGTGAGTGCACAGTCATCTGCAAACAGAAAATCATGCACCAACACTCCATCCACTTTGGTCTTGGTTTGTAGGCTTTTCAAATTGAAGAACTTCCCATCAGTATGGTAGCTGACCTTGATGCCATCTTCATCCTCACTGAAAGGATTTGACAACATGGCTGAAAACATCATGCTAAAAAGCATGGGAGCAAGCACACAGTCATGTTTCACTGCATTGGTGACTGGGAAGACACAAGAGCATTGTCTACTATCCAGAAACCAGGCAAACATGCCATCATGAAATTGATGTGCAATACTGATGAATTTCTCTTGGCAACCAAATTTTGACATAATTTCCCATAAGCCCTCATAACTAACAGGATCAAATGTCCTGGTCAGATCTGGAAACATTGTGTAGGGTCCTCTGTTCTGCTCCTGGCTTTTCTCCTGGAGTTGTCAGGTAGCAAACACCATATCAACTGTTCCTTGGACCTTTCTGAAGCCTCATTGGCTCTCAGGTATATGACCAACTTCCAGGTGAAGGATCAGCCTATTAAGAATTACTCTAGCAAGGATTTTGCCAGCAGTGACTAAGCGAGAGAACTCCCTGTGATTTTCTATATTCCCTTTACCTTTATGGAGATGGACAATGGAGGCATCCTTGAACCCCTGGGTGATAACTTCTTCTTGTCATATAACCTGGAAAATTTCAGTCAACTTTTTGTATGAGCTGTGGTCCCCCTACCTTGCAAATCTCAGCTTCAATAGAATCAGCACCAGGTACTTTGCCACATGAAAGGAGCCTAATGACCCTCAAAACCTCTTCCTCAATTGAAAGTTCAGCTAAGGAGGGATTGACTTCAACATGTGGCAAATGGTCAAAGGCCTCAGCATTGATTGATGATGGTCTGTTGAGAACACTATGGAATTGTTCAGTCCATCTCTTTAGGATCATGTCATTATCACTAATTAATGTAGCTCCATCAGCACTGAGCAATTGTGGTGCACCATAGGTTTTTGGTCCATAAACAACTTTCAGGGAATCATAAAAGCATTTTGGATTGTTACTATAAGCATAAAACTGAATTTCATCTGCCTCTATACTGAGCCAGGAATATTGCTTGTACTTTGCTTTTGATGGAATTAAATGCTTCCTTCTTTAGAGGTGGATGAACTATCCTACTGGTAAACCCTGTGGAGTTCTCTTTTTTTCATTTTGCAACTTCTGAATTTCCCCATTGTTTTCATCAAACTGGTCTTGGTGTTCCCAAGTTGTCTGACCCAGATGAACACGTGCAATGCTGTATACCAAATCTCTGACAGTTGTCCACTCCTTTGCAATCAAAGTGGAGTCTGCTCCACTGTTGCCAACTGTGTGTTGGATCAACGTTCCATCCAAGTTAGCAACAAATTTTTCCAGCTCAGAGAAGAACTCTAATTAATTGACATTGATTCTTCTGGTAGTCATTTTGCCTTGGGGGCGGCACTTTTGATGAATGGGAATATTTAACTTGGAAAGGATAAGTTTGTGATCAGTCCAGCACTCTGTACCATACATTGCCTTTGTCACTCTCTCACATCTTGTCTGTCTCTTCCCCTTACAATCACATAGTCTATTAGATGCCAGTGTTTGCTGTGAGGGTGCATCCACGAAGTTTTATTGCATTTAGGTAAGCAGAAAACAATATTGGTGATGAGATGGTCATGTAATGCACAAGCCTTCAGCAGTAAATGACCATTGCTGTTGCTGTTCCCAAATCCATTCCTCCCTAGGACTCCATGTCAAGCCTGGTAGTCTGAGCCAAAATTATAAGCTTGTCCTCTTTTGGCACATTGATGATAAAGGTCTCTAGGTCTTCACATAATTTTTCTTTGTTCTCATTAGGGTTCATCATGGTGGGAGCATAGGCACTGATGATGGTGGCATGGCATTTTCCTGCAAGTAGTAATAGTATTGTCATGAGCCTGTCATTTACTCTTTTTGGCAGTCATACCAACTTGCTGATTAGATTAGTTTTGATTGCAAAACCCATGCCATCTTCACGGTGCTCCCCTTTACTGCACCTACTCTGGAAAAATGTGTATCCAACTCTAACTTCAGTAAGTTGGCCTTCATTTGCCAGCCATGTTTCACTCAGGACTGCTGTTTGGATGCAATACCTCTTGAGGTCTCTTGCAACAAGAGCAGTTCATCTTTCAGGTTGACTGGATTTTGTGCCATCCATAAGTGTGTATGTGTTCCATGTGCCGATGGTGAGTGGAATCATCTTTGCAGATGCTTTTGCACATCTTTTTGTGTGTTTCAGCAACATAGTGCCACAGTAATCAGGCCAGTGTTGGGTAAGCAGACAACTTTTAGGGCATCTTTTCTAACCCCCTTCCTCATACCAGGAGTTGAACAGTGTGATCCTTACAAGGCTGCTCAGACACCCAGGAGTCTGCTGAGTCCCACTGTTGCTTCCAGTGAGAAATGACCCTATGGCTTGGGCCACCTGTGTGCAGGGTTGTGACTACAGCTCCCAGTGTATCTGCACTTGCTGCTTCATCACTTTCCTGTCGCCACAAGACTTTGAGGTAGAATAGTAAAATGGTATGGGTGATGTCTTTTGATTTGTGCATAAATAAGATTTAAGTGAGGCAAAGTTGGACGAAGTCATCAGCCTCACTCTCTCCCTCAGAGTCATCATGTTCCAGTGGCAGGACAGCATCAAGATGGCTGGCAATGGCTCAGGTTGCAGTGGATGACCTTGGTGTCTTCAGTATCTAACCAAGTTCTAAGCACACATTGTCTATTTCAGCTGCCTTCATGGCTGTTGGAACAAATTGTTTTCATCAGTCCATTCCACCAGTGGAAGTCTTCACATGCTTGGGGTAGATACCTCCTAACTCACCAATGGGTTTGAGACCCCTTGGTTATCTTTAATCTGGTTTGGCCAATCTGCCGAAATGGTTGACCAGAGTGTGGCCAATGATCATGCTGCAGTTTCTTGGAGCCACAGGTGAGAGTTGGGTGGAACAGATGGACACAAAAGATAGAAAGTAGCCCTGAAAAGGGCTCAGCAGCCATCACACCAAAGGTACTGATCCTCCCTGAACACACTCCACACCCCACCCAACACTTAGCACAGTACCTGACATATAGCATTTCCTTAGTAAATTCCTGTTGACTGACAAACTGCACAGGTTCCCTGGTGTCAGTACCAAAGCACTAATTTGGCCCTTTCTCCTACTGGGGTTGAATCCTACAACAAATTCTTATTGCTGTACTAAACATGTGAGTGGGAAGTGGATTCAGAAATAGAGTACAAAACACATGAAAGCAGATAGATACAAAGTTAACTTGGTAGAGAAGATATGAACACCTGGGTTAAGCGAGAAAATACCTTAGAGTTTACCCATGGTTGTGCTTGAGTACAGTCTTGAAGGAAGTAATACCTTTTTAAAAGGCAAAAGTGAGGAGGAAGAGCATTTCATATATGGTAGACAGCCTGTACATGGGGGTGGGAATTTGACCATGCCACAGGAAGACAATTTGATTGGACTATAGGGAATGAATGTATAACAATAATATTTATTAAGGCTGGAAAGTAAATATTATTGTGAAGAATGCCAAAGAAAGCGTGTTCATATTTAATGATGCCTTTGTGACTTTGTATATTGGTAAACACATGAGTGGTGGCTCTGAACCTATAGTTGTGAGTAAAACTATGTTTTTTCCTATAGCAGAGCTACTCTTAGGATTCTGATAATGAATTAGAATAGGGTAGCAGTAATGACTGGAGGCCTTCCTTCAGTTTCTTCTTGCACTCATCAGTATGGGTTCAGGTTGGGATGACTAAGTTACTCTAGAGAGAAAGAAGTATGATCATACGCCATATGTATCACCATGTTCTATATTAGACTTTGGCACACTTTTAGGAAAACTTCACTTTGGCAGCTACATGGAGGATTCAGTACAGTAGGGACAGGCTGAAGTTGGGGCATCAATTAATAGACTGGAGCAATGGTCCAGGTGAGGTGTGATTTTATATATATATATATATATATATATGCACACACACATAACATATATATGTGCATGTATATATATGTGTGTGTGTGTGTTATTGTAAGATGCATGAAAGGATGGAACTAATGATAACACAGGGATAGTGGTGCCTATGTCTTATTTTTTTAAAAAGAATATTTGAGAGGGAGGTTTTTTTAGCTGGAGTTTTTTTTTTCTTTTTTTGCTGCTGCTTATGGTAGAAAACACTGATTTATATTCTGGACATAGTCAATTTAGCTGAAGATGAGGAACTGGAGATCAGGAAGCAGATTAGGGTTGGATATATAGTTCTGAGAGTCCTATGAATAGAGAATATATTTTACTCCAAATATTGGAGTTTAAAGTGCAAACAGCAGAGTGAGTGGGCCAGAACATTGAGGGTATACATAAAGTGAAGGACATTGTATACATGATGATCCAAAGATGAAAAAACAAGGAACAGAGAGACGGGCTATTGATCAATAGTTTTAAATGTTGCAAAAAATTCGAACAGGTTGAGAATTGAGAAGATTACATTGAATTTAATAATTTACAGACATGGCATCTGGGAGAGGATAGTTTTAGTTGGGGGGAGGTGGTTGTGAAGGGGTTTGAACACCAAATAATGGATTTTCTATTTGATCCTGTGGAGGGTAGAGAACTATAATGAGTGGGTATTTTTTCTCAGTTAAAGAAGAGGTGAGTTCTTCAGCTGTGAGGGTGGATAAAGGGTTTAATGTACAGTCAATGAAGCAGTAAATATTTTCTTGGAATTTCCTTGCTTTCTCCATAATCCAGCAAATGTTGGTAATTTGGTCTCTAGTTCTGCTGCCTGTTTGAAAACCGGTCCGCATTTCTGGTAATTCTTGGTTCCCATATTGATGAAGTCTTATAGAAGATTCTTAGCTTATAGAAGATTCTTAGCTTATAGAAGATTCTGGCTTATAGAATCTTAATCTTTGTGGCATGTGAAATGAATACAAATATTTGGTAATTTGTGCATTTTTTCACATTACCCTTCTTTAGGATTTGGCTATAAATTGATCTTTTTCAATTCATTGGCCACTGTTGAGTTTTCCTAATTTGCTGGCACGTTGAATGCAGTATATTTATAGCAATAGTTTTAGGATTTTAAATAGCTATTATCTGTCTGACCATTCCTCAGTTTGGATGTTTTCATCCATGTCACAACTATTAATTGTGTCTCCAAGGCCTTTTCCATCGTATCTTTCACTTTTGTGTCTATAACAAAAATGCTACGAAGATAGGAATGACCTTGGTTATTCTCTCTTGGTTATGTCTCTTCCTCTCCTATTTTATTCTCCAATATTCTGCCAGGATGATTTTTCTGAAGTGTAGGTTTGACCATGTCATGTCCCTGCTCAGTGAAATCCAGATGCTCCCTATACTTCACTTGGGGATGAGGGGTGGTGGGAGGGGAGAGGGGGAGGAGGAGCTCCTTTGTTTGGCATTCAAAGTTGTTAATAACCTAGACCTATCTGTTCAAGCTTCTCTATGCATTCCTTAATCCAGCTATATTAGTTTACGTGTAGTTCCCCCATCTCTCATCACCATGCCTTTGCACTGGCTATATCCCACTATCTTGCATGTACCTACTTGTCTGCATATTGTCTCCTCCATTAGAATATAAGATCTTCGATGTTAGGAATTTTTGTAAGCCTTTCTTTGTAAATTCAATCCAGTGCTTAGTACAGTGCCTGGCATATAATAAATGCTTAATAAATATTGTTAACTTAATGACAAAGTATTCTTATCATACAACCAAACCTGAAAGCAGGTAAATTTGTTCCCTGACAAAGGAAGGAAACCGTTGTTTCTGGGGCTGAGAGGGGTTTCCCTAAACTGAACCTAAAGTTTCATTAATTTGAATGCTAATCACAAATTGCAAGCCTAGTTATTTATTTAAGTATACTTATTTGAACATAGCATTTTCTAAATATTAAAGCTAGTGGCACAAACTGTTCCCTAAAACTAAAACAATTAATTTCCTCCTACATTAAAAAACAAAACAACACTCTCCCCCAGCCCTCAGAAGAGGGAGGATGCAATAAGGCTTTCTTTCCATTTCTTGTAGTTCACATTAGAGAACTATCTGAATCCCAGAATTCTTTCACCATCATCAGCTGGTCTTTTTGAAAGCACATTGAGTGTACAACAATATTATTTATGTTTTTTTCTCAATTTCCCACAAATTAACATCACTCTTGAAGTCCAAATTGAGAAAATTTTAAAGGAATAGTCACAGGAGATCTCTTTGGTCAAGGGAGGGAGCTTGGACATAAATGTAGAATCTTTGGAAAATATTTCCCATTTCTAATCTATGCACCTTTCTTTCAACCCTGATGCTACAGTAGCAATTAAAATGAAAAATAGACAATTTTCCAACTTAGTGGAGCTGAATTTTTGAAAACAGTTACCTACTGTTTGTATTTGAATCTTTTGATCTGATATAATAATAAATGTAAAAATAGAAAATATTTTATGTATATAAAATAATAAACATTTCTTAATTGACTGATGTCCAACAAATTAAGAAGTTTGAATAAACGAAGGGCATTTGGTATGTGTCAGACTTAGGAAGGAACACAGTACAATTGAATTTTAAGCTTTCATCGGGACAAGATTCAGTCATCTTTTGACCAATGGAAAAAAGGATACAGTATTAGTATCCATCTTGTCTTTTAGTATTTCATTTATTCCCCCATAGAAATCCAATTAAAGTTTCAAATCTTAAGAAGCCAATTAATCTTACTGGTTTAAGTAAACTTTCCTGTCATATCAGAGCCTAAGGCAAAAGGAAAAAAATGCGCACCTTGTACTCTTATTTATCATGAACTAGATATTAAAAACAAATCCATCTCTCATTTAAAAACAAAGTCCACAATAAGGCAATCACCACAAGGAGAGTCATTAACCCACTTTATAATGCAACTGTGTACATCTGACATACTTTTGCTTATGAGTAAAAAAATACTGGTTATTTTACACCTTTCATACAACTCCTATTTGTGGAAACTTAAATTTCCATTTTAAAAGGTCAAGAATTATAGAGTTTTTACACTTGTCAAACATGTTGTGCTTCAGATATCTAATTGTATGAAGGTTGGAGCTTTGGGCTTTCACAATGAGACCACTGTTTTCAGGCACACTCTGAAGGCATTCTGTCAGGGCATGTATGTTTCAAGCAGGGCAGGGGTGAGGAGGGCAGTGAGAAACAAAAGTGTATTAAAGAGTTCCAGGATTACAATCCATTTTTTCAGCCTACATAAATCAGTAATGGAGCCATCAACAAGAAATATTCTTTGTTTTTTCTTTCTTAAGAAGCTTGACCTATTAGGGGGAAGTGTTCCACATTTTTTCATTAGATGCAACCTTCTTGCTAATTTTTGTGGTTATGAATCATTTTCTGCATAGGAAATTTCCATTTCAGTTATATGTTATCATATAACATAAAGAATATTATTGGCTAGAAATGCTGACAAGCTCAGATAATCTCAAAATGTTGGGAATTCATGCAGTTAAATTAAATTTAAATCTTAAATTTCTAGAATTCCTGAGAAAAGTTAACTAAAAAGTAAGTTATGGAATTCTCCAATCACAGAGGTGAAGAGTGAGGGAAGGGGGGAGGGAAACTTAAAAAAAGCATCTGTAGGAATTCTGTTACGTTGAAGAAAACAAGGAATTAATAATATTCATCTAAAGTTACATTTGAGCAACTCATTATTTCAAATAAGTACCTCAGAATAATCTTTTACATTCATACACAGCCAGTTGTTGTCTACAAGGCAGTAACTTCCTTCATGGTTAATTGTACTCAAATGAGCACGGGAGGAAGGTTTGGGAGACACTAAGACGTATTTTCTATTTCTTCTTTTTTGGTTGTCACTTCTACCTGCTTTCTGGATGAGGAGGGTTTGGGGAAAGTAGGAAAAGAGGCTACTATGATGCTGCTAAGTATGGAAAAGACTAACCATTTTTATAGGCTCTACAGAATTTTGCTTAACAAATAGCTTTTTAGAACTAATTAATTACAAGATTACCCTAGTTTTTTAAAGTGATTTAACAGGAACAATTTTCCAAATATATTTCATGTATTTGGCTCAGTTTCAACTTACTTTAATATTTTTTAAAAAAATCTGTCAAATTCCATAACATTTACTTATAGCAAGACATAAAGAAACTTACAGTAAAACCAAAGAAGGGCAGAGGCTAAAATTTATGTAATCCAGTTACAAAGCATAGTGTTCTGATTTTAGTGAAAATTTTTGATTTTTCTTTGGTTAATATGAGTGATATATTCTATTAAAACTATGTCTACAATGCCAGTCTAAGATGTTTAAAAATGACAGCATGTTGTAGTTTATGATTTGGTGTTCATTAAGATAGTCAATATTGTTTTCACTGAAAATTTAGCTGAGTTTTACTTAGGACTCTTTTTCTGTCTTATTCTATTTTTCTAGATTACATATGAAACAATTTTAGCATTTATTCCTTTTCTCAAGTTTTGAGTTCCAAATTCTCTTTTTTCTATCCCTTTCATCACCCCTCCTTGAAAAGGAAAGGAGTTTGATATCAATTATCCATATGAAGTCAGGCAAAACACATTTCCATATTAGCCATATTGTAAAAGAAAAAAACAAATTAAAAAGTAAAAATAAACCATAATGCTTTCATCTGCATTCCAGCTCCATCAGTTTTTTCTCTCTGAAAGTGGATAATATTTTTCATTATAAGTCCTTTGGAGTTGTCTTGGATCATTGCATTGCTGAAAATAGCTAAATCATTCACAACTGATCATTGCACAATATTGCTGTTAGTGTGTACAATGTTCTTCTGGACCTGCTCACTTCACATTACATCAGTTCATAAAAGTCTTTTCAGAGTTTTCTGAAACTATCCTGCTCAATATTTTGTGTAACACAATAGTATTGCATCACAGTCATATGCCACAACTTGTTCAGCCAATTGATGGACATTCCCCCAGTTTCTAACTCATTGCCACTACAAAAAAGTGCTGCTATAACTATTTTTGTATGTATAAGTCCTTTTTCTTTGCTCTCTTTGGAATACAGACTTAGTAGTGGTATTGTTTGGTCAAATGGTATGCACAGTTTTATAGCCCTTTGTGCAAGTTTCTGATTGTTTTTCAGAGTGGTTGGATCAGTTGACAACTTCACCAACAGTGCATTAGTGTCCCACATCCCCTCCAACATTTGCCATTTTTATTTTCTATTATGTTATCCAATCTGATAGGTATGAGGTGGTACCTCACACTTGTTTCAATTTGCTTTTTTCTAATTGATAGTGATTCAGAACATTTTTTTATATGATTTTGATTTCTTCTCAAAAATGCCTGTTCACATCTTTTGACCATTTATCAATTGGATGACTCATATTTTCATACATTTGCTTCAATTTCCCATATATCTGAGGAATGAGTTATTTTGTCACAGAACTTGCTATACCTCCCCCCTTCCCAATCAGTTTCCTCTTTTTCTTCTAATCTTTGCTGCATTGGTTTTGTTTGTGCAAAACCATGTTAATGTACTGTAATCAAAATGATCACTTTACATCTTGAAATGATCTTTATCTCTTGTTTAGACTCAATTTTTCCCCTTTATCCATACATCTGACAGGTAAAATTTTTGAGGCTCCCCAATTTGCTTATGGTATCACCCTTTATGTCCAAATCATGTACCCATTTTGACTTAATCTTGGTATATACTTTGAGATGTTGGTTTTACATAGTTTCTGTAAAACTCCTTTCCAGTTTTCCCAGCAACTTTTGTAAAATAGTGAGTTCTTGCCCCAAATGCTTGAATATTTTGGTTTATCAAACACTAGATTTCTATAGTCATTTACTACTATGTTGTGTATATTTAATCTATTCCACTGATCCACTACTCTATTTCTTAGCCAGTACCAGATTATTTTGATGATTACTGCTTTGTAATACCATTTGATATTTGGTACTGATAGTACAGATTGACTTTTTTTTCCCATTGATTCACTTGGTATTCTTCATCTTTTATTCTTCTATATGATTTTAAAATTTTTTTCTAGCTTCATGAAGTAATTTTTGGTAGTTTGGTAGAGTAATGAATAAGTAAATAATTTAGGTACAATTATCATTTTTTTTACTTTGACTCAGCCTACCCACAAATAAGTGCTATTTTTTCCATTTTATTAAGAACTGACCTTATTTGCATGAAAAATGTCTTGTAATTGTGTTCACAGAGTTCCTGGATTTGTCTTGGCAACTAGACTCCTGAGTATTTTGTATTGTCTGCAGTTCTGATAATTCTCTTCCTGTTGCGTTTTGTTGGTAGTATACATAAATCCTGATGATTTGTGTGGGTTTATTTTATATCCTGACACTTTACTGAGGTTGTTAATTATCTCACATAACTTTTTAAATTATCTACCTATACCAATTTGACATCTCCAAAAAATGATAATTTGTTTCCTCATTGTTTATTCTAATTCCTTTATTTTCATTTTCATCTCTTATTGATATAGTCAGAATGACTAGTAGAATATGAAATAGTGGTGATAATGGGTATCATTGCTTCATTCCTGATCATATTGGGAAAACAACTAGTTTATCCCCTTCACAGATAATCCTTGATAAAGGTTTTAGATAAATACTGCTTTTCATTTTAAGAAAGCTCCATTTTTTCTATGCTTTCTAATAGGAATGATTGCATTTTTCAAAAACTTTTTCCTCATGCATTGAGAAAATCTTTTGTTTTTGTTATTTATATGGTCAATCAAGCTAGTGATTTTCTTAATGTTGAACTATTCTTTTATGCCTGGTACAAATTCCACCTGGTTTTAATGGTCACATAATCTTTGTGATGTATTGCTATAATCTCCTTGCTGGTATTTCCTTGAAAAATTCTTACACCGGTATTCACCAGGGAAGTTAGTCTGTATTTTTTTCATTTGTCAAAAAAAAGGAATTTGGGGGGTATTCCATTTTTATATATTTTCCCAAATTGTTTGTATAGTATTGGGAGTTAATTTTTCCTTGATTGTTTGGAAGGATTCACTTTGGATTCCATCTGGTCCTGGGTATTTTTTCTTATGGAATTAATTTATGGCTTGTTCAATTTATTTTTTAAATACAGGGTTATTTAAGTATTCTATTTCTTCTTCAATCAATCTAATAAATTTGTATTTTTGTAAACATTCATCCATTTCACTTAGATTGTTGAATTTACTGGCATATAGCTGATCAAAATGTTTCCTAATAATTTCTTTGATTTCATCTTTTCTGATGCTAAATCCACCCTTTGCATTTTTTACATTGGTAGTTTGGTTTATTGTTTCTTTGATTTGTTCTTTAATCTACTCATTCTTTAGGATTAGATTATTTAGTTTTCAATTAATTTTTAATCTATATTTCTATGCTCCTTATTGAATGTAATTTTTATTGCAATATGACCTGAAAAGAATGCATTTATTTTTTCTACTTTTCTGCATTTAGTTGTAAGTTTTTTTACACCCTAATACATGCTCAATTTTTTTTTTTGAAGGTGTCATATATAGTTGAGAAAAAGCATAATCCTTTCCATTTCCATTCAATTTTCTCCAGAGGTCTGTCACATATAACTTTTCTAAAATTCTATTCACATATTTAACTTCTTTCTTGTTTATTTTGTGGTTAGATTTTTCTAGTTTTGAGGGGGGAAAGTTGAGGTTCTCTATTAGTACATTTTTATTGTGTATTTCCTCCTCTAACTCATTTAATTTTTCCTTTAAGTATTTGGATGCTATTTCATTTGGTGCATATATTGTTTAGTATTGATCTTTTTCTATGGTACTCCTTAGCAATATGCAGTTTACCTGCTTATCCTTTTAAATTAAGTCTATTTTGCTTTTGCTTTGTTTGAGATCAGGATTGTTACTTATGCTTTTTTTTATTCTGCCTCTGTTACTTATTTTAACTTCAAATGTGTTGCTTATAAACTTAATTCATTCTACTATCTACTTCCATTTCATCCATTCATGTTCATAGTTATGATTACTAAGTATGCTTTTATCTCCAACATATTTTTTGTTCCTTCTCTCTTTTTCCTCCTCCTTCTTTTTATCCTCTTCCTCTTTTCTGTGTCTGTGTCTGTCTTTCTTTCCCTTTTTTCCTCCTCAAAAGTCTCTTTTCCTTCTAACTACTCTCTTCCTATTCTTCCCTCCCTTCTATAATCCCCCCACCCCTTTTCCCTTCTTCCTTTCCTTTGGGTTAGATTTCTGGTTGTCTCATGTTACAATGTATCTTGCTGTGGCTGATCATACCACAGTATGTCATGTTACAATGCGTCTTACTGTGGCCGATCATACCACAGTATGTCATGTTACAATGTATCTTGCTGTGGCTGATCATACCACAGTATGTCATGTTACAATGCGTCTTACTGTGGCTGATCAAACCACAGTATGTCATGTTACAATGTATCTTGCTGTGGCTGATCATATCACAGTATGTCATGTTACAATGTATCTTGCTGTGGCTGATCAAACCACAGTATGTCATGTTACAATGTATCTTGCTGTGGCTGATCATATCACAGTATGTCATGTTACAATGTATCTTGCTGTGGCTGATCATATCACAGTATGTCATGTTACAATGTATCTTGCTGTGGCCAATCATACCGCAGTATGTCATGTTACAATGTATCTTGCTGTGCCCGATCATACCACAGTATGTCATGTTACAATGCGTCTTACTGTGGCTGATCATATCACAGTATGTCATGTTACAATGTATCTTGCTGTGGCCGATCATACCACAGTATGTCATGTTACAATGCGTCTTGCTGTGGCCGATCATACCACAGTATGTCATGTTACAATGCGTTTTACTGTGGCCGATCATACCACAGTATGATCAGAGTTCTCTACCACAGGTTGGGCACAAATAGTCTGCGTGAACATTTGGGGCAGATTCTCTAAATTTGTGCATCTCACATTTCTTTTGAGTTACTTCATAGAGCACATAGAGCACTTTCTTTGAGGGCACACAATTGCGGTGGTCTTGTGCCAGTGTTTTCCATGTAACAAATCAATTCCAAACTTCTTGAGACTTTGAGAATAACCTTGTATCACTTTTTCTGACCACTATGCAAGCTCTTAGTCTGTGTAAGTTCTCTATAAAATAGACTTTTTGGTAAGGATACATTTGTCATTTGAATAACGTGGCCAACTCATCAGAGTTGTACTCTCTGCGTTAGAGTTTGAACATTTGGCAGTTTAGTTCAAGAAAGGACATCAGTGTCTGGTATCTTATCCTGCCAGATGATCTTCAGAATCTTCCTAAGACAATTAAAATGGAAGCTCTTTGGTCTCCTGGCATGGCACTGGTATACCGTCCAGGTTTCATAGTCATACAGCAATGAGATTAGCACAGTGATTCTGTATACCTTCAATTTGGTAGTCAGTGTAATACTTCTTCTCTCCCACACTTTTTTTTGGAGTCTCAAAATCCTGAGCTAGCTCTGGCAATGTGTGTGTCAACCTCATCATCTATGTGTACATTCCTGGGAAGTATACTTCCAAGGTAAGTGAACTTATCCATGGCATTCAAAAATTCTTCATTTGCTGTAACTGATGGTTCCACATATGGATGGTGTGGTGCTGGCTGATGAAACAATTGTTTTTTTGGTGTTAATTGTTTTACCAAAATTAGAACATGCAGCAGAGACTCCATCCATATTTTGCTACATCTCAACTTTAGAGGCTGCATTGAGTGCAAAATCATCTATAAACAAAACATCAGGCACCAACAATATAAAGCTAATTTATGTTAATGAGAGTTAAAGATCTTTCTCACCCATTAATAAGACTCAGAAACCTTCTGTTAATTTCTAATGAGGCACTGAGTCATACTGACTTCTAGCTCTGAAAAGTGTGTATATACTCTGAGGTGAGGTTTTTGATTTGGGGCTTATTCTTTGGAAGGTTCATGTGCCAGATGAGACTCTGGGTTAAGAAGCGCCCCAGGTTTGAAAACGCAGATGTTGGTGCTTCTCTCCCTGACAACTATGTATGTATGTAGTGGTCAGACAGTTGGATCTGTCTGTTGATATGTGATGTATGTCTTGCTTATGGTCAGTCAATTACAAGCCTTGTCTGTTGGCCTTTATTTCTCTGCTTGCGTTTTCTCAGTTGGTGAATGTAATTAAAGTAGATTGCTGACACCTCAAAAGTTGCTTTCTTTTTAGAAAAGTAGATCTAAGAATCTGTACAGCAGGCATTCCTGTGTGTATCCTATGTATACTTGCTGTTACAAATCCTCCCTCCACTTTGGTCTTGACTTACAGCCTTTTCAAGTTGATGAATTTATCATCAGTGTGGTATCTGACCTTGGTGCCTCACTGAAAGCATTTGACAACATGGATGTCATGCTAAAAAGCATGGGAGCAAACACACAGTCTTGTTTTACTCCATTGGTGACTAGTAAAGTGTGAGTGAATCATTCATTATCCAGAACCCAGGTAGGCATGTCATAATGAAATTGACATACAATACTGATGACATTCTCTGGGCAACCAAATTTTGACATAATTTGCCATAATGACTGATAGTGTCATGACTGATAGTATCAAAGACCTTGGTCAGATCTACAAATGTTATGTACAGATCTCTGTTCAGTTCTTGACATTTCTCCTGGAGTTGTCAGGCAGCAAAAGACATATTGACTGTTCCGTGGCATTTTCTGAAGCCACACTGGTTTTCAGGCAGATGACTATCTTTTTTCTTTTTCTTTTTATTTAAGTTTTTAACATTCATTTCCACAAAATTTTGAGTTCCAAATTTTCTCCCCATCTCTTCCCTCCCCCCACCCCAAACACCTTGCATTCTGATTGCCCCTTCCACCAATGTGTCCTTCCTACTAACACTCCTCCCTTCCCTTATCCCCATCTTCTCTCTTATCTTTTAGGGCAAGATAAATATCTATACTCCATTACCTGGATTTCTTATTTCTCATTTGCACACAAAAGCAATTCTCAACATTTGCTCCTAAAACTTTGAGTTCCAACCTCTCTTCTTTCCTCCCTCCCCAATCATCCCCACTGAGAAGACAAGCAATTCAATATAGGTTACGTATGTGTAGTTTTACAAATGACTTCCATAATAGTCATGTTGTGTAAGACTAACTACATTTCCCTCCATCTTCTCATGCCCTCCATTTCTTCTATTTTCCCTTTTGACCTTGTCCCTTCCCAAGAGTGTTTACTTCTAATTGCTCCCTCCTCCCATTTGCCCTCCCTTCCATCATCCTCCCCCTACTTATCCCCTTCTCCCCTAATTTTCTGTAGTGTAAGATAGATTTTCATATCAAATTGAGTATGTATGTTATTCCTTTCTTGAGTCAAATATGATGAGAGTAAGCTTTACTTTTTCCCTCTCACCTCCTCCCTTTCCCCCTCCATTGGAAAAGCTTTTTCTCATCTCTTCTATGAGACATAATTTGCCCCATTCTATTTTTCCCTTTCTCCTCCCGATATATTCCTCTCTCACCCCTTAATTTTATTTTTTTAGATATGATCCCTTCCTATTCAACTCACCCTGTGCACTCTCTCTTTCTCTCTCTCTCTCTCCCCCCTCTCTCTATATTATATTATATATATATAATATATATACACACGTGTGTGTGTGTGTGTGTGTGTGTGTGTGTGTGTAATCCCTCCAACTACTCAGATACAGAGAAAAGTTTCTTTAGTACGTCCCTTGTGATTTCTCCTTCCTGTTTACCTTTTCATATTTCTCTTGATTCTTGTGTTTGAAAGTCAAATTTTCTTTTCCCCTCTGGTCTTTTCATCAAGAATACTTGAAAGTTCTCTATTTCATTGAAAGACCATTTTTTTCCCCTGAAGCATTATACTCAGTTTTGCAGGGTAGGTGATTCTTGGTTTTAATCTTAGTTCCTTTGACTTCCGGAATATCATATTCCAAGTCCCCTGTTGCCAACTGTGTGTTGGCTCAACCTTCTATCTAAATTAGCAATAAACTATTTCTGATCAGAGAAGCTCTCTAATTTGTTGACATTAATTCTTCTGGTTGTCATTTTACCTTGGGACTACCACTTTTGTTGAATGTGAATATTTAGCTTGGAGAGGATAAGTCTATGTTCAGCCCAGCACTACAAAACACATTGCCTTCATCACTCTTATATTCTGTCTGTTTCTTCTCCTTACAATCATATAGCCTATTAAATGCCAATGTTTGCTGCTAGGGTGCATCCATAAAGTTTTATTGTGTTCAAGTAAACAGAAGACAGTGTTGGTGATGAGAAGGTCATGAGATGTGCAAGTCTTCAGTAGTAAGTGACCATTTCTGCTACTGTTTCCATCTCCATTCCTCCCAAGGACTCTCTGACATGTCTGGTTGTTTGCAAGTGGCAATCACATTGTCATGAGCCTGTTCACTATTTTTGGCAGGCATTCAAGCTTCTTGACTAGATTAGTTTTGATTATAAAACTATACCAGCTTCATGGTGCTCCCCTTCACTGCAGCCCCTCCAGAAAAATGTGTATTCAGTTTTGACTTCAGTAAGCTGGCTTTCACTTGCCAACTTTATTTCACTCAGGGCTGCTATTTGGATGAAGTACTTGCTGAGTTCTTTCACAGCAAGACCTGTTCGTCTTTCAGGTGTACTGGATTTTATGTTGTCTATAAATATGCACACGTTACATGTACTGATGGTTCATGGAATCATGTTTGCAGAAATTTTTGCACTGTGTGTGTGTGTGTGTGTGTGTGTGTGTGGTGGGGAGGAGGGGTTTCTACCACAGGATGGTATTCTCACCTGTCTTGGTAATCCAGACAGAGTTAGGTAAGTAGACAAATTTTAGGACACCTTTTCTAGTCCCTTCCTCACACCAAGAGGTAAGCAGTGTGATCCTCTAAAGGCTACTCAGACACCTAGGGGCTGACAAATCTCATTGCTTCTTCCAGTGAGAAGATAACCCTATGACTTGGGATGCCTCAGGTTTGTGACTGACACAGCTCCCAGTGTATTTGCACCTGCTGATTTGTCACTTTTCTGTTGTCATAGAACTTTGAGATAGGCAAAAATCATAAAATGATACTGGTGATGTCTTTTGATTCAGGTATAAATTGGATTTAAGTGAGACAGAATTGCATGAAGTAATCGGTCTCATTCTCTTTTCCAGAGTCATCACAGTCCAATGTCAGGATAAAGTCAAGAGGACTGGTGATGGCTTGAGATTCAGTGGATGACCTTTGCTTCTTTGATTTATAAATAAGCTCCAAGTACTCCACAGTGCCTGCTTCAACTGCCTTTATGGCCAATGGAACAAATTGTTCTCATCCACCCGCTCCATCAGGGAAGTCACATGGAATTTCCTGCACATTTTGATGATAGATATATGTTTCCTTAAGTAGTTTCAGGAGTGGAATAATGTTTTGATATTCTTTTGGTTTCTGTATAGCTATGGAAGCTCAGTGGATAGAGCACTGTGCTCTATGACACATAGTAATAGAGACCTGAGTTCAAACATGGCATCAGACCTTCAGACATGCTGCTGTGTGACCCTGGTCAAGTCATTTAATTTCTGTTGCCTTAATCTACCAGAGAAGAAAATAGCAAACCATTATGGTACCTTTGCCAAGAAAACTCCATGAACAATATGGTTCGCTGGGTTAGGAAGCTTTGGACACAACTGAATGACTCAACAGCAACAGCAGTTGTGACAATATGTTTCAAATTTTCTGGTCACACTCCAATATGATGTAGTTTGAGTGATTGACACCATATACGCATCATCAAAATGTGCAGGAAATTCCAAAACTTTGGATGATGAATGTCTTAAGACTGTAAGCATCCAAATAGTATTATAGATTATAGTTATGTGCATGATCTGTGTACATCTGGCACAAATGGCAGGATATGTGTAGGATATGTGACTATCAGAATTTGGCCCATTTATAGAGGATTTTAAGATTTTCAAAGTGCTTTACAAATATTATCACATCTTATTCTTACAACAATACTGAGAAGTAATGTCATTTTTATCCTCATTATATAGATAAGAAAACTGAAGCAGAGGTGAAGCTACTTTCCCAGTGACTCAGTTATCGAGTATCTAAGGTTGGCTTTGAATTTGGGTCTTTTGAACTTCAGGTGCATCTATCACCTTGCTGCTTCATTAACTCTGTAGTAATATAAAAGCAACCCCAGATGTGGTATCCAGGCAAAATGAGGCAATAGTAATAATGAATATTATTAGCCTCTATTACATGGAGTTACTCTGTCTGTACCATGAAGTATGAAGTATGTTTAAGTTTGTTAATTATATAATTTAGTTTTAGTGTCAAAATCAGAACCAAGGACAAGATAGAGAATGTTGTTAGCAGGGTTTTGAAAGCATTATTCTTTTAAACAATATGACAATCACATTTAGTAATTGACACAGTAGAGATGAAAGTTGCTCACAGGAAATCAGACATCATAACATATCTTCAATCAAGCAATGACAACTAGCTGTCAGAATTGTAGCCTCTGATGCTTCTGTCAAGGCATTTTTTATAAGATGGTTCTGTCACAATAGAGATCATGTTAACAGAAATAGTGATGGCACATCATACCCTAAAACAGGGGAGTCTTCTTGTTTTCATCAGCATATTGCGAGTATGGTGAAGCACATGGAGAATTTCTCAGAATAATGTTTTTACTTGCACAAAATAAAATATATAAGATTACAAAGGAAAACAATTATATTGATATGAGAATATTGATATAGAATTCCTTGTCTCTCTTGCTACATATATAATGTAAATATGCACATGTACATACATTTACATAATATATGTATGTATATATATATATATATATGAAACATATTCACTGTTCCAAGGTTAAGAACCTCTGCGATAAAGTAGTATGAGTTTCAGATCTTTTGGTTATAGCATTAAAGTGTTTTCCACTCCAGTTTTTAACACTAAAAATAAAAAAAAGAAGTAACTATGAAAAAATGTTCTTACTCCAAAATCTTTTCAGATTTTGCAATAGAAATTGGGCAAAACTTTATGTCACACCATTAAGATAGATTAATGCAATCAACCAAAAGTCATAAACTTCTTATCTTAGGAAGTATTTTCATGACTGTCTTGGCATTAATTCCAATGTTCTTGATCTTGATGTCCTGCCAGGTGAGACAAATGACCAATTAAATTATTATGTCTTTTCTCTTCTGAGCCAAAGCAGACCTTTTGCTCAGATTTGTTGGCATGTAACTTGATAGTACCAATACTAACTCTGGCATTGCAAAACTACACATCTTAGTAATCTTTGATGATTACATGACACATATTTTAAACAAGTGCATTAATAATACATAAGATGTTCTAGTTGACATGAAAGTTTCCATTGTAAATATATTTGAATTTTTTCCATATTTCCTTGACATGAGAAATTTGAAAATTCTTTCTGTGATTTTATCAAAGTATCAGGCATATTTTCTGTATTTGAGCACAAGGTTTTTGAAAAAAAATAATTTATTTTTAGTTTTCAACATTCAGTTCCCCAAACTTTTGAGTTTTAAATTTTCTCCCATTCTTCCTCTACATCCTTTCTGAGATGGCATCAATCTGATATAGGTTTTACATAGACATTCCTAGTAAACCTATTTTCATATGAGTCATGTTGTAAAAAAGAATTATAACCAATGGAATGAGCTATAAGAAAGAAGAAACAAAACAAAACAGAGACAGAACAAGAGAGAGCACAGTCTGCATTCTGACTCCATAGCTCTTTCTCTGGATGCATTTTCCATCATGAGCCTTTTGGAGTTGTCTTAGAATCTTGCTTTGCTTTGCTGAGAAGAGCTAAGTCTATCAGTTAGTCATCACACGATGTGGTTGTAACTGTGTACAATGTTCTCCTGGCTCTGCTTACTTCGCTCAGCATCAGTTCATACAAGTCTTTCCAGGTTTTTCTGAAGTCTGCCTGCTCATTTCTTAAAACACGATAGTATTTCATTGCTATTCATATACCACAACTTGTTCAGCCATTCCCTCATTGATCATCTCAATTTCCAATTTTTGGCTATCACAAAAAGAGCTGCTATAAATATTTTTGTGCGTGTGGGTCCTTTTCCCATTTTTTTGATTTTTTTGGGGGGACACAGCCCTAGAAGTGGTGTTGTTGGGTCAAAAGGTATGCACATTTTATAGCCCTTTGGACATAGTTTCAAATTATTCCCCAGAATGGTTAGATAAGTTTATAACTCCACCAACAATGCAAGATGTTTTGAGAATGATCCTTGCTCCTAACATGATTCTGACAGTGTTTCATTTGAGGCAACTAGATAGTGCAAGTGAATGGAATTCCAGGCAAGAAATCATTAAGTTCAAATCAGCAATTCAAATTTGGCCTCAGACACTTACTAGCTGTATGACCCTGGAGAAGTCCCTTAACTGCTGTTTGCTTCAGTTTCCTCAATTATAAAATAAGGGTAATAATAGCACCTACTTCCCAGGGATGTTGTGAAGATAAACGAGACAATAACTTTAAAGTGCTTAGCACAGCATGTGACACATAGTAAGTACTATGTAAATGTCGACTATTATTACTTTTAAATTATTTGCCATAAATATCATGGTCATGGAGGACATCTCATTCTTGGGAAATCTTTCAAATATTTATTTCAGAATTTTTCCTGCTTCTTATAAAACATTCCTACAATTTTCTATGATGTTATTTCTAAAATTGAAAGTAGTAGCAGAAACTCCATAGAAATATTTATACTTAAGAAAAAAATAAAATTGCCACTCAAAAGAAGAGAATTATAAAAAAAATTTTCTTAGAATGATAACTAGAATATTGAAGTTCTAGGTTGAGATTGAATTACTTAAACCTTTTAAAAAGCAAGCCTTGATAATCTTGTCACATCCTATTTTCGGTTAGATAAAAAAAGATTCTCTTTGTGAAGAACACATGGCATCAATGAAAATACATTTTTCTCGCTTTATGTACAATAATCTTTTAAAATGAATTTTTGTCAGTCAGAACTTAATGAGATTAGCACAAAGTAACAGGTAAGAAATAGAGATAGTTGAATTTATTGAAGAGAAAACATTAGTCTTCTAAATATAGAAGAACTGAGAAAATTTGCTGTTAATTAATAACTTTTGGTGCTCAGACAGGTTACTGATAACACTTCAAGTTGTAAAATCCCTCTTGATAATTCAATTCCTCTTGATAACTTAGAGATTTGCCAAAGAATGTTGGAAAAAAAGGGATAGGAACTGAAGATCTGATTTCAAAGGCATATTAAACTCCCAGATTAAGAAAATCCCTCTAATGATTCAGATCAGCATGTATTCTGAAATTTAGAGTCTTAGAGAATTTTTTTAGAGAACTGAAAAATTAAATGATTTTCATAAGATCGCACAGTCCGTATTTGTCACAGGCAAGATTTGAGCCCATATTTTCCTGACTCCGAGATCTGTTATCTTTCTATCTTGCCATCTTGCCTCATTGGAATTTCAATAATGATATACAAAAACAAAAACAACAAACCACATCATTTTCAGGAGTAGAGGGATAAAAAAATCTGACAAAGCAAGTTTGCGTATGTATGTTACTAAATTTAATAATTTGCATGACATTTTATTGTTTTCAAAGAAGGTTTTCATTGAAATATGATTTGATGTTTGTATTTTTGTAAGATTTTTTCATATAAAAATTCACAGTTTACAATGAAAGCTTCTTGTTAAGCCATGTCTCAACTTCTATTTTAGAAACTATGAATGAATGAGTAATTATTAATTGAATAATTATTATGTGATAGGGATTTTGATGGATATTAGATACACAAATAGAAAAGTAAACAGTTCCTCTCCTCAAAGAACTTATATGTTAAGAAGGATACAATTTATATATCAGAAAGTACAGACCATGGAAAGTAATTTAGTGCTGGAGAGTTGCTGGGGTGGTGAGTGGAGTAATAAAATAATTCTTTGTCATGCACAGAGGTAGCATTGATTTCATTATTGTCCCTGACCAAGGGCAAGAAGTGGGGGAGTGGAGTATATAATAGCGGCAGGGCAGATGGTGAGATACCCATACTTGGTAGGTTTTCTTTTCCTAGAAGATGATTGGCTGAAATATGGGGGGTGGTCTGGGATATATACACATATATACATACATACATATATGTTTTTGTGCATATACACATTTCTGCGTGCACACATACACATTATGTACATATATATGTGTGTGTACACATGTGAACACACACAGGTGTGTGTTTTTAGGTATGCCTCCATTTCATCATCCTACCAATCAATCACGTTAGCTCAACACCAGAGTGGCATGCTAAGGCTAAGTAGATACAGTTACAAGTTCCCCGAATTAGTAGCAGGCACACATGAATTTGTGGTAGCTTTATAATCTGGTTCTGACTTCTTGGGTTCCTCCCTTTACTTCCTGTTTGCCGCATCTATTTGATTCTGAAGTCTTATTTGTGTATTTCTGACCTCAGCCTGATTATTTAACTCCAATTCCTGATTTCTCCCTTGATTGACAATTTGGTATTCATAATCATCTAAAGAATCCTGACTAAGCCTCAGTGCCTCTAGAGGAAATACCCTAGCATCCTCTCATAGTATTTTCTCCCAGGTTTGACTTCTGTCTTCTTGCTACCTGATTACCATTTAACAGTTAAGTTTGCTGACAGATGTGTTCAGACTAATCAAAGAATATTTTTGTAAAAAAAATGGATGACTATGTAAATCTATGTATTTCCAAGAGTGTTTCAGAGAGGGGAAAATAAAGACCTAAAACAAATGCTTAGAGTTTGGTTATCTCTTAACTTCTACAGGATACCAAACATCCAGTTCAGGAGAAAAGTTTGCTTAAGTGAACTCACTGATTGGTTTTCCCCCATTCCCCCATTTTTTTTGCAGCTAGTGAGGGGAGTTGTGGAGACTAGACCTAGATTTCATTGGCATGAGAAATTCCTAGTGAGAAAACTCAAAGCATTTGCCAATTGGCAATTGCTCTGTAACTTCAAGTTTTAAGAGCTGCCTTAACTGAATGAAACAAATCTTTTACTCTGCCACATAATATCAGTTCTATCCAAGTACATTTTCTAATTTTTTTTTACTATCCACAATAAAATCCTAAACCTATGTAATTGTGAGTGATGATGATGATATGATGAAATATAATTTCTTCACTACACACCTACTCCCCCTTTGATAACATAGCTCCCTTATATGCTGCTGTAGTCCACAAATATTAAATATGAAGAATGTACTCAGCTGTCTAAATCAAGCTTCTGAGCAATAAAAACCTGTGTAAACCAATGCTGTTGTCACGTATACATACATGAAGCAATAATAGCAAATAATACCACCTAGCAGTAGTTGACACCAAGACTCTACAGAGTTTTGCCAATCCAAACTGGAAAACCAATTAGCACCAGAAAAACATGCAGAAATGACTGAGAGTGCTTTGTTAACAGGAAAGAAAGGGCATAGAGCAGAATTCTGACACCAAGCATAAATTCCGTAAGGGTTTGTTTTATGTTAGTAAAACACAATCAAAAGGGAATCTTGGTTCTAGCTTTAGAGTTAACTCCTCTAATACTAGGTGTCTTTAACAAACATTTTCCCTCTAAAACCCCAAACACTAAGTTTCTCAGTCTGCTCAACTTCTATTACACATCAACTATGCAAAAAGATGGTCACCCCCTAGATCCCATCATCACTGAAAAATGCTCAAGAGTAATGCAATTTCTTTGTTCAAGAACAATTTTCTATCATGCCATCCCTATCTGCTTGGGGCAGTTAGTATAGAGCACTGGACCTGGAGTCAGGAAAACCTAAATTCAAATCTGGCCTAAGATGCTTACTAACTGTGAGATACTAGGAAAATCATTTATAAACTATCTGCCTCAGTTTCCTCAATTGTAAAATAGGGATGATGATAGCATATACATCTCAAAGTTGTAAAGCTCAAATGAGATGATATTTGCAAAGCACTTAGATTAGTTCCTGGCACATAATAGACATTTAACAAATTTATACTTGTCCCCTCCCTGTCCTTTTCTATTTGTTGTATCTCATTCTTCATGACCTCATTTGAAATTTTCTTGGCAAAAATATGTAGTGGTTTGCCATTTTACCGATAAGAAAACTGAGGCAAACCGGGTTAAGCTATTTGCCCTAGATCACACATCTAGTAATGTCTGAGACCAAATTTGAACTCAAGTCTTTTTGACTCCAAGTCTAGTTAGTGTTCCATCCACTGTGTCTCCTAGCTGCTCCACTCCCCTATCTATATCCTACCCTATTTTTCATGCTTACCATTACCTGTAAATGCATCACTCCTCAACTTTTTGCCAGGAGCTCCTGTGGCATCACCCTCTTCCTTTCCCATTTTTTACCTGTTAGTGAACTAGTCCAATGCTATACAATTTTCTACTCTATGGTCTCCTTGTCCTATTATAGATTACACCATGTAAAACCCATAACTCCACCATCTACCTCCTTCACTTCTACTCACATATTATTGAGAGCTGCAGGAAGTCAAAACAGTGCTGAGTTCAATAAAAAAAATTCTTTTATTTAATTTCAACTGAGCACTCACTGCATCAAAGTGGTCCTTCAGACTGATGTTTTCTTCTTCTACTACTATTTCTGAAATCTCTTTCCACTTTTAGGTAACTACTTTGTCTCTAGGATTAATCTTGATCAAAAAAACTTTGATGATAACTCATTCTCTTAGACTGTCCCCCACTCCCCTCTCTTGTTTGTCTATCTTTTCCATCATTCTTTGATCTTAATTAAGTTATTTATTACCTATTTCTTTCTCTTTTCTCCTTTTTCTTTTCTAACATAACTTGATTTAGCGGTAAGTTTTAAGTTTCTCTCCCTTCTCTCCAAATTCTTGTTTTTATCAATTTTCTTTCTGAACCTTTTAATAAGAAGTTTTTTTCTTTTTCTTTTCTTTTGGTTCTTTTTGTTATCACTCTTTCCTTCTCTTTGGTTCTGAATTTTGATACTTCCTTCCTCATTCCACATATCACTCACTGGATTGAGGGAATTGTGGAAAATGAGTGAACTACACCGACTTCGCCTTGTGACTCAATTCTGGCTCTAGCTCAGTTCCTTTCTATTCAATTCTGGATCTAGTCCTATCTATGTATTGTTTGAACTTAACCCTGTGTGTCTGGGAAGCTAAACCACCTCTACCTATTGGTTAGAGACCAGAGATCCATTCAGATCCAAAGATTGGTACAAGAAGTTTTCTCACAACTATATATCTCAAGCAGCCCATATGTCTTATATGAAAACTGATCCCATACTGGTCAATCAGCTACTGCTTCCTTGTTCTTTTGATTGAATACAAAGACTTGAGGGGAATGGGACACCTCTTTTTCTGATTTCAGGGATTTTTATCTCTTCATTCTCCCCCTCCCAACTCAGGAAGCCCCTAATCTCTCCTCTAATTAGAAATTACATTACCTAATTAGGCATTTTATTTTATATCTTGCTTATTGTTATCTTTTAATGCATAGAAATCTGTCTCCCCATATACTCAAGGTTCAGTGCCAGGCTGAGGAAAGTCTGTTCCTGATTTGTTATTCAATTGACATGCATTGCTTAATAAATTAATATGGTCAGAAGCTTAAACCTGTTTCCTCAGTTATTTCAGATTTCATCCATCACAAGGCTAAAACTTCTTATGTACTATCTTTGAGGTTCATCTTCTAAACATTCCAATTTATTACTTTTATAGCTATTTCCCCATTTTCCTTTTTCTCCTTTGTGTCTCATTCTTAGAGATATTTATTAGAGAAGAGATGTTAAATAAAGGCAGCAGTGCATGGTAGAAATTCCTCTATGTTCAAATCATGTGGCTGTTATACTATTCTCTTCCCCTACTTTTCCTGGACTCCATCCTCCATCATGCTTAGGCTCCTTCATAACCCATGGCATCTACCTTCTCCCTCCATGCTCCCTCTACCTAGCATTCTGAGTTCCATCTACTCTTAAGAACTCACATATTCTTTCTCCTGAGGCAGGATGAAATCCACGAATGTGCAATATTCTTTCCGAGAAGTTGATTAGTTTCTTTCCCCAAAATCCATGCCATCTAATGTCTTGCTCTGTGCTCTACTACCCCTCCACTATCCCAGAATTCTGGGTTCCATCGATTTTTAAGAACTCATATATTGAGGAAGGGAGAGCAAAAAGGGGAAAAAATTACATGGTAACTTTTACATTTAAAAGGAATAACAAGTTGTACATAATACATTTACAGTTTCATGTGCAGTCATTTTTTCTTCCTATTCTACTATTTATGGAAATGCTTGTTTTATTTCTTAAGTTCAGAATAAAATAAATAAAACTTTAAAAAGAAACACATATATTCCTTCATCTGGGTCAGAATAAAAGTCATGCAGTTTTCTCTCAGAGAAGTTGTCCTACCAATACACAATTGATCCCAGATGGGTTTCATCATAAGTTCCCCATTCCTACCACAAGCACATGCTCTCCTTATAAAAATACTCTTCATTAGTACCATTTCTTTCATTGTGGGTGATATTCACCACTTCCATGCCAATGGTCTTAATCTTCTCTTAACTCTTGTATTCTCCTCTAGTTTTGCTTTTACCAAGAGTCCATGGGAATCCTTTTCCTTTGACTGTTCACTCATGTACTCAGTATGTGTACCTCACCCATTTCCCTCTGTCTTCCAATTTCCATCTCCATTTATGCAACCTCTATCTCAAAATTTGTCTTATAAAAGACATCATTTCATTTGCAGGGTATTCTATCAGTTTGGTTCCACTACTTTTAATTTTTAAAATTAAGTTCAAATTTTATTCCTTTGTTTTCTTTTTGATCTTTCTTTTCCTTTTTAACTGCAAAAAGCCAACCTTGCCCTTTTTCTTAAAAAAAAGTAACCTTTCAACATAAAATAATTTCATTACTTATTATTTGCTTGATAGTTATATTTATTTCTCTTTTTTGCACTTATTTTATTTGGAGATACTTGTAAGTTATATATTTTGTCCATATGTACTTTTATTTGACAAGGGTAACTCAAATGCCTGTACTTTTGAAACATCCATCTTTTTTTCGTTGGTGATTAGGATATTTGTAGGTTATATACTTTTGTGTTGCTTTTTCAAACTCTTCCATTATCTTCTAGGGTTTTCTATGACTACAGAATAATCTCAGGGGCAGTTAGGTAGCACAATGGGTAGAGTGCTGGCCCTGGAGTCAGGAAGACCTGGGTTCCAATCCAGCCTCAGACACTTAATTAACTCTGTGACCCTGGGCAAGTCACTTAAGCCTGCTTGCCTCAACTCCTCATCTGTAAAATGACCTGGAGAAGGAAATGGTAGACCACTCCAATATCTTTGCCATGAAAACCCTAAATTATATCATAAAGAGTTGGACATAAAGCAACACAATAATCTCATGCTATGCCTTTTCTTTATACCTGAAGTTTTTTCTCCTGCCTGAATAAGAAATTTATTACCTCTGAAAATGTTCAGTTGAACTGCTACATTTTTACAGTTTGAAGCTCAGGGCTGGTTGTTTCTGCTCGTTTTCTGAGTGCATTCAGAAGTTCTGTGCAAAAAAACCCAAAAAGAATCCCAACACTTTGGGGTTATTTCCTACTTGGCAGCTTACCCTAGCTTTGAAGTGGAGACATGGAGGCAACAATTTTCATTACATAAATGGGTTCATGCACAAAACTGGTAATTTGCTTTCTGAAAAGTGTGAAAAGTTTGTTGCTGTTTGACTAACGTGAACAACAGAATAAAACCTTTTTGACCCATTCTGATTCAGCTGCTTTACTTACACACACATCAGCTAAAATGTGTTCCATTTTTTTCCCAAGCATGGTCAAAGTGATTTTCCATTTGTAGGTAAAGATCAGAGAACGTTTTTCCCTCACTATGTAAAATGTCCCTCATGGTCATATGACAGCAGCATTTTTGATTGAGATTATTGTTGGCTCATGAGAGGACCTTGTGTTCCTTGGGTTCTGGTTGGGGAAGGGAGAAGAGGGACATCTTACACTTCAAAAAACGATTGAACCTGAAGTGAGCTTCAATTTGTTGTGATACTTGTTTACAATACGTGTAAACATGTTTTTGAATCTGTGTGGTTCAGTGAAATACATGAAATGTTGGAATAAGTCCCTGAGTCTCAGACAAAAATATGGTACATATCCAATTGTGTGGAAATGTTGAGCTGCCCCACTCTAAGGTTTTTACTCTTCTAGGTCAGTGTGACCCAATCTTCTCTAATGTAAGAGCAAGCCACCAATTAGAAAATAGCATCAATATATATTACTGATCAAGGAAAGGGACAATCTTGCTGAAATATTGATAGTAAAAAAAATCTCTCTTTGTTACTTGACTTGTGCTTGACCAACTAAGGGTGTAGTTGGATACAATAGACACACAGGACATTATCTGGTACTCAGAAATGAAATTCAGATAGTTCAGAAGAAACTACTTCTGAGCCTGTATCTCCTAATAGAAATGAAGCAAAGAAAATCTCGAACTATTGAAACAAGCATACAGAGACCCACAAAATGTAATTACTAGGATGAATATTTGGATGTGGCCTTGTGTTCATTCCTCAGAGTTGGTAAAAAGCACAGCATGATCCTAACATTCACCACAAACACAAATAGGACACAACGTTTTCTTTGTCACATAAGTGAGAATATTTCATAAATCATTTTCTACATATGCTTATATAAATAATGCAGAAATAAATCTTTCACTTGTTATATTGATAAGCGATAAATTTGATTTCCAAGACACCAAAGAACTGACTTCACAGATTTTTTTATTTGCCTCTTTGATTTTGCCCTTTATTTTGATACCATATAGTAATAGCCTTTAAGACATCCTTTTCCAATTCTGCCTACATTATCATCAAAATAATTCAGATCTTTCTTTCTTTCTCTCTCTCTCAAAATAAAAAAAGATGATTCTAATTTTATTTATTTATTTAGTTGGCCTCAGACCACCCTAGACATCTTACTCTCATCCCTATTTCCCCCATAATCAGGCAGCTTCTAAGAATCAGACCTCCGGAGTTCAAGCAAGCAACTCAGGTTTAGAACTCCACCCTGAGGCAATGTTTTCTTGATTGGTGAGTGAGTATAAATTCATTGGACACTATATTTTGCCTACTGGACCCATGCTTCACTTCCTTCCATCTCAGATATCTTCCCATCTACTCTACTACAGCTATATCTCCTCCCTTTAATACCCCCCACTTATTGGTCTGGGAACAGTAAAATCAACATTGTCATTGCTTCTGGAAAGGACAGAATGATCAACAACCTTATATCTTCATTCTAATTCCTATAACTCCCGAAACCCAAACCACCACTTTCTTATTAGAATGTAAAGTCCTTGAGGGCAGTTACTGTTACTTTTTTGTGTTTGTATCCCTGGCATCTAAACAGTTTCTGGAACATAGTATGGACTTAGTAAATAATTATTTAGTCATTCAAGGGAAAAAGAGAGTAAGAGAGATCTAATAGCATGGCTTGCTTTTGTGGACCCAGAGCAAGGTGACTTCTGCCAAATGAGATACATGCCCCTGAGTCTCAATAAGCCCATTCTCTTGCAGATTCTTCTAGTCTCAGAAGTTTTCTGTGTTGTTGAGGCAGATTGTCAGCAAGTGTTCCTCCTTCCCTAAGGAGATATTTTTCTTAAATGGCTCCAAAGGAAGTCCCATATTCTATAATACCAGCAGGTTAATTAGGAAGTTCATCAAAATTATCAGGGACTTCTCTGATCACTGCCCTTTAAAATAAGAAATTTTGTAGTGGGAAGGGCAGTAAGTGAATTCTTGGCCAAGACTGTGGGCATGGACAGAAAAATCCCTCAGTTTTCTTTACCCTATATTTTTATACACTGTTGTTTTAAATCTCTTAAACTCAAGCAGATGTTAGTATCAACTATATATACAACAAGGTTTCAAAAGTTCTTAAAAGATAAAGCTGATTCATCTGGGAAAGGCTGACATGGTGGGATTCTTTTTCTCTAATTTTAAATGTTTTCTTTTAAAAAATAAACAGACAATGCTATTCACTTTTATTCTACTTGATGCTATGAAGATAGAAATCAACTGTATCTGGGTCTGGACTCACTGTTTGCATGTTAAGTGGGATTCCCTCCTTGAAGAAATGTTTGCACTGTCAGGGGACTCAACTGGCAGCTGCCCAGCTTTTCTCTTATGCAGCCTTCAGCATTTGCTCCCACCCCCATCCCCTCATGGCTGATGTAGATTTATGCCAGATGCTGGGAAAGGGGCTGGTTCGAAACTTTGACAGTCAGCATATGGAGAGAAAGATCTCCCTCACTTGAAAAAAATTTGGATTGTTTCACCATTTTTTCAGGATTTAAAGACCTTGGAAATCTGGCAGCCTTACCTAGAAACATTCTAGCATCACAAGACACAACTATTCTACAAATTAGAGATTCAGAAGAACTTCATTTTTTTTCTTTTTCCCTTTTTCCCTCTCTCTTCCTTTCTTTCTTCTTTTGAAGTGGGTTCACTTCTAGAGACTCTGCCTTTTTGACGTCAGAAAAGTGTGGCTTGTTTGTGATGTATGCTACACACAAGGTATAGGTAGTTTCCTGTTCAAAATACTTCATTGAAACAAAGATACTCTGAATCACCAAGATTATCATTGTTACTTACAGTTAGGACCTCACTATCAATGATTTTAATTCTGTATTTTCATTCTAGCAGTTAACTGCTTTAATGTGATGGAAAACTTGGAATGAATATCAGCAATTTTCACTGCCATACTACGATCTCTTAGCTGGGGCTTCCGAGTTTATTCTATTATCACAGCTCTATTGCTTTGAGTGAACCAGAGCAGCTCATTTCAAATTTTTTTTAAAATGGTCCCAGTTTTGATCAAATCTTTAGTTGATATTTTCAATATTATTTGATTAGAACTAGCTAAGCTATGTCTTGAAGATTGTTTGGGCAAAAAAAAATAATAAAATGTACATACCTTCAAATATACAATAGTAAATTCTTTAAAAACAGCCTACAATAATTTGGGGCAACTGAGAATAGAAAATCAATGGCTATTTGAAGAACAGGTGGGAATAAACTCTGGTAGTTATATTTGAGATAAGTAAAATCCTGTTACTATCGAAGCCTGGGGTAGAAGTGACGTAGAGGTTGTAGGTGGGAATGAATGTTGCTACAGGAAGGAAGATCATCATTATCTGATTGGGTTACAGTTTTCCATTTTCAGGTCAAACTTTCTTCTACCCCCCCTTATCCCAAAGGATCTATGTATTTCTCTATGGTAGTAGAATTTAATTCTGAAGATTATTGAATTTCTTATAAGAAAAGAGTACTGTAGTGAATTCATGAGGAAAAATGTGATGCAGTGGAAAGAGGCCAGAGTCAAAACCCAACTCTGCTACTTACCAGCTCTGTGAAAAATCCAGTTAAACCCATGAATTTCCATTTCCACCCTTAATAAAGGATGAGGTTGGATTAGACTGCCTATGAGGTGACTTCCAGCTCTCAGTTGATGATGCTTTTATTATTTTTTTTTACCTATTTCAAATAACATAAATGCAATTGATTGGTTATTAGTCAAAATTTAGAATTCATTTCAATAGAATAGCTTTATTATATGAACTCAGAAAATATTAGACTATTTGACAGTGATCTCAGACACTTGTTAAATTTAGAATTGAACAAATTGACAAAATTCTAATACGTGTTTAGATGTGAAATAAAGTACGAGAAAAGAATGCTATGATGTAAAAGGAGTTTGTGTCCCATGTAGCAAGGTAGTTTATTTTTTAAACATAGCACTTAAATGCAACCTGAACATGTTTGCATTTATTTGAGTCAACAATTACAGTAACATTCAATAGGTCTTTGGACAATACTGTAATGATTTCATAAAAGTAAATACTCCTTTATGACATAAAGCTAAATTCTATTATCTAACCTGCCCTTTAATGCAAAATTAAATTCAACCTCTTTTTAAAAGGTGATGTTCTAAAGTTATATGATCTTAGAACCCCAACCAGAAAATTCAGACTTTTTCAGTGATGCTTTATAATAAAGGTCTGTTTCATAATTTTGACATTAATCTATTTTTTATCATTTCTGTAGAACAATCCAGGATGTTTGCAAGTGAGATGAAATATTCTCAAATAATCTCATTCTAGCTAGTATTCTAGAATAAGAAAATGATGCATATTTTGAGCGGCAGAAAGGGGATCATCCCTAAATTCCTACAGTAACAATCAAGTTATCTAAATAACTTCCCATTTCATCTCCCTGCCTCAAGTCTTGTTCAGTCCCACTGCATCATCCACACAGCTGTGAAAATGAGGTTCTTTAAACATAGACCTAATAATGCTATTCCTTTACTCTATAAACTTCACCAACTTCCTCATGCCTCTAGGATGAAATGTAAATTCCTCTGTTTGGCTCTTAAAGTCCTTCACAACTACTTTATTTATTATAACCCTTTCTAAAATCAATGGTTTAGACCAACTGGGCTTCTCTCTAGTTCTCATAGAAAATACTCCCTCCTCTGTCACCATACCTGTGATATACTTCTTTCTCATTTTGGCATCACAGAATGATTGTTTTCCTTAAAAAACAAATTCATGTACACATCCTACACAAAGCTATTCCTATCCCCTCCCACATATGTATACATATACATATAATGTATTATATACTTCATGTGTGTGTTTGATATACAAATATATCATCCCTAAGGACTCTGAACTTAACTGCTTTCTTTTTGTTCCATATTTTTGTATGTATTTATTCTGTGCACAATTATGTAAGAGACTGAGATCTGATTCCCAGATCAATTGATGTAGCTACCAGATAATGACACAAATAATGGGGTATTAATAATATACCTTTATAAAATATGAACAACTCTCTTTAATGAAGTCAGAAGAGAGCAATGTCATTGGATGAACAATTATTGATGAAATCCCTGTAAGTTAAATAAGTTAAGGCAGGAACCAGCAGTTAGAGAATTCTAACTTTCACTTTTGAACATGAGGGTAGTTGCCTCACTGAGCACCCAATTTGTAAACCCACATGTGCCAAGTTGGGGAGTATTCCAGGGAGGAGCTAAATCTTAGGCTCTTCATTGGGGATATGTAGGATTCCCTATGCATTTCAGAGTTCTACCAGAGAAGAATTCTAATTTGATATCCTAGTATGGCAGGAATCTACTCAAGATTAAAAAAAAAATGCATTTTCGTTTCTTTGTTTTAGTCTATAATTGGACAGTCTATTTTCTTTTCTTTTTATATATTTATTTTGTTTTCAGTGTTCTACAATCACTACCATATAACTTAGACTTTTTTTCCCTCTCTCACCTTCCTTCCCCACTCCTTCCCTTCTCCCTCCCCAAGATGGTATGCAATTTTATATAGGTTCTACACATACATTCCTATTAAATACATTTTCACCATAGTCAAGTTGCATAGAAGAGTGAAAATGAATGGGAGAACCCATATAACAAACCAAAACGTAAGAAAAAAGATGATTTGCTACATTCTGCAATTGAATTTCATAGTTCTTTCTCTGGATGGGGAAGGCATTTTGCCTTAAAAAACCACTGGGAATTTTTTAGGTCCTTGCATTGCAATGGAAGTTCTAAGTTGACCAGAAAAAATCGGCAGTGTATTTTCTGGTATCATTGCTTCTCAAGGTAAGTTTCTTTAAAAAAAATTATTATGAGTATGGAAGCTACTACAAGCACTAATAAATATTGCAACCATAGTATAATAGGTACCTAGTGATTTGCTTCCCCCTAGAACACAAATTGTGTGTATCAATATTTTTGTCTTATTGAGATGTAAATTAGAACAACTTGTCTGAAGCCCTTATCAACTGAAGGACCACAGGATCAGCTCTGCCTGATGACCTAAAACCCCACAGTAATGAATGCCAAAAAGCTTAATCTTTTTTTTGAAAAGATGCACTCAACTTTAGGGTTTTTCTGAATCTGTTTGTTTTCTTTCTAAATGGTCAATTTGTCCAGAGACTAGTGAACTAGACCTGCATTCCAGTAGGAATCATTTAGGGCACCTATTTGTTGCAGGAAACCCAATGTTAAAATTTTTGTGTGTACATTTATTTAGATTTCTTTCTGTGTTTCAGGTATCCCTGGAGAAATTTTGAGTGCCTTATGTGTTTCAGGGGCTCAGAGGAATGTTCCTCTCCCAAAACTGAATCTGTTCTGTATATAAGAGTTGAGAGCAAAGGGGATGATTTCCAATTACCGCCATATTACTAATCTTTGTTGGGAGGGTCTCAAATATTCTGGGAGCTTGTATTCAGGTTTTTCCTACCAGAGGGATGCTTGACCTCCCCCCACCCCTTTCTTTTCAATATTGTCTTTCAGTTAGACAAAGACGTTTTATGCATCAACGGTAGCAGTGACCTATCAGAAGTTTGTAAAGGCATATTTGTTTTAATCTCCAAGTCTGCTAGCCATGAACTAGTCATTCTAGCTACTACCTGAATCCTCATGGGAAAAATGTTAATTTCTAGATTGGTGGGAATTGTGCCACATAGATGAATTTGAATACTTCCTCTTATCAGTGCAGCCACAATTCCATTTAATTATTGTCTATATATTTTTATAAATTCACCGTTTTGAATGCTTTTCCTTAGGTTTTTGAATATTTCTTAGACACTAGTAAAATACTTGAGGTAACTATCTGTTATCCTTCATTCTTACTACATGACCAGTTTTCTTACAAGACTAGTTCACTTTCTTTTTCTGATCATACATTTACTTAATAATATCTTTTATATTTCAAATATGTCATTACTAATAATATACTATAGAGTATTTGCCCTAAATCTTTCTATTGCTCTATAGATCACTGACAGTTTTAAATCCTATAAGTTAATGGTGTCCCATGATGTACAGACAGAATATCATTGGAAGAATATTGCTGTTGAAAAGTTGACTTTCCAGTCAGGGAGAAAAAAGCATTTGTTATACTTCTACTATGTGCAAGGCAGCTACTAATTACTTCATAAATATTATTTCCTTTGACCACTACAATAACTCGGTAAGATAGGTGATATTATTCCCTTTTTGTTGTCTTCCAGTTATATCTGATGCTTCATGATACCATTTTGGTCTTCTTGGAAAGATACTGGAATGATTTGCCATTTCCTTCTCTACCTCACTTTATAGATGAGGAAAATTCAGGCAAACAGGGTCTAGGTTCACATAGCTGGTAAACGTCTGAGGCCAGATTTGAATTTAAGAAGATGACCTTTTCTGACTCTAGGTCTGGCACTCCAGCCATTGTGCTATCTAGCTGCCCTTTCTACAATTGAGAATACTGAGGCTAAGTTATGAGAGTTATAAGTTATTGAGAGGTTAAGTGATTTGCCAATGGTCACATAGCCAGTAAATGTCCAAGGCAGGATTTGAAATCAGGTATTCCTGATGCCAATCATGAGAAGAATGATGGTCTTCCATATGTGTAGTTTTCTAAATGATTTTGAGCCCTATCTAGTTAGGGAAGAAGTTATGGCCAATTTCCACACATATTCAAGAAAAAGTGCTGATGGAGCAAATATAAACATGTATACATATGAATATATGTATTTATAGATTTATGCACATAATGCATATACATATTCATATATAGTGAGCTGTCATATGTAATTCATATATAACACACATACACACATATATATATTCATCATTTATCTATGTATGTAAGTATATGCACACAAACATGCAGGTATACTCATCAATGGACCATGATTCACATTCAATGTCACAATCTTGACCTTGTACATTCATCCTTATTATGGGGACTATTTTGCACTGCTAAAACTTTGAGGAAAATGTTCATAATCAGAGCTGATATATTTATTTTTATCCAATGACAGATAGTTTTCAATACCATTTTTTTTTACTAGATTGGATTGGAATTCCAGTATATATAAAATGTCTTCTCAGTTCTATCTTTTCTCCTAACTTGCTGTTGATTTTGACTTTTATTTTAGCTAGTTAATGATTTTATCATTCTCCTTTCTTCATTCCTCCTTCTCTTACTCCCTTCCTTACTTTTTCCCTTCCCTCCTTTTCTTCTGGAATCAGTACATCAGAATGTCATATCCAGGTCACTTCCTAGTTGCATAATGTAGATATCTCCCTAAGCCTTGATTTCCTCAATTGTGAAATGATGGGAACAGTATTTATACTACATACCTCTAAGATGTTTTTTTTAGGAAAAACATTTGTAAACCTCAAAACACAAGGTAAAAAGGAAATATTAAATTTTATTCCTCCATTTTCTAAAGTAACCCTTAGATTTTGATTATTTTTCTTGTTATGCTATATAAAAATATTTTCTAAATGTTTTCATAAAACTTAAACCAAAGACCCAGGTTGCTATATCATGGCAAAATCACTTTGAAGTCAAACAACTCATACAAAATCCATTATATCTACCTACTATTTGTTCTTTAAATCCTAAAGGTGACAAAATAGAACTACATTTCCTTTATGAAGGCCACTAAATGGTAATAGCACACTATAGAAGAAGCTTTTCATTTCCAAATTAAATATGACCTTCCTGTATGTCTGAACCTGGGGGAAAAGGGGTTCTTTATGGTTGAAAATGATTAAAAAGGGATTTCAGTGTCATATATATTCCTAGATTCCCTTGCTAACTCTTAAAGCATTTTAGGAAATATTACCTGTTTATGACAACAATGCAAAGGGTAGGAAATTTTTCAAAGAACCTTATAATCTATGGAGCTCCCTAAAAGTAGATTCACTTGTACTTTGCTCTCTCTGTCTCTCTGTCTGTCTCTCTCTCTGTCTCTGTCTCTCTGTCTCTCTTTCTTTTTTTATTCAGGGGAATCTTGAGTAGGAATTTCAAAAGGACCTGAAGTGCAGCCTGTTTTCACACCTTGTGTCAATCTGGGCTCACACCTTCTTCGTTTAGAATCCCAGGACATCAAATATGCAAAATTGCCTGGGGTAGATATTGAGTAGGTGTAAACTCTGGCTGATAGTTAATTAGCATTTCAAAAGGTGTCAAAGTGCCCCAGGAATATTGCCTTTACTTTTTCCTTTCCTTTTCTTTTTTTCTTTTTTGGATTTATGTCAGTCTGAGACTCTTGACACAGTAGAGAAAGTGAGAAAGTAGACTGGGTACAAACTGGGAGGAATCTATTCTTTGATACCTAGAACTGAAAAATATATTGATGATGGTTCCTGTAATACTGTAATACTCTGATGAGTTTTACTTGAGTCTTTAGCAAATAGATATTAAAACACTACTCACTTTAAAAACAAAAATACCACCATTTAATTTTTTTTGAGGTGATGGTTATTCTAAATAATGTAACAAGTACAGAGCAGCACACACACAAAAAAGTAAAAAAATAAGATTAGAAAAGATAACAAGTAAAATATATATATTCAAATGAGGGGAAGTTGATTTCTTCTACTTCCTAGATTCTAGCAAATATATAGGTATAGCTATATTCCCCACTCCCATGAAGATTTGTGGGTTTTTTTTTTTTATCATGATCCGTATTTCTTGACTCACAAACTGACACAATTTTAATGACCTAGCTCTGAAAATGTTTTCAAAGAACATTTTTATATTCTTCTCAGTGTGGAAATAAATTGCAGTTGTTCAGAAACAGCTGCTGCCTGTCCCAGACATACTCACCGTGTCAAGGTACACCACACATCTGGGCTTGAAGGTCAGGGACTAGAGGTCGCAGAGTTCTAGCCTTCAGGGATTCACTTGTTTCCCTTTTGTTCATTGTACATCTTCATATCTTTATGCTTTTTGCTAATTTTCTCCTTGAAAAAGAGAGACAACCTATTCCTGGACCACTTAGAACTACCAACAATAACTTTCATTTTAATTGCAGCATTCATTCTTGAGTTATAGTAGCTAAAATTATTTTTGTAGCATATATGTGAGGTTTTGAAGACATTTAAATTTGAACATAGAGAAACATTTCTTCAGAAAGAGATAGACTTCAAATCATTTTAAAGTTCCTTGAATCACAGGACAAACATACAATTGAATATAGTAGGAGAAATGGACCATGAAAATTTATTACTAGGGCCTGTGAACACCAACTTACATGTTTCCTTTTAATTTATCTTAATCAGGGATTTAAAAATCTTCTACATATACATGCACATAGAGGAAAAAAATCATGTTAATATCCATGTTAATTCTTTCATGTTAATAACTCACCTGTGTGTATGTTTGATGAATGTCTATATGTGAGAGTAAGTGAATGAAAACAGATTTGAATTCTGGAAAATGAGACTTCCTGACTCCAGTCCTGGCATTTTATCCATTAGTTTCCTACATATGGGTATGCAAAGAAACTGTTGGGAACATAGGAACAAGTCACCTTGTCAGTAATGTGTGGGAATTGATGGATAACTTCAGCAGACCATACAAGTTTTACTTATTTTTGTCACACAGAACATTCCATGATTTATAGTGTGAGTTTAAAGTGTTTTTTATCTGCATAAAATCTTTAATATTCAATTCTTAGAATTGCAGAGAAAAATGTTCCTCTGGCAGCTAGAAACTAATCAGTTATATAGTATTACACTGGAGGAGTTGTCAATTCATCTGACAGCAGATTGAGGATGAAAATTCCGAAATTTTTCTGGAGATGCTGGAAATACAAAGATATGCATCCTGATTAACAACACTGGACAGTAGACACCATCAGATTCCACTACTCATTTTATCTCCCAGTATTCCTTCTTCATGGAAGTTTAGGTTTTGTTCACCTTAACTATCTCATCTCTTCAATAGTTGTTTGCAAATACTGTTTCTGGCTCATACCCACCATTCCCCATGTTCTCTGTCCCCCAACCACAGGTACAGACCCACATAACTTCCCCAGGCTTACCAACCCCATTTTAATCTCAGAGGAAATGGCTGTAATGATGAATTAACCACTTTCTTCTCTCAATCATGGGAGGAATCAAATATTTCAGCTGTGTTTTTTCATAACTTTTATTTTCTTTAATAAAGGGGATAATTTGACTTTCCCCTCCTCTCCTTATAATATCCAGTGTGGGAGAAGCTAAGAGAAAGACACTGAAAAAATGTTTCTGATCTTCTTGCCATTATGGGACAGAATGAGCCCAACATTTGAGACTTTTTAGTAATTTCTTTCTCCTCCTTCCCTCCCCTTTTTCTCTTCCCCCCTTTTCCCCAGCCATATCTACTTCTTCCCCATAGCTTATTTAGGAGCTGATTTTCTACTCTACAGCATGTGGAGAGGGAAGGTACAGAAGGCAAATAAGCTTAACTGGTAAGATGCAAGTGACTTTCTATGTTAACTGAAAGACTTACTATACTAATAAGCTACTAACCAAAATCCTTTTCCGCAATACCCAAATAACTTTATAGTATTTCTAATGGACATTATTAAAAAGCCTTTTGAGACACAGGTAGGGATTTCTATGTCTTTGGGGAATAGAGAGAGGATTTCAGGATCTGGTGAACTTTTTTTTAGTTTCTCAGGTTTCCAAATGCTTGCTTTGTTGTCTCCAGGTACCCATGTGGTTACTGTCACTTTTACTATTTTCCATATCTCTTCATGCTCCAAGTTGCTCACCAAAGAACAGGACAGTTTCTAGTTTTGGGGGGAAACCCTGAATTGGAAGCATTGTTTAGGGACCAACCCATTAGAGATTTATGGTGATTGAGGCAAAAGTACCGAGTTCCTCACCCTCCTCAAATCCCCAACCCCCACAGTTCAAAGATCAGTGTCCTCCCTAGAGACCAATTCTAAAAAATGCATCATAAAGGAGTTTTCTATTTTCAGTCTTTCCCCAGAGCAGTGGCTCATCTGTTTGGAAGTTATAAGTTTGGAAGGAGAAGACCTGGCATGTATCATGGCCACTCCAAATACTCAGCCTTAACCTGTACCAACATCCATTATATTCAGATTGGATGTGATTTGTGAATCAGTAGCCAAAGAAATGTGAGGTCTTGGATGAATGTGCCTCCTGAGAATGAAATATATTCTTTCTCTAGTCTCACGTATAGTAAGGAGAGAATTGTCATGAGATTTAGACTGAGACAGGAAATACCCCAAGGAAACAGGGGATAATTTCCTTCATATTCAATTGAATGTGCCATTCTAAATACAAAGATCTTTGTCTTATTTTATTTTTTAATTCTATTTTTAATTTATGGAATAAAGCAAGTATTTCTGTAATATAATACAATAAAAAAGATTATCATGTATAAAGCTGCAACTCTGTTATTCATAATTTGTTATTCTTTTCAAATGTACAACCAAATTTTCCTGTAATTTTCTTTTTTTCTCCCCCCAGCCCTAGAGATGGCTACTTACACAAATATATATGTAAGTATGTATGTTTGTGTGTATACACATATAAAAAAATTATTCTATATATACACTCCTTTATATCAGTTCTTTTCTTGATCCAGATTGTGTCTTTCATCACATGTTCTTTATAGCTAATTTTGGTATTTGTAATAAACAAAATAACTTACTCGGTCATTCTTAAAACAATGTTAATGTTGCTGTATACGATGTTCTCTAGGTCTACTTATTTTGCTTTTCCTTATTTTGTGCAAAACTTTCCACGTTTTCTTTTAAATTATCGAGCTCATCCTTTCTTACAGCACAGTAGCAATCCATCACAATCATATATCACAACTTCACCATTCACCAATTGATGGGCATTTTAAAACAAAGAAGTTTTGTATAGATTAGAAAGTATGCATATGGATTAGAAGTGGCCACTGAAAGCTCTGTTATCTTGGGGTGGTGGTGGTCTTGTTGGTGGGAAAAGTATAGGTTATGATTATTTTATCCAGTTATCTGGTCTTTCCCTCTTTTGCATAAACTTAAAAATTTATTCCTTGTTGCTTTCAAAATTAAGTCATCTCCAGCATAGGTTTGTACTTGGTCTCATTCTCATGTTTCCCAACTTTATATTCTCTAGTGCCATCCTTAGTTTTCCATGTGCTAAACTAGTAGTGAAGTGCTATGTCCACATATAGTGATCCCACTAACATTAATAAAAAATAGAGAGATGGGAAAAGAACCCACATGTACAAAAATATGTATAGCAGTTCTTTTTGTGGTGTCCAAGAACTGGAAATTGAGAGGATGCTCACTGATTGGGGCATTGCTGAACAAGTTGTGGTATATGTATGTAATGGAGTACTTCTGTGCTATTAGAAATAGCGAATAAGTGAACTTCAGAAAAACCTGGAAAAACTTATATGAACAGATGCTGGGTGAAGTAAGCAGAACCAGGACAACATTATATACAGCAACAGCCACAATGTGTGAGGACTGTTTTTGATAGGCTTAACCCTTCTCAGCAATGCAAGGACCTAAAATAATTACAAAGAACTCATGATGGAATTTGCCATCCTCATCCAGAGAAAGAACTATGAGTTTGAATGAAGAACAAAGCAGACTATTTTTTTTCCTTTTCATTCTCATGGCTCCTTTCATTCATTCTAATTCTTGTGTGCTACATGACTAATGCGAAAATTTGTTTAATAGGAATGTATATGCAGAACCTGTATCAGATTTCATGCTTTCTTGGAGAGAGGGGAAAGAAAGAAGGGGGAATAAATTTAAAACGTATTGAAGGGAATGTTGAAAACTAAAAATAAATAAATTAACTTTAAAAAAGAGGGCAAATAGAGTGCTTTAGCAATTCTCACAAACTTTTTTCAATATCCTTTACATTTGTTATCCTTGTTTTATCTACAAATGCTTTTGGAACATTTGAATCTAATGTCAAGATTTCTGAAAAATGTGTTTTCTATATAACTTCATATTAGCAGGGCATAATCTTCTGACTTTTCCATTCTATTTTAGAAATGAATTTGTACTTTAATTTTACCATTGACTGTCACATCTATCTGATTTTCAAGAAGATCAAGTGTTTGCTCTTTAAGGGCATTGATGACTACTTGATATGGATTAAACTTAAGGAAAAAAATATGATAATCAGGGTCAATATCTTCACCTTTGCTCCTTTTCCATTTTAGTGAGTCGATACTTAATTAGAATAGGTCATTTTCAAGTTTTTGAAGTGGTAAATAATATCTTCTCACCTTATTTATTATTTTTGTCTGATTTTGACATTGACCTTTGCTCAAATTAGTTCATTATTTGACTTCTTGCAGATAGAGGATTTATAAATGACTTACAAGTCTGTAAGCAGTTCCTGACTAAAACAGCAGTAATTCATTTTATTTTGGGGGGGGGGGGGGTAAAAATCAGTGCTTGCCACATCCAATACCTTTCACATTCTTGTAGAAAATATTCATGGCATAGGCAATCTTATAAAAATGGTCCAATTTTCTAATAAAATCAATGTAAATTAAAACCTTTTTGAGGTTCCACGCATCAAATTGACAAAGATAACAAAAATGGAAAACTAAAATTCTCAGACTATGGAAAACAACAGGCCCACTAATTAATCCTTGTTGGAACTATGAATTGATTGAACTATTCTGGAAGGTAGTTTGTAACTATACCTCCAAAGTCATTAAATTATACATACCTTTGAACCAGTACTATCCCTACAAGGCATATAACCCAAGTAATGTGGGTAATTGAATTACAGAACTGTTGTTTTTTAAGAAAGTATAATGTAAAAGAAAAAAAAAAGATTCCCTACTTGTCTCAGTCCCCTACTATTTTTTCTCTTCTGTTTTATTGATAACTTAGTTGATAACAAGTAAGTACTATCCCTACAAGGCATATAACCCAAGAGGTCAAAGAAGAGGGAATGGATCTGCAAGTATATCCGTAGCATTAACTTTTGTTGTAGCAAAGAATTTGACACAAAGTGGGTGCCCATTAGTTGGGAAATGGCTTAACACATTTTGAATATAAGGAAATATTACCGAACCAAAGTGACAAAAAAAAAAAAAATGGAAAATGAAATAAGCAGAGTCAGGTGAACAATCCATACATTACTATGACATAAAATAAAACAACTTTAAAAGATCAATGAGTAAATGGATTTGGTGGACTGGCAGACAGAAATTCCCCAACTGCTTATCTTCTTGAGTCCCTGGAGAACTAAGTTCTTTCCATTCCTTTTGATATCTGGCTACTGGACCTAAATGACTGGAGGAGAAAGTGAGGTTGGTTACTTTGCATAGTTACTCAAATAAAATTCAATCCCAAGGTACGTCATCATCCCCCTGATGCTATCACCCTCTTCAAGACTGAAAGACAAAGAACAGACGACATGGCGGAGGGGGATGAGAATGTGCGGCAATAGTGAAGCAGGAGCAGATGAGGCGGAGGTAAGCTATTACCGTGAACAAGCAGAGGAGTAAATGCTGAGATGTAATGACTGTCTCTGAGCCTGGGGCTCTGTCTTCTCTCTCCCTCTCTCTCTCTCTCTCTCTCTCTCTCTCTCTCTCTTCCTCTCTCTCCCTCTCTCTCCCTCTCTCTCTCTCTCCCTCTCTGTCTCTCTCTGTGTCTCTCTGTCTCTCTCTCTCTCTCTGTCTCTCTCCCTCTCTCTCTCTCTCTCTCTCTCTCCTCTCTCTCTCTCTCTCTCTCTCTCTCCCCTCTCTCTCTCTCTCCTCTCTCTCTCTCCTCTCTCTCTCTCTCTCCTCTCTCTCTCTCTCCCTCCTCTCCTCTCTCTCCTCCCTCTCTCTCTCTCTCTCATTTCTCAACTTTTCTGTATTGTCATTAAGAATTCATTATGGTTTTTAAACTGGTCTATCTAAAATTAAAAACGTGGTTAAGCATTGCACTACTGATCTACATATTTCATATTCACATTTTTGTCTAATTTTGGGGACCCTTTCCAGTTGGAAGCTCAAACTGAAGAAAAAAAAGAATTATTAATTCATGCATTTATCATTTCCCAAAAGCAGAAAAAGAACACATGAATGGAGATTTGTACCTGGGAGTGTGGGTGTGGAAATAGTTGGCAGTTTGTTGTGGTGGGAGATTTGTAAGCTCGTTAGAGTTAACATTTCTAAGAAAATGATTTTTCTCTCTGGAGTGGGTTTGAAAAGAAAACCATTTCCCCTAGGGTTGGAATTGAGGGTATTGACTAGAGAGTTAGCCCGAAGAGAAGATACGGGAAAGATCATAATCCACGTTAGAGGTGACATCAGCAAACATCAAGCAATCAGTGCCCTGCTCACCAGCATGATATTACCACCTTTTCCTCTCTATATATTTTATGGGAAATTAAATGATCATCGTGCTTCCTACCTCTTGGTAGAGGTGAATTGAAATGAAACATACTATATTTTCAACCATAAACATGGTATACGTATGATTTCTTGACTATACTTATTTGTCACAAGGGAGGGCTTCTATTTAGAAGAATTTGAGGGTAAGGTGAGAGTAGAGCTGATGGGTTATGTACACTTAAAAAAAGAAAATTTAAAAAAGTTATCAATAAAACAGAAGAGAAAAAATAGTAGGGGACTGAGACAAGTAGGGAATCTTTTTTTTTTCTTTTACTACATTATACTTTCTTAAAAAACAACAGTTCTGTAATTCAGTTCAGTTCACAGTTTCAGAAGTATTTTAAAAAGGGAAAAGTGAGTATTTCTAGAAATACTGGCAAAGAAGTTATGGGAAAATTTCCAGCCAAGTCCATCTCCCTGGAGGTACACCCCAGGAAAGATCAAAAAGAACACCAGATGAAGCAGTCAGTAATATGAAAAATCAGCTCCAGTAAGCTCCTCCACCTGGTCCAGGAAAACATTACTAAATGGCAGGAAACCCACTAGTGCTCTTTTCAGGGGACACTCAGTGGGCCTGGAGTCAGCTCCATATTGGTCATGGACTTTCTAATATCATAGTAGAGAATGCAGTCAATCCTCAGTAGGTAACTATGAAATGAAAAGGGCTCATTGTGCCTTGGGGCTCCAGAAGATCTAAAGGCACTGACTATCTGATGTTAGGCACATAGGAAGAGGAGCAAATCTTGCAGGTAGGTGACTGCCCAAAGTCACAGAGGGAAAGGAGGAAAAACAAAAAAGGAAAAGAAAAGAAAAAACAAGAAAAAGCAAGAAAGGAAACATCATCAGTGAAATATTACAAACATATGCAGAAGAGAGGAAAAGGAATGTTAGGAAAGGACACAGAAGGACAAGTCAGTTTTAGTATAGCTGTGTTAAATTTAATTTACATATTTAAAGCTGTATGTGAAAAAGTACAGTTTCATATCCAACCCTCTTTCCTGTTCCTCTTAGTATACTGAAATATTTGTTTATGCATATATAATTTCATAACAAAAAGAAACACAAAAAAGTAATCATGCTAATCCAAATCTATATTTTTCTGGATTTTTCATCTCTCCTTGCAACTTTTGCATTGAAAATGACTTTATGTTTAAGTCTCTGAATATTAAGACATATACTAAATCATGGCATATGTTGACTTAGTTTGGTATATTTTTTCAAATCCTTCACAGAATCCCATTTGCTTCTTCGTCCTTTGCAAGTTTAGTTCACAAAATATGGATGGCTCAAAGTCAGTGTAAATAACAATTGTTTTTCTTCTAGCCAGAACCTCTGAGAGTCTTCCCCTCCCAGACTGATTCTTTTGTGAAGGCAAAGTAGGACATCTTTTACCTCAATTTTTACCTAGTCTTTATCTACTGTATAGATACCGCTTTGGATAAACTGAAACCTAGTAAAGACCTTCACTTAAAAAGGGTTGACCTATGTGTTGACTCTGGACTTGGATGACTCGGGAGGAGACTGGGAGTGATGACTTTTCACACCTCTGTCTCACTTAAATCAAATTCACTTGCAAGGCAAGACCTCACCCTCCAGACTTCTTCAGTCCTCTTCAAGAGCAAACAATGAACAATAAGAATCATAAAAGGCAACTATTTTTCTTTTCTTTTTGCTAGATATGCCCTTCCTGATTGCTACAAAACAAGATGGCGGAGTGCTCCTTGAAAGGACGTCTCCCATTCCTTTTAAATATTTCCTATGGCATGTGTGTCCACAATGACAGCAATGGTTACCAATTGCTTTCTTTGCTTCTTGAAGGAAAAACTGTTTAAGTATACCTTCCTTTTATCTTGGCACTTTCATTTGTAGAAAGAATGTAAATACTGACCTATTCTAATTCCTCAAGTACAACATCAACTTTGTTCTTAGATAAAGAACGCATGCTTAATGTATAGTCAGTGAAATAAATATTGATGGATAGTCTAGAACGTACATTTCTTAGCTCCATTTTCTTTCTTCACAGTCCATTCACTATCGTCATTGAGGAAGAAGGCCCCGCAGTACTGAAGGCCCTTTAAAATTTCTCTTTATTCTTGATTGCTATCACCAAAGACTTTTCTATCATCCTACTAGGACAGAGCCAGAAATGACACTCCAATATTATGCACAGTCTTTTATTAGGCTATGACTCACAATTTTCAGCATGATAGCATCTATCAAAGCTTATATACTATTGCCCTAGCCTTTGAAAACTAAGGATACCTCCAGAGCATGATGAGGCATTTAATAGGACTTTCATGGGTGAGCAAATAAAATCTTTAAAAAAATTGAATGTTCAACAAAATTATTTCTGAAGTCTCTTTATAATAAAATCAATGGTTAGTGTAACTCCAAAGTAGAAGGGGAGACAAAACAATTTTGATATGGAGGCTGGAATCAAATGAAGTTTTCACAAGCCACCGAATGTTTACAAAAGGAGATTTACTTTGCCTTAATATGGCAAGAATATGTAACAAGGATACACTCATTTAGATTCTTTCAATGATCTTCCACTTCTATATCATCTGATCAGTAGTTCTTTAAGGTATGGTAACTCAAGTGGTCTTAGGCACCCACCACATCTGAGATGCCTAGACTCCATCTGACAACCACCATTTATCTTCATAGATGATCAAATATCTGAATTAGGGAAATGGGGACAATCAGGACCCTGAGGGATCTTTGCCTTTTTTTTTAGGTAGAGCCTCTCCATTTTGTGGATGGGAAGAAATAAGCTGTATCAAAGAAACAATGTTTGTATTATAGTAACATGGTGCTGTAATCCTTATATTCCATCCCCCCAAAAAATACAACCCAAAACAATGTGAAATTGATTCATCTAAGAGGAAAAGGTGTAGCTTTTTATAGAAAGAACTATGAACTTGAAGTTCATAGTCTGAATCTCACATCTGATTTTTATTATTTGAGGGATCTTGGAAAAAACATTTTTAAAGTCATAAATCTCAGTTTCTTTTTTTACATCATTAATATATCTTATTAATATGCTTTAACATTTAAATAGGGCTTCATGTAAATTATCTCATTTAATCTGTACCAACAACTTTATGCTGTACATGCTATTATCATGTCTATTTTGTAGATGAGGAAATTGAGACTGAGAGTGGCTGTGAACTGTCCAGGGTCTAACAGCTAACACATGTCTGGTATCCAAATACAACATTTCATTCATTCAGTCACTCTGTTTCCTCCAGACTAAATTATCTCTATGGTCCAGTCCTTCTCTAATATTCTGTATTTTCTCTGTTTTGATGCCTAAAGTATTTTGACTGGATTAAAACACCAACTCAAACAAGCAGGTGTACATGTTGGCATAGTGTCAGAGTGTATAAAAGAAGAGCTTTTGTAATAGGATACAATGCTGGAAAGAGGCTCAAGCTGGTGTTAGTGTGTTTAGCCAGCCTTTACAGAATTCTAGTCAGGTGGAGAGGCAGCAACATGTATGTTGTAACATTTTTCTTTCTTTTGCATTAACATGAAAAGTTTTAATTGAACATTTGTGTGTGTGCATGTGTGTGTGTGTAAGAGAGAGAGACAGAGAGACATAGACAAAGACAGAGAGAGAGAGAGATTAAGAGAGATTAATGGAGAGAGAGAGAGCCAGAAAGAGATACAAAGAGAGCAATTTCAATTTCTCTATTGGTTATTAAAGAAGCAGAAATAATTTAATTGATTATAAATATCCTAAAATCTTTCCTCAATCTGTCAACAGTATTTCTTAATTAGTAGTTGCACTTAAAAGAAATGAAACTCACAGTATTTCTGTAATCTAGACTTAAAATGAAATAAAAAAAAATTTTGCCCTGTCATGAACTTGGGCTGTAATATAGCAAGTTCTTCCTATTTCATGGAAGAATCAAAAAGAATCAAAAACATGGTAAAATCAACAAGAAAAAAACTTGACTATACAATAATGATAAATAAAGTGTGTTTCTCAAATCTTTATCATTCTACTGTGCAGATTCAAGGAAGACTAGATTTCAGACATGGGACAACCTATTTTTTTCTGGAAAGAAAAGCTCAGATTCAAAAAATAAAAGAGCCACTAGTTGAGTTTCTGCTGGCCCTTTAGACTTTGCCAGTTATCTGTCTCAATGGAGAACTGTAAGTGAGATTTATTGGGCTTAAAATATGAACTAGAGCTTTCATGTTGGAACTTTAAATATCTTATTAAGCAAGGGCAAGTACCATTCAGAGCTTAATGAAAACAAACCACAAAACAAATATTCCTGAGTACTTTTCCTACTTTCAGGAACCACTATTTTGGGGTTGAAAAAATTCTGTGTTCCATGATCTCTTTGAGTCATTTTTAATATTTCAAAAATAAATTTTCTGATCTGGATATCTATACTGACTTGGTAAATTTCTAAAACTGAACAGTGTACAGGGCTTTACAAAATATGTGTTAATGTACTAGAATAATTTATGTCATACAAGATAGTCACTAAAATGTGCCTGGCAAGTATCACATATGGACAGCTTCAAAAAAATCAAGCACAATATTTTTCAATAACTTGGTGAGGTAGAGATGGAAAGGGTGCCATTGATCTACATGGGTGGTAAGTCTTGACTTCATTTATTGCAAATGTTTCTAAATATGACTTTCAAAAATAATCAAAGAATACATTCTTCATTTGTCTGTCTGTCTCTTTTCTCTTCTATGTGCATATCCATCCCATGCCATGATGTCTTTCCTACTTACAGCTGACAAGTATGTACCTGATGGCCATGTTCCCTGTGAATTCCCATACCAAAAACAACTATGAACAGGAAGCAGAGACAATCTCAGTCTGATTTCCTTTTCTTCAACCCCCTTTTTAATCTTTGATACCACTTTCCCTATCTTATTGATTTATATTCATTGTTGTGATTAAGTGATTCTAAATATAGTTTGCTTTATAGTATTTAATATAGCTATCCTCATGGTGGTGGTGGGGAATTAGACACAGCAGAAACAGATGTATGCTTAATGTGCAGGAACAAAAATAGTCATGTAGGGAACATCAAAGAAAATCATCATAACATTTAGGAAATACAATAGAAAAAGAGAACTCCTTGCTCTGGGTGGTAACATAACATAGTTATGACAAAATGAGAAGCAAAGTTTCATTCTAAGAAGCCATGGGCATCTTTGGAATGGTAACTACAAAATTACAGTCACATCTTCACTGATTAAATAGTTTAAATATACCAAGACTATTTAATTGGCCTGTCTGTAATACTGCTGTTACCTCCCTCAGGATGTGCAGAATTTGATGAATGGAAAATCATAGCTTTTATTTAGTTTTAATTGTATTTTATTAAGGCACAAGAATAAAACAGACAGTTCTGTGGTTTTATTATTTTCAAGGCAATTTGGCAAGAAAGGAGAAAGCCTTTAATGATTAAAGTATTAATTATTCAAAATAGATTAAATTCTTCAAAAAAAGAGAAAGATTCTGCTTGCAGAGTTGGAACACTGAGCAATAGACTGCAACCCTTGACAAAAATAACACATGATATTTTTTTAAAAAGAAAAAAAATAAAGAAAAAAACATAAAAAGTGATACCAGTGGGATACAGAAAAAGGCATATGGGGGGTAGGGGTGAGAGTGGGTAAAAGTTGAAATAAAACCACAGTAAGAAATGTCAGTTGCATGAATGACTAAAGGCACTTCAGTTTTCACTGCAATGTATTGTATCCCCACTCATTCTTACCACTTAACAATGAGATACATTGCTCCTAGAATTGTTTTTCATTTTTTCTAGTTCATCATGTCATTACTTTCTTCAGAAATGACCAGCACAGATTTAGGTACTGATGATAGTGTTTAATGATTTTCTTTCCCTAGTAGCTTTTAACTTTAATTCTTCATTCCAATTAGTATTAGTTTATTTTAATAGAATTTTGCCATTTGCAGAACTTTTTTAAGAAATATGTTATCTCATTTGATTTTTGTAAGACCTCTGTGATCTAACAGGACGTATATAAAATAGCTCAGTTTTGCAAATGGCAGCCCCACTGATGACTCTAATTGAGTTTTCATTTCTCTAAAACCTCTTATCTTCATAAAAATTGCTATTCTGACATGGCTTCCCTGCCATACACGATGAAATTGTTTTTTTTGAATCCAAATAAAATTCATCCCTATATTATAATATGCCAAGGACTTTTAACTATGCCTACTTTTAGGTCATATACAATATTTGGAGTCACTTTTAATCTGTTTCTCAAGGACCTAATAAGTACTCTGCACATAATAGATACTTAAGACATGCTTGTGTTGTGTATTCTCAATGAGGTCTCCTCAATATTGCCATCTGAAGAGGGCTACCCTTAGCTTGGAAGTAGTCTTTGGCTCATCATCTTTTCTAACTTCTGATTCAAGCCTTCTTCCATATTCATTCATAGACCAAAATAGAATTCATACGTTAAACCATCAGTAAAAGATATTTAGTAAAATTAAATTGTGGAATAAATAACGAAGAAAAAAATTCCAATACACACAAATACAGCCTCTTCCATAAATTTGTATGCTTCTTGTGGTACAGTGAACATTTCTTGTCTATGTTGCTCAGATTCCTAGGGTGCTTGGAATGGTCTTTCTATCTATGAAATTGATGCTTACCACTTCCTGGTATTGCCATCTTCTCTGCTAAATTGCTTTTAGGATTTTGCCTGCTAAACTGCTTCTCCTTCTGCTGTTTCTCCAATGACTTTCATTTATATGATGCCTTTTCTTCCAAAGGAAATAGTTTAGAATAATTTGTGGACCAGCTTTTAGTCACTTTTAGTCATTTTGTGAGTCAGATCCTCAGCTATGTTCAGCCATTAGAACAATTGATTCTTTTACATATTTTTCTTTTTCATTGTCTTTCTTTCTTTCTTTCTTTCTTTCTTTCTTTCTTTCTTTCTTTCTTTCTTTCTTTCTTTCTTTCTTTCTTTCTTTCTTTCTTTCTTTCTTTCTTTCTTTCTTTCTTCCTTCCTTCCTTCCTTCCTTCCTTTCTTTCTTTCTTTCTTTTCTCTTTCTTTCTTTCTTTTTCTTTCTTTTCCTTCCTTCCTTCCTTCCTTCCTTCCTTCCTTCCTTCCTTCCTTCCTTCCTTCCTTCCTTCCTTCCTTCCTTCTTTCCTTTCTTTTGTTTCATTTCATTTTCTCTGGAACTCCTTTATAATTAATTGATATTTGGAATGAGGTTTGTTAATTCTTTTAATTCCTTTCAAATCTCATTATGCCCATGGCTGCTAGCACCATAGTTACTCAGATTTCTCTGAAGTGGTAGTGAGGAGGGGAAGAGTTAATAAGGAAACCTCTGTCACCTGATTTTTCCAAAGGCCTTAAATTAATGGAGTGCTAACAAAACAATGAAGTGTTAAGTTTTAAATGAAGTGTGAAGTGCAGATTTACCGTTATCTCTTCATGAGTTGTAAAATTCTCCAATTAAAACTGATGGAATTAGAGAGAATCTAGACATTAGGGAGCAAAGGATTGCCCCATTGACTATTTAAAAAGCAGAAAAGCAGAAAATACTATCTGTGGAAAAATGTATAATTTCAAGGCAGGAGACTGCTCTAATGGTTCTCTGGTCATTCAAGTTAGGAGACAGCATTGAATAGTGAACAAATCTGTTTATCTTTGTATCCTAACTCCCAAAGGCCAGTTTTGTCCTGCTTTTCTATTTCTTATGACCCTACTTCTTAAGAAGTTGCTTCTTGAGTGACTCTATAAGGAAAGCATTCCACTTTTTAAAGACCCATCAGTGATGGGGTCAATCCTTTCAATCCAATGACTAGTTGTGCTCTAATTCCATCTGTTTTGAATGGTGAATTCACACCTCATAAAACAATTAATTTCTTTAGAAATTAGGTATTTTCTATAATCTCTTTAGAAATTCATATTCTAAAACTTTAACATCTGAGTGTCTCTTAGGGACAGCTAGGTGTGCAATAGTTAGTGTGCTGGTCCTGGAGTTAGGAAGATCTTAGTTGAAATCTAGTCTCTGACACTTACTAACTAGGCCTGTACAAGTCACTTAACTTCTGTTTCTTTCAGTTTCCTCATTTGTAAAATAGAGATAATAATAACACCTACCTCCCTAGATTGTTGGGAAGATCAAACTTATCACAATGCCTAGTATAGAGTTGGTACTATATAACTGTTAACTATTCACTATTATGTAATTATGTATTATCATGTAATCCAGATGAACCAGACTCTAACCTGTAGGTAGCTGGAATAGAGCAAAGCAGATTAGAGTTGAGAGAGTCAGAAATCAAATAGAAGTTTAATTTCAAAGTTAGAGAAATGTTTTTCAGGGAAGGACACAAGTGCCTCAGTCCTGACCCTATGTAAGGTTAATGGGATATCAGATTTTCCCAACTCATTAATAGGCCTCACATGGAGCTCCGATACAGAGCCGATTAGACTCTGTCCCATAGGTGTTCCCATACCTTCCTAATTAAGTGCTGATGTCCAAGCTTCTCTAAGCTAATCAAGTGTCCAGTTTTGATTGGTAATGGTATATACTATATTACTTGGAAAGAAAGGTACGAGTGGAGAGAGAATCAGGTAGAGAAACAGGCTGAGGGAAGAACTTCCCTAGGGGTACTTGACTGGCAATGTTGGCATTCTCTGGATTGGTGATGAGTACCTTACTTGCCTTCTGGTATCCTAATAGCAATGTTCCAAATACGTATTTTGGTTTTTGTCTTGGAGTAAGAGAGTTTATTATATTTTATGAACGCATGTATATTCATAGCAGCTATTACAAGTATCACATTGATATTACACCCTAGTGGGAGGGATGGATGTTTTAGTGTGGGAAGGTTTCAATTCTTACTTAAATGTCTGTAGCCTTAATAATGAGGAGTGATGGCAACAATGCCACAAGTTTGATTTGATTCATGGCCAGAAACAATTTTGGGATTTTGCTGTGGTTGATAGCCTCCCAAAGGTGAGTGCAAAGGATTGTTGCTATGCCAATATCAGGGCCCAACTTACTTACTGGATGTTAGCTCTGGAAAACAGGGTATCTATTAATATCCTGCCAATTATTATAATTAATTATTATTTTTCCATTTCTGTCTGAGATTACATCAATTGGGCTGGGTGGTGGTGGTAGTGGTAAATCAATTGATCAGGTTGTCCTGATCATTTGTGCTACCCTTGCTATATTAGTAACATGGAGGAGCAGTGATACAAGGACACTCTCAAGGTTTCTCTCAAGAACTTTTGATCTGATTGTGTGGCATGGGAAACACTGGCGCAGGATCACTCAGCATGGTGTGCCCACAGCAGAGAACATGTTGTGTTCTATGAGCAAAGCAGAATTGAAACAGTACAAAGGAAATGTAGGATACACAAATTTGGAGAATCCACCCCAAATATTCAAACGGACTATCTGTGCCCAATCTGTAGTAGAGCATTCCGAGCTCGTGTTGGTCTGATCAGCCGCAGTAGGACACATTAAAACTTGACTTTATCATGGTGATGTCATTTTGGCCCTCTTCGAGAATGGACAACAACCACCGTGTAGACATGCCTATAACATACTCTCTGACACTTCTTATGTATTACATATAATTTTTCTTCCATTATGTCATAAAAATATTTAAATTCTCTTCTTCATTGCTGCCTTTTTTCTCCTCTCTGACTCAAATCTGTACTAGTAGTGACACTTCTAGGCTGGATATAGGAAAGAATATTGGTAGTATTCTGAATTACCATTTAAAGTTTCTGAGATCTGTTCTCTCAAAATGCCTTAGGACCACAAGGGTTTAATTGTGGAGATTAATAATACTGTAATAAATGACTTGGGAACCTTCCTTGTCATAGTTATGACAACCTCTTACCCCCACTCCCCAAAAACCTCACATAAGTAGTGAATATTTTTTGTATTGTCATAGGGAGGGTAGCATTTATAGTCAGAGCATGCTATGATAGTATAATAGATCTCTTTTCTTATTAACAAAGTATTTCGAATATATCAAACATTCTCCAGGTTAGATTCCTATTGATCCAGACTTTGTTGTCGAGAGTCAATAGGAAACACGACATTTCAACACACATAGTTAAAATATAAATTTTGGGGAAGAGTTAGGATCCTAAGAATGGGAACAAGTTGAAGGATTTCAACTCTCTATCACTGATTATCCCCTCTTGTCCCCAATATGCAAACACCCATAACGTTTTGGAAACTCCATTGCATTTTTTATCTTCTCATGAAAAATATATTTTTTATGATATTTACAAAATGTTATTTCCACTTTTAGATTAAGGTCTCTGTTTTCCTTATTTCTACAACTTACCTTAAGTATCAGTGCCATTAAAAATATGTCTTGAATGTATTTCTGAAGATGAAATACAGCCTTACATATGTAATTGGGAATAAATTTGCCCATTCAACATAGGAGTAACTATTTTTTCCCCCATTAATAACAACTTGTGGCACTGATAGAGGAGATAATTATTTTTTAGAGGCGGATTTGAACTCTACAAGTTATAGTCTAATTAATTACAGCCTAACAAACTTTGAAATAATGTTCCATAGAAGTCTAAGTTAAGTTTACAAAAGGATGTCACAAGGGTGAAAAAATCTTCATCCTAATCTCTTTTGCTGGTAAAAGTAATTGAATAACTTTGAAGTTTGCTAGATGTGCATTTTTTTCTCGCAGAACAGAATCACTTTAATGTGCTCTTAAATGTATATACATCTACATGCCTTTGCTTTCTATAGTTGCCTAAAATGATTTATTATGCTGACCTGCAAATGAGAAAAACTCAGTCACTTTCCCCAACAAAAGTATAATGATTTTTATTAAATTACTTTTGTAATTAATACTATTACTTTCATGTATATCATAAATTTATAATTTTTCTTTCAAAGAGATGAATATTTTTGCTGAATGAAGTCCTAGTTCCTTAATATTAAAAAAATAGACAAAATGTACCATTAAGAGAAAATTAATGGACACTTCTAAAACATTGTCATTATATAAAAATTACATTCTCAAACTTAATAATAATATTATTATTGTTATTAATGGCTAGCACTTATATAATTTTCTGTGGTTTGCAAAGAACTTAAAAAAAATCTTATTTTACCCTCCTAACAAACCTGGTGGGTAGATTCTTCCTCTTTCAGTTAAATAAAATCCCTTACAATTATATAATTACATAATTTTTGTACTGGAAAAGACTTCGGGGAGGACTCATTTTAACTCAACAAGTTTTTGCTAAGTATTGCTGCGTGCAGGAACATTTATTAGGCATGAGGGAAATAACAACCACAGAATTACAACACAGTCCTAATTCTTAATGAACTTAAAATTTTATATAATACAATAATGCGCTAGCAGGGGAGGAGAGGAAATATTACATGTTCTAAGAGAATTTGAATTGTACAAACTAACTGGAAGAGTGGAAAAAGAACTGCCCCCGGAATCAGAAAAGCTAAGTTTTCATTGCATCTCTAGAGCATATTGAGTGACCTTGGTAACTTACCTGATTCTCTACTTGTTTAACTATTTTCAAAAAATGAATTGGTTGGACTAGATGTTCTCTATAATTCCTTCCAGCTTTAGAATTACAATCCTATGAACTGGGGAAGAAAAGAAGCTCAGATTAGCTTTGAAAGAGGGAACTTCCCTTCTGGGATGTCACTATACTGAAAAAATTGCATGTCCATTTCATTTATTTTTTTTAAACATATGGTTGGATGAAATAAGGGGAGTTTTCTTTATATCCTCTTCATTTGTTGATAATTTTCCTCTCGTTCTTGATATTTGATTTTTCCCTCTTTTTGAAAAACAAAACAAAACAAAAAAACCCAAACAGGTCAGCTAACTTTATTTCATTAATTTTTTTTTGAAATCTAGTTTTGTTTATCAATTCCTTTTTTTGTCATTTCAATTGGTTTAATACTCATTCCAACACAGAAGCTCTTGTCTTTTCTGGAACTTTGCCATTGAATCACCCTCTTCCCCAATCCCTGAAAACACTAATACAATTTACTGTGAATTCTGTCTTTTCTCTTCATCTAACCCCCACATGATTTCTACTGAAGCTGTTCTCCTTGCCAAGACCAAACTGTATTTGTGTATCTTTGATCATATCCCATTTTCTCCTGCAAATCATTGCTGCTCTCATTTCCCCCTCTAATCGTAATTTCTTCTTAGCTACTAATTTCTTTTTCTGCTGCAAACAAATAGAACCAAATTTCTAACATCCTTAAAAAAAATACCTTAACTGGATCTCATCTTCTATGTTAGCTGTCTTATCTCTCCTCTTTTAACAGTTAATGTTCCTGAAAAATGTATCTGTACTTGATGCCTCCATTTATTTTCCTTTTGCTTGTTTTTACATTTTCATCATCCAGGTTTCTACATTAGTATTTAAATAAAAGATTTCTCTCCAAAATTATCTATCTTTTTGGTTACCTAAGTTTGGAGTCTCAGTGCCATCCTTGACTACTCATTCTCACTCATTCTATGTTGAATAAATTAACAAGTCTTTTAACTTCCTTCTCCATAACTTTCCATATCTTGAAGATGTGGAAGATAGCCTCTAGGTTGAGGGTATTTTTATAAGTACTGTTCTTGCTGTACTATTTAAATGAAACTTTTTACTAAGAGCTAATGAGGTCCACAGGCTGATTATTAATGAGGACATTAGTGGGGACTCTGGGTAAAAGATGTAGAAATATTCACCCTAAATATTATTCCTAGATGTCAAGGAAAAAACTACCTTTTGGGGCACCCAACATATGAGTGAAAATTGAGAGGGTAGCACCACAAGGGGTCATGGGAGGAGGATGTATCAAGGAAGTGATGGACAACATTGCTGGGAGTTAAACATGTATGAGAAATTTTTAAAAAGGAGAATTGAATTTGCCAGTAAAGAAATCACTGATGGTTTTGTAGGCAATAATGCCAGTAGTGGTGTGGTTGGAAGCCAGGTTGCTGAGGAAGATGTGTATAGTGAGGAAGCAGAGGTAGTGAATATAGACCAGGCGTTTTAGATGTTCAGTAATTAAGAAGAGATACAGGACAATAGTTGACCGAATGGGCAAGGTTAAAGGGGATAGATTAGGTTGGGGAATATGAGCATGCTTGTAAGAACTAGGAAATGACAAGTAAAAATTAAGAAATTTTAGATGAGTCAAAGAGGAAATTACTGATTAGTCAATCTCCTGAAAGAAATAGAAAAAGATGAGATCAAAGACATAAGTGGAAGGATTAGTTCTGTCAATGTATTGATCTAGTTCATCTTCTGAATTTCAGGATGAGAAGGAATTGATTGGTAAGGATGACTTTTGATATCTGGAGGATAGATGATGCATCATGATGTTCATTATCAATGGTCTCAATCTTCCATTGTGTAGAATGTCATCGGCAGCCGGTTATAGATGAATAAAAGGATTGTTACCTAATGAGGATCCAGTTTAATAACTATGAATTAGTAGTAATCAGTATAGTTGTATGACTTCCCCCACTAATTCTCAATAACTTCATTAAAGAAGCAGAGAAGGCAGATAGTAGGAGTGACTTAGTATTGGATGATTAATTCAAGAACAATTCAGAAAGGCAAAGCACCAGAGGCTTTCAACCTAATATCTGATCCACATACAAATCATGATTCCTAATGGTAAATTTTTCAGATTTGTTTTTTTGAGGGGAAGAGAGAGAATGGGATGGATCAGGGAAGGGATTAATCACTTGTTCATTTTTAACTTTAATGGCAATACCAGATAGAGTGAAGTCATATTCAAATCCACAAAATGAAAACTCAAAGGAAACTTTTCCAGGTCTACTTGTTTTTATTTCTCTAGTTTGTGTGTACATATAGAAGCAAATACAAGTTACAACTGCACTGTTAACATGGAATAAAGAACCTATAAGTTTGCATAGAACATCTATGATATAGACTCAAAATAATCAACACTACAAAATGCATTGATGAAAAAATGGAAATACATTTGAATTTTCTCTTTACTATCCCTGTTTAATACTATTATGTCTATCTATTGAAGTCAAGACAGACATTGAACTGATCAGAGAGAAGTTGGGAGAACAAGTGTTCATTTAATAGCTGTTCACTCAAGCCTGACTCTTCATGATCTTATTAGGGTTTTTCATGGCAAATACATTAGAATGGTTTGCCATTTCCTTCTCCAGCTCATTTTACAAATGAGTAATTGAGGCAAACAGGATTAAATGAATTGCCTAGGGTCACACAACTAGTAAGTGTCAGGGGCTGGATTTGAACTCAAGAGGAGTCTTCCTGACTTCAGGCCCAGTACTCTATCCAATGAGCCTCCTAGCTGCCCTCACTTAATAATAGGACACGAACATAATCTAAAACTTTCCATGTTAAAACTAAACATATTTATGTTTATCCCCAAAGTAATTGAAATTTTAATTGATTTTTGCTATTTAAAGAGAATCAGAAAAGATTCATTGTTTTATTTTCAATACATAGATATTTTTAAGACAAAAAACTTTTAAAAAGTATTAAAACAGTAAGGAAAACCTAAAAGAGAATTGGTGATACTGTATTGTTGCTATGTAAATCACCACATAATTTGTTGTATCTAATCCACTTATATAAGCTCAAAAGTGTTAAAAAAAAAACAATAATCATTATTCAAGTACTTCCTTCAAAGGAATTCATAAAAGTTTAAAGAGAAGTACCAGTGTTGATTAATTATGGGTCCATTTGTGCTAAAAATAAAGATTTCTTTTATTGTCACATGCATTTCTTTACCTAATTTGAAAGAATAGTTATGCAAGTAAAGTTTAGAGAACTAAGTGATAACTGACTTGAGTATTTCAATTTAAAGTATTCTGTATTAGGACTAATACATTTTTGCATCCATTAATATATGATATTTCCCCGCATTCTACATGTCTCAGATCTGTCTGAGCTATGAAGGTCTGTTATTCTTTAATATGCCATGCTGGCTGTATAATATTGGTTTAGAATTGAGAAATTTGAAAATCTCACTGCATTGAAGCCAATGAATAATAGGAAGTTTTCTTAATTAAATTACAGCAGCCATTTATATTGATTGAGTTACAAATGATGGTAAAATATATTCCAAAATTTTATAAGACAAAACTTTTAAGTGTTTTTGAGTGTATGTAGTCATGTCAACAAGCACAAACACAAACACACGTGCACACGTATGTACACACACATATATATGCACTTTCCAGAGATCTTGTCTTATTTTCTGCTCTTATACCTAATAGTCTTAAATTTCCATTCCATTAGTATCAAAATTAAATTCCCCCACAATATTAGTGATTAGCAACCAATGGATTTTAATATTTCTGAATGTGTATACCAAACAATGGAACATCTTAAAAATATAACACTGTCACTAATTCTGTATACTCATAGCTATCTCCAGTGGTATGCTGGAAGTAGTTTAAACCTGCTTAGGAGAACCAATTATTATAATTTTCAGTGTGAGCATTTATATCCTATATTACTGTTTTGTCTATGGTCTAGACTTAAGAAATTGTTAATAATATGGATTTAACTTAAAAGTGTGTCCTGCATACATTTTTGTGGGTAGACAGGATCACCAATGCTAAACATTTACCTGAATGCCCCTTGATGTAGGTAGCTATACAACTTTATCAGTGAACTCATTTTAGTTATAAAAACAGAATACAAAAATTCACCTAAAGTGAAATTGAATATTCAAGAGATCCTTTAGTCTATGGATTGAAACACTGAAAATATATACCCTTAAGATCCTCTGGTTAAGACACACAGCACTATAAAAATGAAATCTCATGTTAGGAATGATAAGGATGTTTATACTCTAACAACTACGGTCCCATTGCATTCCACAATACAATGACCCCAATCCACTATTTATTTCTCATATAATGATAGCTGCATAGCACTATAGCCCCTCAGTGTTCTGGCATATGCATTGGCAGCAGTAGGAATGCTAGTTCCTGACAATGGCTGGTGTGGGAAGGAATGGAGAAACTTCAAGGAACTAAACAGATGTAAAATATCTTCTTGTCATTCCTGCCAACAGCTGTCAATCACAGGATATCCTAAAGAAGACACTCCTGAGGACAAAAGATAGCTGCTCCCCTTGGCTTGTCATCCTTACAGAGAACTCACAGCAGGACAGCATGGAGAGACAGGATACCTGGGAAATCAGGACTGCTGAAATCTATAGTCATGCGTTCTGTATTAAGCAAACAAACAAGGGTGGTGGGACACCCTCTTCAGGAGAAGTCCATTTGGCACTTACAATTCCAGTAACTAGAAGAACAATGGGACCCTTGAAGGACTTAGCATACAGTTTGTATCAGATGCTATTAGGTTTGTCCTAAAGCATGTGCCCTTTGCTTTTAATTGTCAAAAACATTCCAACGGGTGTGTTGTGCCCTACAGACTAAGACAAAGACTTCTTCTTCCTCATCACAAATAGGATTATCGTACTATCTGTTGTCTTGCTTAAATTCCATTTTGAGAGTTGTTGCTACCTTCAAATGCTTGATTGACAATACCCTGGGAGATGTCATACTCTCTGTAGCTATCATTGTAGTATCCTAAAGCACCAGAGTTGTCTGTTGACCTTTTTTCCAGGTGTTCCAAACAACTGTCAATGAACCAGAAGGATGGTCTCTTGTAGGGTTCACTTGTCCAACATTTTAACATCAACTGGTATCTGAAGAAAAGACGAAAATAGAGATTCTAAATGATGACATGAAGTAAGGAGGGGAGAAAGGAATGAGACTAACTTGATTATGGGTTCTCTTCTGGAAGCAGCATGTGTGGAATGCCAATTTAATAATAGAATTGATGGCTCTTCTCTGGTGTTCCCATGCCACAATGGTTCCTTTGACAGTTGATAAAATGGATCTTTTGTAGATTTCACTGAGTGGCGCTGCTTATATTTGTGGATGCCCTGCATAACTTACATTCTCCCTTATGCCATAGTTATAAGATCTGCCCTCAAAACTCTTTTCAAATTGACCTACAGAACTAGGGTATGGAGACCCAGTGAACCTAACCAACCCTGAATGACAGTACAGAGTACTTCATGCTCACCCATTAAAGATCAAAATGCCTGACAATCTTAAAAATCACTTTCAGATTGGAAATTTTTTTGTTTCTGGACCATGCACTTCTAATACTACTACTATAAGAACTTCTGATAATAACATGTTGATTTTGTGACTTCATTTCTCAGGGATGAATTTCTGATGCATATATGAATAACATTCACTTGCAAATTCAGAAACACATACATGTACTACTCAGAAAAATGATACTACACAAATGTATTGACACTAGAAAGTGAAAAAAAAAGTTTCAAAGGGAAAAAAGTCCTTGATAATTAAAGGGATATAGCATGTCGTTGGGTCATCATTGTGTTATGTCTCCATTTTCCAATTTCACATACAGAATTTGACAGAAACTCTAAAAGAATCTTAAAATGGTCTTTTCAAGAGAAAACTCTATGTGAATTTCTATAATTTGTTTTTTCAACTATGTTGCTGATCAGTCAATTTTCAGTCATAATCCCATTTTGGGTTTTCTTGGCAAAGATACTGTAGTGGTTTTCCATTTCCTTCTCCAACTTATTTTACAGAGAGGAACTGAGGCAAACAAGGTTAAGTGACTCACCCAGGGTCACATAGCTGGTACATGTCTGAGGCCAGATAAAAACTGATGAATATGAGTCTTCCTGCCTCCAGGCCTGGTACTCTACCCATGATAGCTTGCCTTCATTACCTCCCCACAATAATATAACAAATTTCTAGACACATATAGAGTAAAATGATGAAAATTGTATTCATCATGCTGCTAATAAAATGAATTTGGGCTTGAAAAATAACATGAAGAAATTTCATGTCAATCTTTTGCATAATGATAAAACTATAATAATGATCATTTACAAACTTATTTTATTTATTTCTTTTAAAGACTGGATCTTTCTTTATCTTCCAGGCTCCAAATGCAGGGGTTATTCATGAGCCTGATACCCATACTAATTGCCATGAAAACTTTGACTTCTTCCTTTTCCCACCTCTGCTGGTTGGGCCCATCTGAGACAGTCTGATGCCTGCCTCCCCATACCCTTTAATGTATTGATGCTAAACTTAACTGTTAAACTGACACCCAATCAGCACAACTTATTATACTTCAGAACTCCCAAGCTCAAGGCACTTACCAGCTGAGAGTACAGATGTGTGCCACCACATCTGGCTATTAATTGTAATTTTATTATTTATTATGATAGCATTATACCAAAACAAAGAAATCAAGTGGACATTACTGCTAGGCTTTTATTTTTCTTTAAAGAACAAACATTAATTCATTACCCATGTTGAATCATTGAAAATTCATTTTGCAGAGTATCAAGTAAAATGTAAATGTGATTTGCAATATTTTCTAAGCATCATAAATTTAGAGAGGCTTTTGAGTCCAAAGTCCCTTCACTTTACAAATAAGGTAACTACCTAGGAGGTAAAGTTACTTCCACAGGGTCACAAAGACAACAAATGTCTGATAGGATTTGAATTTTGTTTTCCCAAACTTCAAGTCCTGTACTCTCTCTGCTGTACCACTTGGTTGGTTGCCTTACGTGATTTGCTTTTAATAAGATAGTGACTATAGTTTTATTGATTAGATAACTCTCAGGTAAATAAACTCCCACTACCAGTACAGATCAGCATCTTCTCTGAACTTCAAAATCTTAGAGAATTAGTTAGACTATTGAGAAGTTAAGTGACTTTCCTAGGTCACATAGCCATCAAGTAACTGAGGAAGGTCTAGAACTTAGGCCTTCTTCTTTACTGATTATATTTTAAAAAAAGTAAAAAGCAAAGAAACAGATCAGCCAGAAGACAACTTATTATCCATGATGAAGTTACATTAGTTGTCTCTGTATAGACATTGACTAATTAGGACAAAAGTCCAAATCAATATCAAACTCTAAAAACAGGATGAAAATGAGAAAAGGGAATTCATTCATGTATAATAGCTATGATATGGGTAGCTAGGTGGTGCAATGAACACAGTGTTGGGTCTGGAGCCAGGAAGATTCATCTTCCTGGATTGAAATCTGTCCTCAAACACTTAATAGCTGTGCAACCATGGGCAAGTCACTTAACCCTGTTTGCCTCAGTTCTTCATCTGTAAAATGAGCTAGAGAAGAAAATCATGAACTATGTAATATTAATATCCATTAATAGGCCTATTGTGGAGTCCAGTGGGGGAGGACCTTGAGGAGCTTACTCAGGGGGAGGCTTGCTTATAGGAAGGCTTCCACACCTTTTGGTACTAAGTTGATTAGGTACTGAGTCATGAAGGTTTTGATGCCTTCTGTCTCTTCGAAGTGTATATATACTCTGAGTTGGTATTTTGCTTTAGGGATTCTCTTATGTGGACCGTTATTCTTTGGTCAAGACTCTGAGTAGTCATATGTTCAGACCCCCAAATGCTCTCTCTTGATCCATTGCTGTATGTAAAGTGTATAGCAATATTGCTTTGATTCAGGTAGTAGAATTCTGTCTGTTGGTCTTTATGTTAATTTCTCTGCTTGTAATTTCTCTGTATTTTCTCTGTTTGTATTTTTTCTGAAGTTCAGGGTGCTACTTTTCCCCCTGACCAAGAAGATTGCTAACCCCTTAAAAGTTGCTTTCCTTTAAGAGAAGCAGATCCAAGAACCTGACCTAGCAGGTTATCCAGGTGTGCCAGGGTACTTGCTGTTACAAATCTCTCCAGTGTCTTTGCAAAGAAAACCCAAAGTGAGTTCACAAAGTGTTGGACAGGACTGAAAAAGAACTGAAAAAAGCCACAATATACATGATTCCCACACACTTTTGTCGGCAAAAATGAGAAAAGGAAAAATGGCAGCTAATTCACCATTCTTGTCCACTTTTTTACTCCCATCCACCTCCACCCTACACTCTCAATGTCTCGTATTCGCTTCTGCCTCATCCTTCCAGTGCCCTCTGAAATGACTGTTCAATAATTAACAAACTTCTTTTCACCATAAATATTTTCCTTTCTCACTCCATGTGTCTTCTACCATTCATTCAGATCTCATTTCCAACAGATGATATTGATCTGTTAATAGCCAACCTTTCCTGTTCTGACTATATTTCTCTTATATCCCCGCTTTGCTAAACCTACTCATTCTTCCCCCCTGCCCCTACCAGACCAACTTTGTGAACCAGCTACACTCTCTTCCACTTCATTTCCTGGTCCCATGAAAAAGTACATATTCATATTCCTTATCTTACCACCAATTACAGCTTGTCTAAAACTCCAAACCTAGATTACTTCCAATGTTTACCTCCTTCACTCATTTATGTGTTGTTGAATGGGGTTTTTGGAAATTGCAAGAAAATAAGCACCTTAGATTCACTAAAAATTCATATTATCTCATTTCAACTAGGCCCTCAATCATCTGGTGCCTCCCTATTCTATTCACAATTCTACTTTCTACAGTGACAGTTCAAGCTTTCTCATCTTCTAAAGACTTCCATTATGTCATCCTTTATGAAAAAAATGGAGGCAATGTGTATAGCTCTAACTTCTTCCATTTTCCTTATCTCACATCATTCCCACATCTTCACACATTATCTCCTCCTTCAGTCCTGTCCTAGATGAAGAATTGGCTCTTTTCTCTTTCTTACCTTTAATCTTTCCCTATCTACTAGCTTCTTCCAGTTTGTTACAGATACGTCCAAGTCTACAATTAGGTGAGTCCATCTTCTCTCTTCTCACGCCTAACTCCTTACAATCTAGCTTCCAGTCTTCCAGTGACCTTTTCTCCACCCTCATGATTAACTTCTCATAGCTTTGACACTATCAATCACTCTATCCTACTTGAAATTCTTTTCTCTCTAGGTTTTCAGGATACCACTCTTTCCTGGTTCTTCTATCCATATGCCCACTGCTTCTCAGTTGCCTTTGTGGGATCATCTTCCAGATCATACTCTCTAACCATGGGTGCTCCTCAGGGCTCTGTCCTAGACCCTCTTCTCCTCTCCCTCTGTACTACTTGGTGATCTCATCAGTTCCCATAGAACTAATTACCATTTTTGTACTGATGATTCTCAAATCTATCTCTCCTGCCTCAACCACTCTCCCGACCTACAATCTCACATCTCCAACTACCTTTCAGATGTCAGGAACTGTATATCTAGCAGATATTTTAAACTCAACACATCCAAAATTAAACTCACTATCTATTTTTCACTCTAAACCCTTCCCCCCTACAATCTTACCTGTTAATGTAAAGGGCATCACCATCCTTCAGATCTCTCATTTTCATACCTTAACAGTCATCCTCCATTTTTTACTATCTCTCACTCCCACACATTTGATCTGTTGCCAAGGCATACTGATTTTCTTTTTGCAGCATCTTCCAAATATGCCCCTTTCTCTCCTCTGACATTACCACCACTGTGGTTCAGGCTCTTATCAACTCATACCTGCACTATTGCAATAGCCTGTCTCAAGTCTCTCTCTTTCTACTCCAATCCATCTTTTGTTAAGTCACTAAATAGGATTTTACTAAAGCACAGATCATGTCACCTCCCTATTCACAGTAAACTTTAGTAGTGTCCCAGTACCTCTAAGATAAAAAACAAAATCCTCTGGCATTTAAACCTCTTCATATCCTAGCCCCATCCTACCTTTAAAGTCTTCTTATACCTGACTTCCTGCCATGTACTCTTCAATCCATTGATACTAGCCTCTTGATGGTTCTTTGCACAAGAAACTCTATCTCTCAGCTCTGAGCACTTTCTTTGGCTGTCTCCCATGTCCAGAATACTTGTATCTTGTTTTCACAAGTATCTATCCTACAACCTTTTTTTCTTTCTGTATTCTTTCCCTTGATTATCTCATCCACTCTCACAGTTTGATGATTCCCATATTTATAAATCTAGTCTTAGTCCGTGTAATGAACAATAGCCTTGTACCACTAACTATCGTTTGGATATCTTTAACCGGATATCCTTTAGGCCTCTCAGCATTGGATCACTGAATTTTTATTTAAGATAGAAGGGACCATAGAGACTATTGAATCCAATCCCCTCATTTTACAAACAAGGAAACTGAGGCACAAATATTAAATTACTTGCCCAAGGTCACTCAGTTAGTAAGGATATGACACAGGATTTAAATCCAGGTTTTCCAAAACTGAACTCATTTTTTCTTCCAAAACCTCTTCCCTCCCAAACTTTTCAGCTACTGTCAAAGGTATCACAGACCTCTCATTCATAATCTCAGCATTATCCTTGACTACTCATTCTCACTCTCTCGCTCTGACTTATGTAATGTGTCTTGATATATTGTGATTTTTTCACAGTTCCTCTGGTATATCTCCCTTCTCTCAACTCAAACAACCACTAATTTAATTCATGCCCTAATCAACTCTTATTAGTTAAGTGGTACAGTGAATAGAGCACTGGGTTTAGAATCAGTAAGGAAAATGGAGGCAATGTGAATTCAAATCTGGTCTCAGACACATACTAGTTATACAACCCTGGGCAAGTCATTTAACCCTGTTTGCCTCGGTTTCTCATCCGTGAAAATGAGATGGAAAAGGAAATGGCAAGCCACTCCAGTATCTTTGCCAAGAAAACCCCATGGGGTCATGAAGAGTCAGACTCAACAACAGAGAAATGAAAAAACAGTTTTCGCCTAGATTATTACCACAGGCTTCTAACTGGTGACTCAAATTTCTTCCCACTCCAAACTATCCTCCACTTCGTTGGCTAGTGATTTTTCCTAAAACATAAACATGACCTTCTCACAACCCTACTCAACAAAATTCAGTGGCTTCCTATCTGTTTGGTGTTTAAAGCTACTCATAAACAGTTACTCCAATATTCTTAAACTTGACTCCTTTCCAAGTCTCCTATATTTCAGCTACATTAGCCTATTTACTGTTTTTTGAATGTGACACTTGATCATTCTCCATCTCAATGCCTTTTCACTGGCTGTCCCCCATGTCTGGAAAGCTCTTCCACTTTGCCATTGTATTTTAGTCCCCTTTTCTTTGAAGACTCAGCTAAATTCCACCTTCTACAGGAGTCCTTTCCCAGGGACCCAGCCATTAGTCTAATGCAGGGGTGGGGAATCTGTGGCTTCAATGCCACATGTGGCCCTCTAGGTCCTCACAAGTGCAGTTCTTTGATTGAATCAACACTCCACAGAATGAATCCCCTTAATAAAAGGATTTGTTCCGTAAAACTTTAACTTTGTCAAGAGGACTATCAGATTCCTCACCCCTGGTCTAATGCCTTGCCCTCTGAACTAAGCTTACCTTCCATCTGCTCTGTGTGTGTGTGTATATGGTGTATATATAACCACAATCAAACACACTGTCCTGACCCCAATATCAGGATCTCTCTTTGAAAACAATGACCAACAATATATCTTGCATGTACCTAGCTTTTAAAAGTTGTTTTCCAAACAGAATGAGAGCTCACTGAGGGTAGGGACTATGTTTTTGCTTTTTCTACAGTGCTTATCAGTCAATCATTGTTCATTGATTGACTATGTGTGCACCATGCAAGCTTCTTTATAAAAAAACACCATCTTTTAAACACTTACATTCTTTCAGTGATAGGCTTAAATCATGGAATACTACTGTCTCCAAAAATTTGAATGGAGGATGGCTCAAAAGTCAATGGAGAGGAACAGGGTCATTACTATCTGGCTATAATTTATTAAAAATAAGGTATTATGTAGAACTTGTATAAAAGATGCTATCAGAGAATTAGGTTACCTCCTCCCCCCAGAAAAAAAAAATGGTAAGCAAGGGATAGTCAATGGACTTCCTGAACTTATGGATTGATCACTTCTGTTGAACTGCTTTTATTTTTTAAAAAAATAATCTTGTTACAATGGAAAGCTTTCTTGATAGGGGTGGAAACATATTTAAAAAAGAATATACTGTAAAAACAGAAGATATCAATATAAAATATAGTTAACTCATTATTTATCTATTACCAATATATATAAAGTCCTGTCAATTTTACCTTTGGAACATCTCATATATGCTCATTTCACTCCTTTGACATTTCTATTATCCTAATCTAGGCTCTCCTCTAGTCAAATGTTATAGATATTTTATTGGTCTCGCTGCTTTAGGTCTCCTTACTGACATCCATCCTCAATCCTCCTAAAATGCTGGCCTGACCATTTCACCCTCTTTTCATCTTCATTGAACTCCAGTGTGTCTCTAGATGAAGGAAAAAATTCTGTGTTTGGTTTTTAAAGTTCTTCATAATGTGACCACTTTCTTGCTTTTCCTCTCACAAGACACTTCATTTCCCAATTCCATGTATTTTCATAGGTTGTTCCACATGCTTAGAATTGCATTTTTCCTCATTTCCTCATTCTGGCTTCCCTGCCTTCCTTCAAGTTTCAGCTAAATCACACCTTGTACAAGAAACCTTTTCTCATTTACCTTACCACTCATGCTTACTCTTTATGTTTTTCTCCATTTTATCTTGTATATAGCTTGTTTGTACATAATTATTTGCATGTTGTCTCCCCTGTCAGTCCTTAGAGCAGGTTCAATTATTTGGACTTTATATCTCCTGGATTCAGCAGAGCAGCTGGAATAGACTAGGTACTTAATAAACTGATTCACTCATGACAACATCTATTCCATTTGTAAAAAAATTTATGATAAAAATATCAATCCATAAAATATCAAAATTTATCTTTTCTTGAATTTTAAAAGTAATCAATAATTTGTAGTATATCAAACATGTTGCTGCTCCCCAATGGATCAAGGAATTCTTACTGCTTCTATGATTTTGTTGCATTAGTCACTAATATTTCCAACCTTCCATTGCATTTAGACTTTGAAATAGATAGATAAATATACATATATCTGAAGCCACATTTTTTGTATTAAAACTAATAACTGCATTTTTACCAATTCTCATTGAATTAATATTTTATTTATTTACTAATTTTTTGGCCATTTTGAAAGTAGAAATAAATATAAAATTTTGAGCCAAACAGCCTTATTATCTCTTGGAAAAGATACAAATATTAAATAAGTTGATAACATTATAAGTTTTGGAAACCATGAATCACTAATTTGCTTAATGTCAATGGCGCTCTTCTGGAGTATACACACCGAGTGATTGAGAATTTGTTTTTTGGTGGGTAGTGTACAGCTTTAGATGAAGAAATGAAGAATTATCTTGAAGAAAAATGTTGTATGTCCCAGACAATATCATTGGTGAACAATCTAGGTTAAAGATGATTTTGCTTGCTATTTCTTATTTTCTCTATTTCTTAATAGACTTTCAAGTCATTGAGAAAGTCATGATATCTTTTGAGAGATTGGCATATGGCATAGAATCTGTTCAGATCAAGTTCAGAGCCTACAAAAAAACCCATCTAATGATGTTCAATTCAGCAATTTAACAAGCATTTATTATTCCTGAACATTCTTCCTGGTATTGTGTTAGGTGCCAGAAATACAAAGACAAAAAGGAAACTACTCCTGTTCTCAAAGAGTTTACATTCTACTTGAAAAACTTCCTTGGTATCCGTTCTACTAAAATACATTGCGCATGTTTCTATGAGGACATAATGAAGCAGAACTTTGAATGATCTTCCAGAGCTGCAGAGAGCTGAAAAGTCAAAGTTTCAGGATATTTCAGAAACCTTCCTCTTCTTACTGCCAGATACCAAATCCTGCAGGTAGCAGTAAGTGTATTCCATTGATAATTCCATTATAAAAAAGTAATTATGTCACGAGAAAAGACAGGAACATGGAAAGATATTACTCTTATTATAGCTAACATTTACATAGTGCTCATGTTTTCAAAGCACTTTAGAAATAATTATCTCATTTAATTCTCACAACAACTCTGGGAAGTAAGTACTATCGTTATCCCCATTTTATAAATGAGGAAACCTTAGATAAGCAGATGTTAAGTGTCTTGCCCAAGGTCACACAACTAGGGAGCATCTAAGGTAGGATTTGAACTCAACTTCTCCTGAATCTAGCTCCAGTTGTCTATCCACTACTCCACCTAATTACCTAGGTGGATATTTTCCAAGCAAACTGGGAATTACTGTATTATCACACAGAAGGTGATGAGAAAGATGCTTAATGGGGAGGAACAATGGCTCTAAATATGCTTGTTTTGCAGTGCTATCCAGAATACCTAGAACATAAGCAATCACTCAGATGTATCTTAAAATACCATTATTCACATACAATCATCTCTTAACACTGAATGTAATTATATTAATATCTAAATTGTGTCTTTTAAATCAAGAAAATCTCTTGAGTAGAGACGATGTGGTAATATTACTAGCTTTGCAAAGCCATTCCAAATCATTTTTTAAATGTTAGGCTTAATCTTCTTCCTCCAAAATTCATGCAATATTGCCAGGGGCAGCAAAGGCCCATGTGTTCTGTGAATTTTTTTCTGGGATAAGAAATAGAAGAAAGAGTAGTGTTTCAGCGCCCTTGGATAGGGCCTTTTATGTGCTTGTGTGCTTTCAGAAATGTGGCATGTAAAGTATTTAAGTTCACTTCATTATGTTTTCACTGAAAGATTCAAATGGATCAAGAAATATACAACTACTTGGCCTGTCAAGCTAAGCCTATATGAAGATAGAAAATAGAACATAAATGTGATTCACAACATTAACTATGAATTCAACTTTGAATTTCCATTTCATCTATGACTTTCAATATTGTTTTAAAGTCTTGAGAAGACTAACCATCTACTAAAGTTCATACTGAAAAGCTAAATAACAGGTTAAGTCTTCTCCCAGTTATGGGATAGAAATAGCTTTTATATTAAAGAACATTTAGAATTAGGGTCCCATAATATGAGTGAGAGAATATTTCTTTTAAAAAAACAGGACTGTTTTAACCAGTCCCATGTCTACCTATCTTGGCACTACTTATACAATATGGATTAATCCACATTCTTCTAAAAATGATGTTTCTGATGTCAAAGCAACTGTTAATCCAGTCAATTCATTCAAAAGCAATCAATCATTTCAGGGTAAATATCAATCTAGGGGATTGTCAGGCTTCACATAGGCAAAACATTTACATCATTAACTGAGTTTGCCACTTATGAAACAGTAATTATGGCCTGGTCCTAAAATGACTGGTGAAGCCAATCTTCAGTAAAAATCTGCTGGGGAAAAATACAGCAGAACTAGAGAAAAGGTTAAGAATGTTGGAATTATTTTTTTTTAGCTTGATAGTATTTTTAAAAAATGTTTTTACAATTGTCTGCCACATAAATACTTTCCATATCATTTTTCTGATGCAATGTCTGGCTCTGACTCAAAATAACAACATGCATGCAATGATATAATACCCTAGGGTTTAATGTAGAAGACTAGAAAGGATGAGGGAAACTGAATGGCAGAGTTGGGTTAAGGATGTTTCATTTACATGGAGTCTACCCTTTCAACTTGGTTCTAAACAGCATTATTTACTTTACTTCTATGTATCTTAGTTTATTCAAGTTTAAAATTTTATGGACTAACAATTTGACATCCCTTCAAGGGATCTGAAATGGTCAATGACTCTCTCTCTTTTGGAGTAGAATAAGGTACAACTCAATATTGGAGGTCAGCTCCATACATATTGGAACCTGTTAAGAGAGTGAGGATTTGGGGACTTCTGCTACTGTTTTTTGCCATCCTGGATGCTACTTTTCAGAGTTTAGCAATTCAGGGCATAAAAAATCGATACTACTTGGTGTTTCTATAGTGCTTTTAACTTTCCCAAAAGCTTTTCTATTTGATTTATCCATGTAGCAGCTATAATAAGAAGGCTAGGCATTATTAACCTGATTTTACAGATAAGGAAACTGGGTCCAGAAACATTAAATAATTTGGTTACCTAGGTAGTAGGAAACACAGGAATTAAAGTCATGTATCCTCCTAGTTCCAGGCACTACACAATATATTATATTGTTTTCCTAGAAATTCTAGATCTTCCCTAAGGAAAGGGGATCAGAGTCAAGTTTAGAGATATTATTTCAGTTTAGAAGAATTGAAGAAAGTTTCTGATTGTAAAGCTTCCAGAGATTTTAGTTTATACTTCACAGTCTCCTGGGTGCCAGCCCCTTTGCCCTTTAATTGCCAGAGGGACACAGGTAATTGTTCCACTTGCCATGCAACAGCTTGGTGTCTAGGGAGCGTTGCAAATTAAAGCTAAAATATCTCTCATACATTTGAATAGAAAAGGTTCCAAAATAATAATCTTTTGATGAAATTGGAAAGAAGCAAAAAAAGTATAAATTTATATAATTTTTATTTGCTGCGCTTTTTTTCTTGCTTTGGAATGAGAGGTAGAACTCTCTAGTTAATTTCTAAGAAGCTTTGGTTTCCGTGTTATTGGTTGTAACACATTAGTAAACATTTAAATAAACAAAATAGTTCATCCTATGGCTTTTAGAATAGAATCTACATAACTGAAATTTTGATAAGAATTCTGGCAAGAAAAGCATTTTTGATTATACATTTAGGAATCATGCCACAAATACATTATTTCTTTTATTTATCATTTATATAGAATACCTCTCCCCTGAAGCACTCAATGCACCTGCTCCATTTGGTACTTCTATGACCCACTAAGCCGAAACACATACTATTTCCCAACAGATCACTCTGCCAGGGGCTTGCTATAAATCCCTCCTTGGCCAGACAAGTTGGCCTTTATTTTTTTGTATTGCTCTGGGCATCTCACATGACATTCCCAAATAAGGTATTGTACTACAAGCCTGCTATGATTGCTAGTAATGACTTAACTGCAAAGGAATTATAACAGTATGAATAACAGTGGTTTGCACTGTGAATGTCCTAGCTACTCCAAAAATGCTAGAACAACCAATAGAAAATGCTTCTCATTTGCCAGTTTGAAAGGAAGAAAAAATCAGAAGACTTTACAACTGCTGCTAATGTGTAAACAATGATTGTTCATTCAACAGCAGGAAACCAAACAAATGTAAAACAAATGATAGCATTAGGCATTCTGTGGCTGTGTGCAATGGCAGTCCAATGAAGGAAACAGAAAGAAAACAAAAACCACAGGTACTGACTTCTCATATTTATGGAGAAGGACATTTGGAGCAATAATGGCTTCTGTCTGAAAATCTTTTCTATGTATAAATTAAGTGCATTCCCTACTTGGTTGCTAGAAAGAAATCACTTTATTATCACCTTCACTTTTCTGATATACTTATATGTAGACAAGATTAGCAGGGCACAAAAGAAGATAGAAAATGAAATGATACATGTAGGGTTATATAGTTATAATTTAAAAAATTCTTTTATATCTGCTTTAAAGTCATTTATTTATTTAGAGGCGGTTTGACATGGTGGAATTATACTTCAGGTCAGAACAGGACTGAGCTCAAGCCCTTTCTCTGAGACTTGCTGTCTTTGTTATAAGGAACTCATTATTCTTTCAGGCTCTTTTTTCTCATCTGTAAAATGATGATAATAATAGCACAGGTATGATGTGAGGGTCAAATGACATGTATGTAAAGTTCTTTGCAAACCTTATTTTTATCTATATAAGCATTGCCTCTTAATTCTGCTCTTGTCACTACATAGTTTTACCTGATATAAGCAAAGACCAGGTATTTAATACCAACTTGTTTGAGTATTAGAAACATACATGAAATTCTTTCTTCCACATTTATGCCTTTGCAAAATTTTCTGTCATTTATAGTATGCAGCTTCCTCATCTTTCTCTGGTAGATTCCCTAGTTTTGTTTAAAGTATTACTCACTTTTAGTACCTCTTATATATGACCTTTCCTGAATTCTCCCAGTTATGAAATTTTCTCCCCTTTTAAATTCTCTGATTATGTTTTGTATTTTTTAAAAATGTATCCAAGGTATATTGCCCCTGTCAAATAAAACTTCCCTGACAGCATTTAGCTTTTCTATTCTCAGCAGCTAGAGCAGTGCCTTGCACACAGACACATGGTAAGGGTTTAATAAATATTTATTGAATTGGGAAAAAGGACAAGGAGTTTAACAGATGTTTATATTGTTAGATAGATGAAAACTTTGGATAGGATAGAAAAGGAGGGAGTCTCAGTTTATTCAAGTGTTTCACTATCTTCAGATATTGGGATTTTCCCCAAATTAACTGTTAAGTTTGATTTCATGAATCAAAATTGGTCAAATAACTACTTGTATTTTTCCAAAAAGGGTAAATTCCTTTTGTTGTCCTGCAAGTTCATCAGTATTCTCCCCAGGGTTTACAATTGGGAAGATTTAGGGAAATGGTGTTTGAGAAAAGCTCAATTACACTGTGAAGAGTTATTCTGCAGTAGGTTCTCTTTCCACTAGAAATATGCTACCTCACACCCCCAATTTAATTTAACTGCTTCCTTTCATGACTTCACGAATACACATGCCCACCTGTCTAAATATGTCTAAAACTACTGCTGATCTGAATGACACCACACATCTAAGTATTTCTGCTTTAAATTCTATGATTGGCCAGATGATGTGAGTCCTGATACAATGAGGTACATATTTTGTTTGCAGTGAAACTTACTAGCATCCTTCACAATTATTATTTTATCTCTTGGTAATATGCCAACCTAATTTGTCACAGATTTAGAAATTCATTTTGCATTCCTACAGCTATGACTACTTTGTAGCCTTGTTCCCTTTCCTATATAGGTTTGAAACCTGAGTATCTCCCTCATGGGGCAAGTGTTGGCTTGTGTGTTGGAAACTTGGCTCATTTCCAGTGAAGGGATCGGGTCTAGGAGTTACCATTTTTCCCAGGTTACCATAGCAATCGATGAATTTAATTATCCGACTTGTGGGTCAGTGACCAGGCTGGCATGAAAACAAGAAGACACGGGGAAATATAGCTACCATATATGCTCCTCCTGGACTCCCTCTGGAAGATAGTAGGAATGAGCCCTAATGATTCTATTTTGTCCTCCTGTACCTCATGCTCTTCTACGCCACTCAGATGAGTGTAGGGGGGGTCTTGCACCTATTCAGATAGTACAAGTCCCTCAAGGCACAACTCAGGTTTCATTTTCCCTATTCAACCTTTGTGAATTATCCCAGCCCTCATTAATCTTTTCTTTATATAAAATACTAATTATATATAATTTACAATCTAACACTTAGTACATAATGTCTTATATTGTCTGTCATTGATTCATGTGGTTCCCTGACCAGACCCATAAGCATCTTGAGGGGAGGGTCAGTATCTAGGACAGTGGTGAGGAACCTGTGGTCTCCAGGCCACATGTTACTTTCTAGGTACACACAACAAATTCTCTTAAAAGGATTTGTTCTGTAAAACTTGGACTCAGACAAAAGGCCACACCCAAGGACCTAGAAGGCCACATGTGACCTTGAGGCATCAGGTTCCCCACCCCTGATCTAGAATATTCACAAAAGATTCACATAAATGGTGAAATTTAATCTGAATCTTCAAAATAAGGACTTTGAAAGTCAGAAATGAGGATAGAATCAATTCCAAGACTTCTGTGCATAGAAATGAAAGCTAGAAGTAAAGTTCAGGGAAGAACAAACAACCCAGTTTTATTGAAACATGGAGTGTAGGAAAGGGAGAAATATCAAGTCCAGACAGCTAAATTAAAAGTAAACTATGAGTGGCTTTAAATAGCAGACTGAAGGATTTGTATTTTAACCTCGAGGAAATCGAAACTACTGAGGAGTTTTGAATCGGGTAGTCACATGACCAGATGTGTCACAGGAAGATAATTTTGGAAGCTACATGGAAATGAATGAAAGAAAGATATTAGAAGCTATTAAGAGGCTATTCCAGAAGCACACAAAAAGTTCCAAGATCAAAAATAAAGTTGATGTGGGTTGGGTAGAGGAGAGGAGCGCCCACAGAAAGATACCTAAGATGTTAGAATATAAGACATAACTTAAGAAGAGAAGAGGTTTTGAATACCTCCATGTGAAGTGGTAAATAGAAAACTGGGGACAATATGAGACTGTTCTTAGGAAGACTGATGCCCAGGGAGAGAGAAGGAAAGGACTAACTGGAGAGGAGCTCACCAAGGCTAATTATTTTATTAATTAGGTAGTAATTCAGTTGTTTCTACTTCCTCACATACTTTTAGCACTTTCTAAATTTCAGCAGCCTGGTCAAAGGCTTGATCACCTAACTCTAGTTAAGAAATATGTTAATATAAAAGTATCTGAATAGCTCTGAATCAATATAGAGGTCATGTTAATAGAGAGAGGGAGTAGATGTTGTAAAAGCTGTTGTAAAACACAATTAATAAGATTTGATAACTGATGGAATAAGAAGGGTGAAGGAGAGGGAAGAGTCAGAGATCATCAGCCTACCTCACTGGGAGGATAGGTCATGCATGCCTTCAACAGGAAGACAGAAATGAGTTCTGTTGGGGACACATTGAGTTAGAGGTACCTATGAAACAATATAACCCTCAGAGGAAAACAGAAAGATCACCTTACCCTTTTCCCTGAGTTTGGGGGATTGTAAACTAGCAGAAAGAAGCTTTAAAGTAGACAGGGGAGGATGGCTACTTCTGAGAGCAGGAACTCCAGAGGAAACCATGGAGTAGGAATTGGAGAAGAGGATCTCTTTCTTCCTTTGACCAGAACGCAGGGATTGATCTCACAAATCTGACTCAAGATTGAAGGTAAAATCCAGAGATGAGGATGGAGGGGTCAAGGGAAGAAGCTAAAAGCCCTTGAAGATCGAATTTGACACAATTCCTTCTTCTAATCTTTCTGTAACTCAGGAAATCTTGGAATGCTCAGAAGCATAAGATGGGAATATGGTTGGAGACTATTTTCTCTTACTTGTCATTTTATTCAATGAACATATAAACATTGCCTGTATTGCTTTTGATTCCCTTATCTTTCCTTTTTTTCTCTCTCCCTTCCTTTTTAAAGAAAGTTTGAAAGTATATGCTAAAGACATTATGATAGAGCAGACAGAAAGTTATACTTGGAACCAGGAAGACCTGGGTTCAAGGTCTGCCCTGCCTCTGGCATGTACTTGCAGTGTGATTTGGGCAAATCTCTTAACTTATCACACTCTTAGACAGTTTTCTAAGACTATTAGTTGAAAAGAAGGTGTTGACTTGCAGTTGGTAAAAAGGAAGTTTCCTCACCTGGGAGTTCCCTCTACTAATGAAATCAAATGTCCAATCCCTGTCCCTAACCCTTGTGTCAACTCATATCTTAGATTGAGTTTGAATTTGGATAGCTAGTTTGGGTGATTTCTTTGTTTTTCTCCCAAACCAAGCCATCCACATTCTATAATATAGTATTTGATGTGAGAGGGGATCTTGATGAGACCAGGCTGGTGGCTTGAGTACAGCACTAGCAGTGGACAAATTATATATCACCCTATCTGAATGATTAATAAAAAACCAACCTGCCTACCTATCAACTTTAGAATGATGGCCAAAAGTTACAGTGGGCTGCTTGTACTACTGTAATGTTCTAAGGATTGTTGTGATGCTCATTAAGTACACACAACTTGTATTTATATCACATAAAAATTCAGGGAAGCATCATTCTTCTTTAAGAGTGGGAGTAAGGTAGTGGATAAACTATGCTGGTCTTGCAGTCACCACTTTGTAAGTATTACTGTGTGACCTCTTATCAGAAAGAGAAAGGACATCAGGTCCTTTAACAGAGGTCAGAATAGTCTTGAATAGGTCAGATTTATTTCCTTATTGCATGCCTCTCTGTCGTATGGTTTATATGTGTACTTTTTCTTCCCACTGATTGTATTTGTATTTGTGGAAGAGTGTGTCCCAGGGTTATAGAGGGAAACATTTCTTAAGTACTGTTCACATGATGTTCTCAGGAAATGTCTGCTTTTAATTAATTACACATTTTGACTGATTCTTAAAGGTAAATATGCTAGTGGGGGTCTTGTTATTTATTTTTTAAGAGTTCAGACTCACAAAATACTGTGAATATGGTGGAATCATTCCCCCTTGGACCCAATCTATTTCTGTGAGTTGGGAAGACAAGTGTAGCCCAGAGGGCAGACATATCTACATAAGCAGCTGCAAAATGTCTTTTGAACTCATCTAAAAACAACTTCAGGTAAGTTTTACCCACAGAGTATCAATAGCAACATCTAAATGCATCAGTAGTTCTAATTGCCCTGATTAATCTTACCAAGAATGAGATTCAGAAAATTTTCAGGACCATTCTGTTGCTGTACTCATTTTAAGAAAATCTGGTTATTTGTTCAAATGATGATTCACACTTTTAATTTGTTGATTTTAGAAATTGGGAGGTATTAATATTCATGGTCAGTTTCCAAATCAGCTGAGACTGATAAACAAAATACATTATTTTTGCAGGCCAATATTGTTGTGGGGCATGTTCAGCTATGACTACCACGATTCATTTAATAGTGTCTGATTTGTGATATCTATGACCCTGTCTCATGATATGTATAAGGAGAGGTTTTCTTAGAATTTTGAAACTATAAGTATCACATTTTCTCTGGGCATTATAAATTAAATTGTATCATTTGCTATAAAATAGATAAATGTTTATACATATATGTGTATATCTATGTGCATATATGTATGTATGTGTATATCTACACACATACATGTGTATGTGTATATGTGTCATATTTCTTAATTAAAAGATTTCTCTCCTTGGCAGTATTCTGGATTTTTAGAAGTTTTTTCCTATTTGCCCTGCCTGTCCCACTTCCCCTAAACCTTATCAGCATCCATTTGTAAAATTCCAAGAGAAAAAGTTATAAGTAACTTTGATTCTTACTGCAAGGATTCTCCAACACTAACTTTCTGGAATTCCCCAAGCAATTTCTAATTGTCAGCCACTTTATGTACCCATGTAATTTTAATACCTTTTAGCAATCAATCAATTTGAAACCAGCTAAGATCTCACCTTGTTTCTATAGACATAGTTTCATAGATAAATATCTCTCTGGACTCATATAGTCCCTAATACCTGCAATCAAAGTTAAGATCTTCCACAATCCCCTTATTATCCAGTAGAATTCATGAGGAAAAATGCCAATCCTGTATTTTAATCTTCTAGGACTACCCGATGACGTGCTTTTGATCTTCACCTCTTTCCCATCAGTGACCTGGACCCTGCCTTTGGCTTGGTGCACTTTCATAGGTTTTGCTTTTATCAGCTTTTGCCTTATCTTACTGGGACCTAGACCACCAGGTGACTTCTTAGACAGCTTCATAGAGTCATAGAAATCATAATGTACAGATTTCCTCAACTCTTTCTAGCTGCACTTTCTGTATTGTCTTCCCTTGTTAAAATATAAACTTGAGCACAGAAACTATCTTGTTTACCTGTGTTAATATCCACAAAGCTTAGTAAAATACACAGAACAGTGTTTAGTAAATGCTTTAATTCACCCCTTTCAACTTGCTTATATACCTATAAAAGATCCTAAAATCTATGCTTTATGGAAGCCAGCATAGTAGACAATATTTTGTTCTCTAGGAATCACCTGCCTGGAACCCTTGAAAAGAAAGGAACATCTCTAATATGAATCAAACACCGGATTTTTTCCTGTACAAAAGGGAATTCTAGGAAGTCATCTCAGTGGGAATGGCCATAACATTATCCTGATCTGGATGCTAGTCTGGAGGACTACAGCACTGCCCTCTCATCTCCAGTCAGCTATAAATAAAATATATTTTATAAATAATATAAAATATTAAAATATATTTATATATTACATAAAATATATAAAATAATATTAAATATTCAATAAATTTTATAAATAAAATCCTCTAATAATCTTAAACTAAATCTTATGTGCAGGGATTTTTCTCCTTTTCCCCTCTCTAGTATGAATACTGGGTTACTACACAATCATTTGTTTAGAGAGCCATTTGCTGCCAAATTGAAATGGGTAGGATAAGTTCCTTTCTCATTTTCAAACACTTTGTACTCACATAGAGAGCCTCATTCCAACTACTGCAGTGAGTGCCCTTAATTTAAACACCTGGGATTGGTCCAAACATGTGCAAAGCAAAAGAGCTTAAAGAGTGAGATGGTTCCTTCCAGGTTTAAAATCCATGATTCTACATTTCGTCCTGGATAATTTGTTTTCTTAACTGAATCAAGCAGTTATGTGAACACACTGCAGGGAAGTTAAAGGCTCACAGATGGTTGCTTTACTTGTAGAAATGGCAGTGAAAAAAGTCTCTCTCCATTCCCCTTTTTTCTCTTTCTCTCTCTTTGCTTCTCTGTTTCTCTCCTTCCCTCTCAACTGCCTCTCTCCCTCTCTTTCTTCCTCCTCCTTCCCTCCCTCTTTCTGTCTATTTATATCTCCTCTCTCTCTGTCTCTTTCTCTCTGTTTCACTCTCTCAGCAATCAGTCCAGTCTATGATGAAAGAGGAATAACCAATAATTTTCTATTACACAGTTCTGACCTGAAGACTTGGAAGATATAGTTATGGGCACTGTCACAAACTTGGCAAAGTTAGAAGCAAGCCAAACAATGAGGAGGAGCCAGCTGTAGGCAAAGCTCTGGTCTAAAGAAGTTCTGATATCATAGGCACTAAAATAAGTGTCTGAAAGAATATTAAATAAGGAAAATATCATGATTTATCAGAGATGGTTTGATTTTTAATACGTTGTCTTTATTGGTGAACTGATAATTACAATTACTGCGATCAGTTTACAAAATCATACTTCTTTCTTTAACATGTTGAGAGATCCACACTTTTATCAATAGGTTTTGTTCTGCTGATGCTGTTAACAGTCTTTAGTAGGTTGAATTTTGTGAATTGGTTTAACTGTGTTCCTCAGTATGAGTTTCTCCTAATTTCACCAGGCTCATTCTGGGACCATAGACAAAGAATCCACTGCCAAGATACATTGGAAAAGTTTTCACTATTACCTAAGGTCGCCATTGGACTCCTATTTAGTGAGGGAAAATTGAAAGCAAATTTGCTTGGTACAATGCTATTGAATTCAACAAACATTAATTTAGCTCCTCCTATATGGAAGAGACTGGACTAGGAACTGGGTATGCAAGGTACCCCCCAAAATATTGTTTCTTCCCTCAAGAAATTTAAATTCAGCTAGGAGATATAGTATGCAAACAGAAAAGGTAATACAAGGTCACTTGAGGAGGGAGAGAGTAGGGAGATGAGGAAAACATTTCTATAGGAAGCACACTAAAAATTCTGAGAGGTAACATGAGGAGAGAAATGGAGAAAGGGGATAGGTGGCAGAGTCCAGGGAACAGTAAATAAGTTAGATTAGCTGTATTGTTGACTTTACAAAGCATAATATGGTGGAAGTACAATTTAGATAACCCATATTAGAGGGCAGCTAGGTGGCACAGTGGACAGAATGTCAAGCCTGAAGTCAGGAAGGTTTATCTTCCTGAGTTCAAATCTGACCTCAGACACTTATTAGTTGTGAGGTCCTAGACAAGTCACTTAACCCTGTTTGCTTCAGTTTCCTTATCTGTGAATTGGAGAAGGAAATGTCAAACCAATCCAGTATCTTTGCCAAGAAAACCCAAATGGAGTCATGAAGAGTCGGACACAACAACTGGAAAATGCTGAACATATTAGGCTACACCTGACCACAATTCTCAGTGCTACTTATTCCCTCAATCCTGGTCCACATTGTGTGAGTTCTGTAGCAGCACAAAGCATGAATCCACATTTATAGAGATGATGGTACACCCTTATTTGTAATCATGACACAAACTAAAGAGACCCAGCATCAAACACCACAGCCACTGCACCTGCCCCATGCATTGTATATTCAACCCAATTCTCCCTTAGTCTACTTATTTTTGCTATCACACTTCTGTTCATTATCATAGTAAGTCTAGATTGGATTTAGAGTTGGAAAGGACTTTATAGAATATTTCGTCTAACTATCTAATTTTATAGAAGAGGAAGTGGAGACCCAAAGATGTTAAAATAATTTGATATGGAATTTAAACTCAGGTCCACCTCCTATAACCATTATTGATGCAGGAGAAAAAATATTGACTTAGAACCAGAGGCTATGGCCTTAGATTCTAGTTCACACAACTTTAGTGATTTTGGCTAAGTTGGTTACCCTTTGTTCTCATTTTCCTCATCTATAAAAAGAGGATGCTAGATGAAATGATTTTTAAGCTCCCTTCTACCTCTAAGCATATGATTCTATTAAAAACCCTACTGGATATAAGTTATTGTTGTTTTCAGCCATTTCTGACTCTTCATGACTCCATTTGGGGTTTTCTTGGCAAAAATATTGGAGTAATTTGCCATTTCCCTATAAGAAGATATATCATATTATATATGTATATATACACACACATAATCATATATAATATACACAATATAAAATATATAACATAATAATATAATTCAGATATGATTTATTAGATATTAGAAATTAAAGATATAATTGTCCTAATGTTATAGATAAGGAAACTCAAGTTTAGAGATGTCAGATGTCTTGTGAATATCTGACATGGGATCTGATCCCAGGTCTACCTGACCTCTTTATAAATTGAGAAACCTGGTATTTATGATTTCTAAGGTCTCTTCTAGCTCTAAATCACTGGCCCTGTGACCCATAAAGAAGACCTTCAAGAACTTATTGACCTCTCCATGTTATGATGAGACATCTGTATCCTGGCTGTGGTGGAGAAACAGAATTGTAGTCTTACAACAGAATTGATTGGTTTAAGAAAAGACTCATTCCCTGACTTTTTTTTTTTTTTAAAGAAATAGAGCCTATAGACTCACAAGCTACCAAGAGCAAGAGCACTATCTAGTGGCCAGATAAAAACATTCACTATCACTGCACATAAACGACTCCTCTCTAGGGCTAGAATCACAAAGGATGGGTGGGTCTAAATTGCATGGATGTGTACTTATGTATCTGTATTTCTGTAATAAAGAAAATAAATTCTAATCTCTCCTCTGGCATTCATGTCATTCAGGATTATAGATTTTGCAGTTGGAAGGTACCATTTTTTTCCCTTTGAGTCAGAAGACCTAAGTTCTACTCCCACTTCTGATGTTTTCTACCAGTATAGTTTTTGCATAAGTTATTTATATTCCAGGCTTCCCTACTTTCCTCACTTGGAAAATGAGAGGAGTTAGACTAGTTGGGTTATAAGGTTTCTTCCTTTTGTAGATCTAGGATTATATGATGCTGATGAAATATTGTATAACCTCCTCATTTTATTCATTTTGCAGATAAGGAAACTAGGGTACAAGTACATTGAGTGACTTGATAAAGCCACGCAAAAGTAGAAAACAGAAAAGTCAGAATTTTGATGCAGTTATTTTGATTCTCCAGGTCTTTTCCTCTTCTTTAACCTTTCTGGGCATCCCTTTCCTAACATATAAGATAATTTAGGAATAGATGTGTGCTAAGGTGAGCTCTAACACGCTGTCCTTACAATTTTACATATAACATGACCACTATAGATTATATGAATAAATTTAACCTTACTCAGGATATCCTAATTGCCTAGGCAGAGGGTATTGTATACAGTAGGTATCTGATCATATTTGAAAAATATTGACAAGCAAAGAAATAACTGCTTATAAAAGTATCATGTTTTCTGGTTCAGTGATTTAAATTTTTCATGTTAAAAAGTGATGCTTTCAGGACCTTTTCTTAGTAGTGGTGTTTTGGGGTCAAAGTGCATGATTATTTTTGCCACCTTTACACAGAAACTTTCAGAATATTCTCCTATAAGATTCTACTATTTTGTAGTTCCATCAGAAATTTGTCGAGTATGAGACAGTATATTAAAGATATTTTAATTTTATCTCTTTGTTCATTAGTGAGGTGCAAAGTTAATATTATTTTTTTTTTACTTTTTCTTTGATTAAGCAAATTGATAAAATTATAGGTTCCCTTTTTAACAACATTTTAAGCCCTAATGGGTACATATCTTAAATACATGATTTACTCATAGGGAAAGTTTTATCACTAATGAAATTTTGGTTAAGTGATTTTCCAAAATGTTAATCAAAAATAAGGGAGAGAGGAAATGAACAGAACTGTCCATTTAGTGAAATACATATTAGATTCCAATAAATGAAAACATTTTCTACTGATGGAGAGAGGCTGTATGATGTAGCAAGAAAAATAAAGGGTATGCTTGGAGTGAGGAGGACCTGGATTCAGGTCCAGCTTCTGACATGTACTAACTACGTGACCTCTGGGCCTACTTAATCCCTCAGTGTTGTAGACAATTTTCTATCACTAAAAGTTGCAGATTCCAAACTTCATTAGAAGAGAGGGTTTCCTCATCTAAAGAATTTGCTGTGCTAATAAAATCATTGAGCCAGTGTTATACTACTGAAATATTTTAAGGTCAAATTAAACTTTTAGATATGACTTTTGGTTACTGCCCATAACATCTCTCACTTCAAAATGCATTCTAAACTTTATGCACATGCTTAATTGCTTCCTAGACATAACTTTGGGGCTAACACAAATGTTTATTTAAAATGATACTACAACATAAATTAGGCCAATAATTTTAAGGCAATGTTTTAAGGAGTGGGAATCTTAATATCTGTAAAATGTTAAAGAAGAAAATATTACTATTATTAAATATAGTAAATTCATAAACTCCTTCTTATGACCTGTCAAAATGTTCTCTAACCTCATGCCATTAGCATTTTACTTGTTCAATCTATATAGACCAATGGAAACACTTAGATTTTGAAAACAAAAGATCTCAATGATGATCATTAAATGGAGTTTTTCTTGGAGGAGAAGGGGCTAGAGTTATGAGGTAGAGGTAACAAAAATTTAAAAGGCTCCTGGGCTTTTACACATGTTTCAGTCATCAGAAAAAAAAAAAGCCTAATTCATAGACAGATTCAAAACTTTGTGACAACGTTTCCTGACTTTTCTTGTAGGTGAAAAATCGCTTTTCTACAGATTCTTTTCATAACACATCACAGTCTGAAAGCAAGAAATTGCTGTAGTTATATTCCTAATAGAATGTATTAACAATCCCCGGGTGGACTTTTTAATGATGCAGAAGAAAAAGGTGAAAGAGCACAGAGATTCAGCTATTGAGTTTCTTCTAAGATTTGGAGACATTCTGTATGAACCTAACATTAAGGTATGGAAATACAATTGCCTCAAGATATACTTATTTGGCACCTTTTTATAGTGTTGTACATATTCAAATTCTTAAGGTGATATCTTCAGCATATGGATTTCTTCAGCGCAAGATTTACTTAGAGACATGTATATCTTATTCTGAAAAAGGAAGGGCTCTACTACAAACTTGGAAGATAGGTCCAGCCCTTGCTGTGAATTTACTGTAGACCAGTTTCTGAAAATTTGTGTCAAGGACACAAACATACCTTTACCAACAGCCGAGACTGATGGTCTGCTTTGCATAAGGCAATCATTTGGCAAAACTCAGATTAAAAATTTCCTCCCAAAATACAAGTCAAAATTAAAGGGAAATTGACTTCATGATCACATAAAAACAAGGTGGCAGAAGAGTCCTTTTATCCAAGCCATCTTCCCCAAAGGAATTATATATCATATGTAGAACAATTACAGTTAAATCAATAGAAGAAAATGAACTCTCTAATAAGAAAAAAAATCCTTGATAAATGAGTGCTGCAGAACTCTAATATTTCAGGGGCTCACTTAGTAGTCCTTCAATATGCTCCATTTGCTAATAACAAAGAGCTAAAGCAAATACAGACTTGTGCAGGGCCTGAGCTTAGGCTAAGGTCCCCTTTCTTCTGCAGTGACTCATAATAAATGCTTCTTACTTGTTCCTTCACAAGATGGCAGTCACTGGTTTTGCTCTGGCTGTAGAAAATAGAGGAAATGGGAGAATGAATCACGTGCTGCCTCTTTCTAGGCCAGAACCTAGGGTACACCCTCCTTCCAAATACCTTGATAATGAGAAAGGTCTCATGAGTCCATGGAAATTTGTTTCACTCTGTCATTTTGTGGGTTCTGCTGCTCTAGAATTTGTTTGGAGTCATTTTTTACAGATATTTGGAGAGGTTTAGGGGAAAGTTCAAGTGAGTACCTGCTTTTCCTCTGCCTTCTTAAAACTCACAATTCCTTAGAGAAATCTAGGAAGATAAACTGTTAAAGTGACATTTATTGATCATTACTGGTCCACAAAATCATAATAAGTTAAAACATTTCTAATTTAATTTATAGATTCAGTGCCATGCCAATCAAACTGCCAAATAATTTTTTAGAAACTAAATAAAATGATAATAAAATTCATCCGGAGGAACAGGTCAATAGTCTCAAGGGAAATAAAAAAAGTCAAAGGAAAGGACTGAGAGTAATAGCTCTCAAAGTATAAGTAATCATGAAAACTATTTGGTATAGATTAAAAAATGATCATTGGAACAGAGTAGGTATTTAAAAGACAGAAGCAATCAATTTAGAAATATAATTCTTGATATACTCAAAGATCCCAGTGATTGGATAGAACTATTATGGGGGGAAAGTCCAGGGAAAACTGGAAAGAAGCCTGGCACACTTTGGATTTAGAATTTCACACCACACATTACATTAGTACAATAGCACAATAATAAGCTCCAAATTATTGCCTGACCTAGATATAAATATTATGTTAAAAACAAATTAAAATAGGGCAGCTAAGTGGTTCTGTGAATAGAGCACCAGCCCTGAAGTCAGGACAACCTGTGTTCAAATACACCCTGACACTTGACACTTACTAGCTGTGTGACCTTGGGCAAGTCAAGTAACCCCAATTGCCTTTCCTTTTCACCTTCCCCCCCCAAAAAAAAAACCAAATTAAAGAAAAGTAACATCTTTTACAACCATGAGTTGGTGAAGAATTTTTTTTTTACAAAAAAGGTGATGATCACAGGATATAAAATTCACAACTTTGATTGCAAAAGATTAAAAAGTTCACACAGCAGTTAAAGTTCAAAAGAAAATAATGAACTGCAAAAAAAAAATTTTTTGCAGCACTTTTTTAAAGGAAGGTCTGACACCAATATAAGAATAAATGCATAAGAATGAAAGATAAATGGGCAAAGCATATGAATAGGTAGTTTTCAAAGAAGAAATATGAACTATCATCAATAAAGAAATCTTCAATAATCATAGGAGAAATTGAATTGAAAATAATTCTGAGATTCTAACTTAAAGCATCAGATTGGTAAATATGATAAAAATTAAAATGACAATTGTTGGAGAGGCTTTGAAGGGTTCCATATGTACAAAATATTTAAAGCAACACATTTTTTTTTGGTCTAAAACCCAAGAATAAAATGGGCATCCATTGAGTGGAGAAATGAGCAAACAAATTATGCCATATCAATATAATGGAATACTATTGTGCTATTAAAAATGAGGAAATGGAGAGATTCAGAGAGACCTTATGTAAAATTCAAGGACACAACATGTGACTTAGTATTACTATCTTAAAATTATTATTTACTTAAAAATTGTCTATACAATAGAGTCACAATTTCATATAATCCTCCTTTTCAGTCCTTTGCATATTGATAGTCATGCAAATGACACACCCATATGTGTTGATGTTTGTCAAAATCATAATAAAAATTAAGAAAATGTAAAGGAAAATAATGTAAAGAATATCAATGTAAAAGTAAATGTAAAGAAAAAAAGAAAATCCTAACACATTAGCAAGACAGGAATAGTCTCAGACAAATAAGAAACTCTTTCATTGTAATAAGGAAGTCAATTAATGTCTGTTAAAGACATAATGAAATCTGTAGAGAGAATGGGGTACTAACAGGAAACTTCAGTGCACTTTCAGAAAGTTATATTCTAGCTTATATGCTGTTTCAGGAAAGACTTTGTGTAGTAGAAGGATACTTCTTGTAGAGGATGTTTTGCCTTTATGGGAAGTATCCTGTTCTAAGCAAAACAATTTAGGTGTTCTGAGAGGCAGGTGGTATATAGAATACAATGCTAGCTTTTAGATAAATATACTCTATACTTCCTCAACAAATGTATTTTTACTTACGATGTGCAATTTTTTAAAAAACTTTCACTTTATTAAAAGCTTCTTTCTCCATTTATTGGTAAATTGAAGTGATTCTAGAAATGTAGGTAATGTAATAACAAAAAGTATTAATTTACTTTTTAAAAAAGTTATGATAACCAGTTTATTAAATATTAATTTATTTTCCCACAAATTAGAAAGGAAAATTCATAATATTCTGCACTGGGAGTTAAAAATCTTCCCTGCCCATTGATAGACCTTCGATGGGGATGCTGAGGGAAGGTTGATTGGGGGAGAATTGTTTTGTATAGGGGTCCACACCTTTTGTGGATTGCTAGTGAGGCACTGGGTTATGAGGGGTTGTGCCTTCCAGCTCTGAAAAGAGTATACATACTCTGAGGTGAGGTTTTGCTTTGGGGTGTGGTGTTTGGAAGAAGTTTCCTGTGCCAGATGAGACTCTGGGCAGCTGTTTTAAGAAATTCCCTGGCTTTGAAAACCCAGATGTTGGCTCTTCTCTCTCTAGTAATGATGTATTATTACCTATGGTGAGTTAGTTGGAAGTCCTCTCTGTTGGTTGTGCTTGTATTTTCTCTGTTGGCATATATTTTTAATTAAAATGATTGTTGACCCCTCAACAGTTTCTTTCCTTTTAGAAAAGCAGATCTAAGAACTGTGCAGCAGCCCAGGGTACTTACTGCTACATAGGCTAAAGGGGAAAAAGGTCTAATGAAAAAGGGGGAAAAAGTAAAGAAAGTAATTAGAAATAGAGGTACAATATAATAAAACAAAAACTTAAAGAAATGGGATGAAAAAGTTAGAAATAGATAAAAAAAATAAGGCAAAGCAAATTAATAACATGTAAAATTCAAGGACAAATAGAAAAGTAGGTAAATGAGAGTAAAGGAGCAAAAAGAAAGCCTGTAGGAATAAATGACCATCAAGCCCATTTAAACAAAAGACACAATAAGACCAAAGAACTGACTTAAAAGAGGAAAGGGATTAAAACAAAGTACCGAAGAGAAGAGTGATGAAACAGACATTTCTAGAACCACATGACTTGAGTCAATATATGAAGAAAAAACCTTCAATAAACCAAATACACTCATGCTATAAAACCATACTTCATATGCAGATACCTATTTAAAATATTTTAGAAAATATTTACCTAAAAACTAGCAATATATTCAATGTGCAAATATTAGAAACTTTCCCCAAAATACAAGAGTAAAGGATGGTATGCCCATTCCCATTGTCATATGAAATTGCTGTAAAAATTCTATCAATAGCAGTAAAATAAAGAAAAGGTAAAGAAAGGAAATGGATTTGTAAAACTGCTATTAACTGAAATACATTGATTTATTTAGGAAATAATAGATAGTAAAGAAGCTGAGAGAATTTACAGCTTCAACAAAGTGGTAGATCACAAAATACACTTACAAATCAATAACACTTCCTCATTGCTCTTGCTAAAACAAAACTCAGAAGAAGTCTTTTTCAAAACATCAGTAATGAAAGACATTAAATATCTGGCAATTGATCTAACAAACAGGAAGCAAAGAAGAAAAGGCAATAAATAATTATTAAGTATCTACTATGTGCCAGGCACTGTGCTAAGCACCTTACAAATACTATCTCATTTTGAATCTCCCAAACATGTGAGGTAAATGCATTAGGATGCCCACTTCACTGTTGAGCAAACTGAGGGAAACATGTTAATCTACTTGCCTGGGATCACACAATTGGTAAGTTTCTACGGCCAAATTTGAAATTTGGTTTTCCTGACTCCAGACTAATCATTCTATCCATGACATTACCTAGTTGCTCCTAAGAATATTCAATGCCTCCAGAGAGATAGTTACAAGATGCTGCTTAAAAACAAAGAAAAATCAAATAGTTGAGGGGAGGGAAATATGCTGTATTTGTGGCAAAGCCATGACAATGTAATAAAAATGACAATGCTGCTAAAATTGATTTACATATGTAGTGTTATACCAGTCAGGCTACCAAAGGAATGCTTTTCAGAGATTGATAAGATAATAAGAAAACTTAAAAAAGAACAAATGACCTAGAGTATCAAAGGATATAATTTTTTAAAAAAGGAATGAAAGTACTTGAAAAGACCAAACTACTTGAAAAAGCATCAAAGTCAAATCATCAAAACTACTTGAAACTGCTTAAAATAATAGAGCAAAAGAGTAAAGTAGACAAGGAAGAATCAGAAATAATTTATCTTAAATATCTTTGGTAAGTCTGAATACCAAAATTACCTAAGAAAGAACTCAGTGTTTGACATGAATTTCTAGGAAAACTTGGAAAGATATATAGCAGAAATTAGACTGAGGCTACTATCTTAGACTGTACATAATAAATGCAAAGACCATATGCAATTTGGATACTTTAGGATTAATATACACATATTTTCATTTTGTAAGTAGGTATAGATGACTATATTTGAATACATACACACATGCATACATATATACATATGTTTGTGTGCATATGTGTATATCTTGACACACTTTGCTCTTCTGGGTGATTCCCATCAGGGATGCAGATCGCAACACATCCATGTCTTCTCATACTATGTCATCTTGTATGTGTTTTCCAATAGATTGAATGATCTTCCTAATCAATAGAGGTAGGCCTTCTTCTTATAGGTATCTTTTAAAAAATGATACCGGAGGGGAGATCATGAGTCACAGTGTTATAGAGTAGGCAAATGCCAACACCAGGACCAACCTCCCTCCACACGCTCTTATCTCAGTACGGCTAGGGGAATCAGAAGACTTCAACTCCAAGAACTGCCACATGCGTAACCCTGAGCAAACAGGCGGCCTCCAGGGGTTAGACTTCCACTGTGATTCAGTGTATTCCTGGGGAAATACCGAAACACCTCACTGTCTCAACACCCTCTAGACATGAGGGTCCGTCATGGACTTCTGGGCAACATATGTGCAGCACCAGGAAAACAATCAGGGCCTACAAGCCACTGGCACAAGAAGACTGAGACAGTACCTCTTCTATCCCTGAAGCAGAGTTCCAATTTAAAAGAAAAGAAAAAGGCCAAGAAGGATGAGCTCAAAATAATAACAAGAAAGAATCTGACCATAGAAAGTTATTATCATGACAAGGAAGACCAAGGCACAAACTCAGAAGAGGACACAATGTCAAAATCCCTATGGGCAAAACCCCAATGGAAAACAAGAAGCGGTCTCCACCCCAGGAAGAACTCATGGTACAACTCAAAAAGGAGAATAGAAGAAAAATTGGGGAAAGTAGTTAGAGTGATGTGAGAAAATAATGAAAAAAGAGTCAGCATAAAAAAGGATAACGACTACTTAAAAAGAATTGGCCAAATGGAAAAGGAAGTGCAAAAGTTAACAGGGAAATAGCTCCTTAGAAGTCAGAATTGGGCAAGTAGAAGTTAATGACTCTATGAGATATCAAAAATCAACCAAATAAATTCAAAAGAATGAAAAAGTAGAAGATAATATAAAATATCTCATGGGAAAAAAACTGAACTAGAAAATAGATCCATGAGAGAAAATGTCAGAATCATTAGACTATCTGAAAGTCATAAACTAAAGGAGAACTTGGACAACATCTTTCAAGAAAAACTGCCCTCATATCTTGGCACCAGAAGGGAAAATAGGCATTGGAAGAATCTACCAATCACCCAGGAAAGAGATCCCAGAATAAAATCTCCAAGGAATATCATTGCCAAATTACAGAACTATCAGGTCAAGGAAAAAATGCTACAAGTGGCCAAAAAGAAACAATTCAAATATTGGGGAGCCATAATCAGGCTAACATAGAACTTAGAACTGCAACATTGAAGGATCAGAGAATATTAGAGAACATGATATTCCAGAAGGTAAAGGAACTAGGATTACAAAGAAGAATTATGTACCTAGCAAAATTAAGCATAATATTTCAAGAGAAAGAAAAGGTCACTCAATGAAATAGAAGGATTTCAAGTTTTCACAAGGAGAAGACCAGAACTGAACAACAAAAAAATTATGTCCAATATTAAGACCCAAGAGAAGCCCCAAAAAATAAAAGATGAAAAGAAAGCATTGATGATTCAATGGAATTGAGCTGTTTACATCCCTACATGGAAAGATGATACTTGTAATCTTTAAAAATTGTACCACCAACAGTGGTACAATATATATAGATAGGGGATGGGTATAAGGCAAATTTGAAGGAATGAAATAAAAAGTTAAAGGAGAAGCTAGAGGAGTACAGTGGGTGCAGAAGAAAGGGAGAGGGAGAATGGGGCAAATTATTTCACATGCAAAAAAACCTATTACAGTGGAGGGAAATATGGGAAGGTGGGTAATGGGCATCAGTTGAACCTTACTTTCATCAGTATTGACTCAAAGAAGGAATACATACACAATAAGTTGAATATAGAAATCTATCTTACCCACCAGGAAAGTAGGGGGGGAGGAGATTAACTCAAGTGACAGTGGAGGGAGGACACTGACAGAAGAGAGGTCAGACTGGGGGATGTAGTACACAGAAGCAAAAGATTGTTGAGGAGCCAAAGGGTGAAAGAAGCGAGAGGACACACAGTAGGAACAAAATGATGGATGGAAATATACAGATGTGAGTGAGATGAACTCTCCTGTAAAATGGAAGCAGAGAGCAGAATAGATCAAAAGCCAGAATCCAGCAATACGATGTTTACACTTGAAACATATAAGCAGTAAAGATATAGAGCAGAATCTATTATGTTTCAGCTGAAGCAAAAAAAAAAAGCAGGGGTAGCAATCCTGTTCTCAGACAAAGCAAAAGTAAAACCAAAACTAGACCCAAGTTGAAGAGATAAGGAAGGAAATCACATTTTGCTAAAAATTACCATACATAATGAGGTAATATAAATACTAAATATATATATATATATGTGTATATATACATATATATGAAACAAGTGATATAGGATCCAAATTCTTAAATAAGAAGTTAAGTGAGTTACAGTTTCATGATCCAACAAGAGATAGAGCATATTATGAAATGTGAAATAGAAACTTTTGATTATAATAAGTTAAAAAAAGTTTTTGCACAGGGATAGTATATATGTCAGATTTATGGAGAATGGAGAAATTTATGACCAAAGAAGTTATAGAGAACATTATGAAGTGCAAAATGGATAATTTTGATTACATTAAATTGAAAAGTTTTGCACAAACAAACCCAATGCAACCAAGATTAGGAGGGAAGCAGAAAACTGGGAAAGAATTTTTACAACTAGTATCTCTGATGAAGGCCTCATTTCTAAAATATATAAAAAATTGAGTCAAACTTACAAATGCAAGTCATTCCTCAACTGATAAATGGTCAAAGGACATGAACAGGCAGTTTTCAGAGGAAGAAATTAAAGCTGTCTATAGCCATTATGAAAAAATGCTCTAAATCACCACTGAATAGAGAAATGCAAATCAAAACAACTCTGAGGTACCACATCACACCTGTAAGATTGGTAACATGACAAAACAGGAAGATGATAAATGTTGGAGAAGATGTGGGAGAGTTGGAACACTAATTCATTGTTGGTGGAGCTGTGAGCTGATCCAACCATTCTGGATTTTGAATTTGGAACTATGCCCAAAGGGCTACAAAAATCCACATAGCCTTTGATCCAGAAATATTGCTTCGAGGACTGTATCCCAAAGAGATCATAAAAATGGGAAAGGGTCCCACATGTAAAAAATATTTATAGCAACTCTTTTTATGTTGGCCAAGAACTGGAAATCAAGGGAATACCCATCAACTAGGGAATGACTGAAGAAGTGGTGGTATATGAATGTAATGGAATACTATTGTGTAATGAGAAATTATGAGCAGGCAGATTTCAGAAAAAAAATTTGGAATGACTTGTACAAACTGATGCAAGCAAGCGAAATATGGAGAACCAGGAAAACACTGTTCACTGTATTAGCAACACTGTGTGATGTATAACTATGAATGAGAACAATACAGTGATCCAAGATACAAAAGACTTATGAATGAAAATGCTATCCATGTCAGATGCAGATCAAAATATACTTTCTTCATTTTATTTTTTGTTTTTTTCTTTTGTTCTGTTTCTTCTTTCACAACTGTGACTAATATGGAAATGTTTTATGGATAGCACATGTAGCCTATATCAAATTGTGCACCATTTTAGGAAGAGGGTAGACAAGGGAGAAAATTTGGAATTTGAAATCTTGAAAAAAGGAATACTAAAAATTGTTTGACATGCAACTGGGAAAAAATAAAATATTATTAAAAAAAGACAATGAGAAAAATCTCTGGAATACCAATGCACCTGAGCTCTCTGTCTCTGCCTCTTTCTCAACTTCTACATTTCATACATATTCATAATACATAATATTTTTCTGTTCATGTTGTAGACTGTTTCGAGATGCTTTATGGAGAAAGGAGTGAAAGGATAATATTTATAATATTTCTTATGGTCCCAAAGACCCCATAACACTGTTCCAGATTGGAAATCTGGATAATGTGCTCCAAATATACTGTGACTGATTTGCTGAAGATGGCACATTTTTTTTTTAAGGAGAGGGAGAGTGTAACGGGATGGGACATGGGGCTAATGGTCCAGGTGAAATAAACCAGGGAGCCTGCTGTTGGAAACACATGAGGACATGCAATTTGTGTTAAATTGTATCTTGCTCCCCCTGATCTCCTCCATCCCTTCCTTCACTGCTCCCACACACTTTTTGTTAATATAATAAGTTAAGAACTGGAAATTGCAAGGATGCGCAACGATTGAGGGACAGCTGAACAAATTGTAGTATATGACTGTGATGGAATATATGCTATATGAATATATAATATAGTACTTTATGAAATGAAGAGTTAAATGATTTAGAAAAACATGAAAAGACTTGAATGAAATAATGAAAAGCAAAATGAACAAAACCAAGAGAACACTGTATACAGTAAGAGCAATATTGTTTTTTAAATGACTTTGAGCAAAGAAGTTATTTTATCTATTATAAATACCCAAAATAAATATAAAGGACATATGAAGAAAGATGCTATCTATATCCAGAGAAAAAACTGATAAATAGATGCGTAGAATAATTTTACATTATATATGTACATGTATACATACATACATACATTCATACATGCATACACACATACATTTGTGTTTAGTGGCAGTCATCTACAGGGGGAAGGAAGAAAAAAATTGCATGATAATTTTGTTATATATTTGAAAGGAATAGCAAGTTGTGCATAGCAGATCTGCAGTTTCATGTACTTTTTTTTGATACTTTTTCATGTATTTTTTTGTTGTACTATGTTATGGAAATGCTTATTTTATTCCATAAATTAAAAATAAAATTTAAAAAGTTTATATGTCATCAAGTATCAAGTGGCAACAGCAGGAAGTAAGCCTGCAAAAGAGAAATCACATATAAATTGTCCCGAGGATCAAAGGAAGATAATTTACAAATTAAATCATATATTAACCAAAAATCAATTCCTGATAATATGTGCTAAGCCATTTAGGATTAGCTGTCAGGGATCTTTTGTCGTATGATATCTATATCTCAGACAAGATCCAGACATCTGCAGTTGAGAATAGCAGAATACTGACTAGTGCTGATGAATCTGAGATGACATGGATATCCTAACTTTAAAATTTTACTGACAGCTTTCAGATGATGTAGATATGTTAATGAACTAACTCCAAGGTGGCACAGATAAAAGTTAGTCTGTTCCTTCAAAAACTTTGTAAAAATGCGACCTCAAACTCCTGTGCCGCCTACCTCCCTGCAAGCTCTCTTACATTTCCCAAAGATCTATGCTGCTGAAGTGCTCCCAACTCCAATCCATGGTTACACAGGTGACCCATCTCTTCCTCATTTTTCCCCCACACTACCTGCCTTCCTTCACCACCCAATGCCATCATTCTCTGTACTTCCTTTTCCCGCTTATCTCTGTATTTTCTGTGTTATTTGTTCCTGTGCTCTTGTGCCTTATAAAAGTGTAATTGCATCTTCACTTCCCACTACCATCATGGTCTTTTCCAGAGAGTATGAAAAACAAGATTCATATTTTTCATAATTTCCTAATTAGTGATTCACAGTGGAAATGCCCTGCTATCTAACTTGGAACAGGAGCTCTCTAGCTAGTTCTGGCCTGATAACAATGGAAAGAGAAGACAAATCAGAGTCAAGTAGCATACAAAGGACTCTTGACTGTGACTTGTTCCTGTCTAGCTACTCTTGGGATGAGAGAGACAAGGCTATAAGAGAAGAAACTCTGGATGCTTCCCATCTGAGGTCAACATATGGCCTTCAAAAGTAGATGTCTGTTTTTTGTCTCAGTATTTTTTCCTTATGTTTTTAGGTAAAGGGTGAAAATCTGAAAGTAGAATCCATGTCAGAATTTTCCAGAAGCCTGGCAGCAAGAAACAAAGTCAAAGAAACTTAGACAAATATCTGAAATGTGGCATCCACCACGCCACATATAGAATGAGCCTGTTGAGGGGATTCTGGGAAGATGGCAGAGTAGGTCAGGAAATTCCAAGCTCTCCAGATTTCCTAAACAAACAAAAAAAAAATAGTGCTTAAAGCAGCAAAATAAAACAGGGGCAGAGCAGTGGTCCTCCTGGGACAGCTAGAGAGGAACTGAGGAAGGACCCTAGGAACAGAGGCTCAAACTGAGTGAAGGGCAAACACCTCCAGTCTCCACTGAAATAACAAATCTCAAGTCCTAGGGGCAGCTGTATTGGGAGGTCTGAGTCTGAACCATAGGAAATCTCACCTCACATACAGTCTGTATGTGGAGGGAGAGGGTCAGACATGTGAGTAGTGGAAGATTGAAGGACCCTATGCTACAAGGCTCAGATGCACTGCCAAGACATGGTCTGGGGCTGAAGGTGAAAAAGAACTGGCAGTAGCACAGTGAGTGAAAAAGCTGTGAGGCAGGACACTGCTGGTAGTGGTCATGACACTTCCGGCTGTGGGCACTTTCAGGAGAACTGACTGCTGGTTTTGGTTCAAGGCCAGAGTAAAGAACTGAAGGTTTCAGCCTCCAGAGGGTCCTCAGGAGCAAGAACATTTCCAGCAGAGTGTGGCTGAGGGCCCTAGCTGTGGCTTGGAGGGGGAGAGAACCGATGAGGTTGGGCCCTAGACAAAGCTCAGAAAATAACAGTAAGAAGGACCTGAGGCCAGAGGCACCAATCACCATACCCTACAAGTAAAGTTGATTATAATAAAAAGCTCCTATAAATTAAAAACAAAACAAAACAAAACAAAAAATGAGTAAACAAAGGAGAAAGAACTCAACCATAGAGTGTTACTGTGGTGATACTTTGGTTCATTTTCAGAAGAGGATACTGAAGCAAAAAGAAAAAAAAAAAAGATGCTCCTACCACAAGGAGCCATGTCAAATGGTTATGTGCCCCAAAAGACTTCTTAGAAGAACTTAAAAAGAACTTTCAAAATCAAAAAAGGAGACTGAGGAAAAAATAGAAAAAAGAACAGTTCAAGAAAAACAAGAAAATTATGAAAAGGAAGTCAACCAACCAGAAAAGAGGATCCAGAATCTCAAGGGAGGAAGAAAAACAATTCCTTGAAAACTAGAATTGGGCAAGGAGAAGTGAATGACAATATAAGTTTTCAGAGGAAGAAATTAAAGATATCTATAGTCACATGAGGAAATGCTTTAAATCACTATTGATTAGAGAGGGGTAAATCAAAATAACTCTGAGGTTTCACATCTCACCTATTAAATTGACTAGCGCCACAAAATAGGAAGATGATAAATGTTGAAGAAGATGTGGAAGAGTTGGAACACTAATTCATTGTTGGTGGAGCTGTGAGCTGATCCAACCATTCTGGAGCCATTTGGAACCATGCCCTTTGGACATACAAAAATGCACATAACCTTTGACCCAATGATATTGTTTCTAGGACTGTATCCCCAGGAGATAATAAAAGAAGGAAAGGTCCCACATATACAAAAATATTTATAGCAGCACTCTTTGTGGTGGCAAAAAACTGGAAATCAATGTAATCTGTATTCTTAAGACTGTCGTTAGCACTTGGGTAGTTTGAAAGAAAAGTTGGGGATCAGCTGAACATGATGGGGTGATTCTAAAAAAGCAAAATTATGTAGGAAAAGCTAAAAAAAAAGCAATTGTCTCATACAAATGAGACACAAGAAGAAGAACTGATAAAGAGGAATTGGGTGGGGGTGGAGGGATGGTAATGCCATTGTCCTACACTCATCAGATGTGGATTAAAGAGGGAACAACATACACATCTTGGGTTGTCCTTTGTTTTCAAAGAGACTATCGGAAATGATGACATGACTTGCGTTGACTTTTATTTCAGAAAGGGAGGGCTGTACAAAGTCACCAGCCTTACCTTCTCCTTCAGAGTCATCTGAGTTCAGTGGTCAAATATCTGATCATGACTTTTCCAGGATGACTGGAGATGACTCAGGGTACAATGTGAGATGCTTGTTCATTTAAGGCATTAAGGCTAAGGTATTTAAAGTGAGGTAATGCCCTCCAGTGAAGAGGTTTCTTTAAGAAGTGAGCCAAGGGAAGGTCCATTTAATTATAAAAAGAAAAGAAATCAAACTGGGAGGGGAAATATAGTCACCATTGACATTCACTCCAAGCCAGAAGGGCCCAAAATACAGCTATGAAGTGGAGCTTGAGCAGATACCTATTGCGGTCCAATCTATGAGCTTCAGAGTGAACTGGGTTTAAGCTTTTGTGACAGAAGAGAAAGGAAGGAAGGAAGGAAGGAAGGAAGCAAAGAAGGAAAAGAAATTAAGAAAGAAATCTAGCTAGTATGCCCCAAGTTAACTGGGCAGCTTCTGGCTATCAAAATTTACCTTCTTTTGGAGAAGAGAGGGAAAGGGAGAGGGAGAAGATAAGGTGAGTTACCCAAATGGCTGGGTCTCCATTCAAGCAGCTCGGTCTATTCAGAGGTTGTGTTTGTCCTTCATTTTTGAAGAGGATCATGACGTCAGGGAAATGCTTACATGACCTGCAGAGGACTTTGATTTGAGTGAGGGAGGGCTATGCAAGGTCACTAACCTCACTTTCTCCTCCATAGTCATATGAATTTAGTGGCCAGATATTTATCAAGAGGACTAGAGATGGTCTGGGATACAAAGATCCTGGCTTCGAGTAAATGTTTATGGTAACTGTTTCTCTTTGGAACAGCAACTCTCAGGGTCTTGCCCTCCCACCTTGATTTATTTCTTTTTTTTTTTAGTTAAAGGGGCCATCCTTCAACTCATTTTACTTCTTAAAGAGGCCTATTCACTGAATGGGCATTATTTCACTTTAAGAGAGTTTCTGAAAAGGCCTTAGCCTAATACAATCCAGAATATTATAAAAGTCTTCTATATTTATAAAGAAACAAGTGGATCAGAGAAAAGGATAAGGGTGAGGTTAGACGGGTGTGTAGATTAAGATTTAGGACGGTGGAAGGAGAAGAAAAAGGGAGGGACCCTTAGAAGAGAGTGTAGAATAGTAAGAGGAGAGATTCTTTAAAAAGGTGCGGAATGGGAAGGTAGTGATTAAAAGTGAATTAGAGGAGAGAGGTTAAAAAGAGTGGTGGAAAAGGACAATAGTGAGGAAAAATAGGATGGAAGGAAATACACAAACAGAATCCATAACTTTGAATGTGAATGGGATGAATCCAACATAAAATGGAAACAGATAACAGCATGGATTAAAAATCAGAATCAAACAATACAAGAAACATATTTTATAATGAAAGATAGAGAGTTAAAATAAGGATTGTAGTCACATGCACTTATGCCTCAGCTGATGCAAAAAAAAAAAAAAAGCAGGGGTAGCAATCATGATATGACAAAGTCAAAGTTAGAATAGATTTAATTAAAAGACATAAACAGGGAAACTACATTATGATAAAAGGTAGCATAAATAATGAAAGAATGTCAACTGTATACTAAACTCAATATTAAACCAAATACCACAGCATATAAACTTCTGAAAACAAAGTTAAATGAATTGTAGGTGGAAATATACTTATACTATACTATAATAGTGGGAGAACTTAATCTTTCCCTCTCAGAACTAGACAAATCTAACAAAAAATAAATAAGAAAGAAGTTAAGGAAGTGAATAAAATTTTAGATAACCTAAATTGATATTGACAGAGAATTGAATGGAAATAGAAAGGAATGCACCATTTTCTTTGTGGCTCATAGTGCTTTTACAAAAATTGACTATACATTAGGACACAAAAATTTTATAGCTAAAAGCAAAAAAAATTGAAATATCAAACACTTCCTTTACAAGACTGAAATGAAATTATATATATGTATACATGCACACACATGCACACACACATATACCTACATACATACATTTCATGGAAACATAGAAAAAACTGATTGGAGACTAAACAACCTAACCTTAAAGAATGTATGGATTAAAGGACAAATAATAAAAACAATCAGCAATTTCATTTTTAAAAATGACAATAGTGAAACAACATATCAAAACCTATGGAATACAGCAAAAATAGTAATCAGAGGAGCATTTATATCTTTAAGTGCCTATACCAATAAAAAAAAAAAGAAAGAGCAGGCTAATGAATTGGGTATTCAATTAAAAAAACTAGAAAAAGAACAAATTAAAAATCCCCACTGAAGCACTAAATTGTAAATCCTAAAAATTAAAGGTGAAATTAATAAAATTAAGTCCAAAAAACCCAATAAATTAGTAAATAAAACTAGGATTTGGTATTGCAAAAACCCAATAAAATAGATAAACCATTGATTAACATGATTTCTAAAAAGAAAAATAAAATTACTAATATAAAAATTAAGGGGGTTAATATATCACTAAAGATGATGAAATAAAACCAATTATAAAGAATTATTTTGTCTAATTGTATGCCACTAAATTTAACAACTCAAGTAAAATGGAAGAATATTTACAAAAATACAGACTACCTAGATTATCAGAAGAAAAAATAAAATATCTAAATAGAAAAAAGAAATTGAACAGGCCATAAATAAGCTTCCTGAGCAAAAAGCACCAGAAAGATTGATGTGAATTCTATCAAACATTCAAAGATCAATTAATTTCAATATTAGTTACATTATTTGGAAGAACAGGCAAAGAAGGGGTCCTACCAAACTCTTTTTATGAAATAATTGGTGCTAAATACCTAAACCAGAGAAAGTAAAAACAGAAAAAAAAATTATAAACCAATTTCATTAATGAATATGAATGCAAAAATAATAAGTAAAATGTTAGCTAAAATATTGTAACAATATAATACAAAGATTATATACATTACAACAAGCAGGATTGCTGCCTGAAATTCAAGGATGATTTAACATAAAGAAAACTATTAATGCAACAGAGTATATCAATAATAATATGACAAAAATCATGTGGAAATGTGAATAAATACAGAAAAAGCATTTGACAAAGTACATTTCTATTAAAAACATTTGAAAGGATAACCACAAATGGACTTTCCCTTAAATTGGTAAGAAGCATTTACCTAAAACCATCAGTAAGCATTGTTAGTAATGGGTGGGGATAAGCCTTCCCAGGAAGATCAGGTGTGAAACACCTGATAGATACTGGCTAAGAAATAGAGGGCAAATCAGTGAAACAAAATATGTATACAATCTATAGGTGCAAACAAATATGTAATCTAGTTTTTGACAAGTGAAAAAATTGAGGTTTTGGGAAAAGAATTCACTATTAGGTAAAATTGTTGGGAAAGCTGGATAGTAGTCTGCAGAAGTTGGGTATAGACCAATATCTTACACGATTTACCAAAATAATAACAAAATGGATATATGACCTAGGACTAGAGATAGGATTAGTGATATAGATACAGAGATTTAATGAGAAAATTTGAGGAACATGGAACATATTATCTATCAGACTTATGGATGGGGGGGATGATTTATGAATAAACAAGTGATATTGTGAGATATAAAATGAATAATTTTGATAACATTAAATTCAAAAGATTTTGTAAATATAAAAAAAATGTAGACAAGGTCAAAAAGAAATTTCATAGGTGATTCCTGAGATAAATAAAGGTCTCATATCTCAAATATATAAAGAACTCTGTCAAATCTATAAGAATGAGTCATTCCCCAATTGATAAATGGTCAAAGGATATAAACAAGTAGTTTGCCAATGAAGAAATCAAAGCAATTTATAGTCATATATAAAAAAATCTCTAAATAATTTTTGATTATAAAAGTGCAAGTTAAAATAACCTTGAGATATCATTTTACATGCATCAGATTGGCTAAAATGACAGAAGGGGAAACTGACAAATGTTGGAGGGGATATTGGAAAAATTAGGCCATAATTCATTGTGGGTGGATCTGTGAGCTGTTCCAACCATTTTGGAGAGCAATCTGGAACTATGCCCAAAGAGTTATTAAACTGCTTATACCTTTTGACCCAGTAATACCACTATTTGATCTGTTTCTAAAGATGATTAAGGAAAGAGGAAAAGGACCTATGTGTTCTAAAATTTTTATAGCAGCTCTCTTCATGGAGGTAAAGAACTGGAAATTTTGGGGATGCCCATAAACTGATGAATGACTAAACAAATTGAGGTATATGGGTTTTCCATTAATAATTAATTTATTTTTAGTCTTCAACATTCATTTCCACAAGATATTGAGTTTCAAATTTTCTCCCCATCTCTCCTCTCCACCTACCCCAAAACAGCATGCCTTTCCACTTTCCCCAATCTACCCTCCCTTCTATCACACCCTTTCCTTCTCTTATCCCCTTCCCCTCTATTTTCTTGTAGGGCAAGATAGATTTCTATACTCCATGTCTGTATGTCTTATTTCCCAGTTGCATGTAAAATAAATTTTAAAGTTCTTTTTTAAAACTTTGAGTTTCAACTTCTCTCCCTTCCTCCCTCCCCACCCACCTCCATTAAGCAGTCAAGCAATTTGATATAGGTTATGCATATGTAGTCATGCAAAACACTTCCATAACAGTCATGTTGTGAATGACTAACTATATATCCCTCCATCCTATCCTGCTCCCCATTTATTCTATTCCCTCTTTTTACCCTGTCCCTTCTCCAAAGTGTTTTCTTCTAATTAACCCCTCTTCCCCTTTACCCTTCCTTCTATTGTCCTTCTCATCTCATACCCCCACTTAATCCCTTCCCCCCTACTTTCTTGTAGGGTCAGATCAATTGTAATATCAAATTGAGTGTGCATGTTATTCCTTCCTTAAGCCAAATCCAGTGAGAGTAAGGTTCAATCTCTCTTGCCTCCCTTATCCTCCCTTCCATTGAAAAAGATTTTTCTTGTCTCTTTTATGTGAGATATAATTTACCCCATTATATTTCTCCCTTTCTCCTTCTCCCAATTAATTTCTCTCTCACCTCTTAATTTTATTTTTTAGATATCATTCCTTCATATTCAACTTATTCTGTGCCTTTTGTCTATATGTATATAATTCCTCCAACTACCCAAATACTGAGAAAAGTCTCAAAGGTTATAAATATATTTCCATGTAGGAATGCAAACAGTTCAACTTTATTAAGTCCCTTATAATTTATTTCTCTTTCTTGTTGACCTTTTCATGCTTCTCTTGATACTTGTGTTTGAAAGTCAAATTTTCTATTCAGCTCTGGTCTTTTCATCATAAATGTTTGAAAGTCTTCTATTTCACAAAAGTTCCATTTTTCCCCCTGAAATATTATATCAGTTTTGCTGGGTAGGTGATTCTTGGTTTGAATCCTAACTCCTTTGACCTCTGGAATAACATATTCCAAGCCCTTTGATCCCTTAATATAGAAGCTGCTAGATCTTATGTTATTCTGATTGTGTTTCCACAATACTTAAATTGTTTCTTTCTGGCTGCTTGCAATATTTTCTCCTTGACCTGGGAGCTCTGGAATTTGGCTACAATATTCCTAAGAGTTTTCCTTTCAAGATTTCTTTCAAGAGACTATCAGTAGACTCTTTAAATATCTATTTTATACTCTGGTTCTACAATATCAGGTCAGTTTTCTGTGATAATTTCTTGAAAGATGATGTCTAGACTCTTTTGTTTTGGTCATGGCTTTTTGATAGTCCCATAATTTTTAAATTGGCTCTCCTGGATCTATTTTCTAGGTCAGTTGGTTTTTCAATGAGATATTTCATGTTTTCTGTTATTATTTCATTTCTTTTGTTTTGTTTCATAATTTCTTATTTTTCAGAAAGTCATTAGCTTCCATCTGCTCCATTCTAATCTTTAAGGAATTCTTTTCTTCAGTGAGCTTTTGGACCTCCTTTTCCATCTGACCAATTCTGCTTTTTAAGAAATTCTTCTCCTCATTGGCTTTTTGGATCTCTTTTGCCACTTAGGTTAGTCTATTTTTCAAGGTGTTATTTTCTTCAGCACTTTTATGGTCCCCTTTAGCAAAGAGTTGACTAGTTTTTCATGATTTTCTTGCATCATTCTCATTTCTCTTCCCAATTTTTCCTCCACTTCTCTTACTTGATTTTCAAAATCCTTTTTGAGCTCTTCCATGGCCTGAGACCAATGCATATTTTTCTTGGAGGTTTTGAATGTAGGAGGCTTGACTTTACTGTCTTCTTCTGCTTTTATATTTTGGTCTTCCTTGTTACCAAAGTAAGATTCTATAGTCTGACTCTTTTTCTGGTTTTTGCTCATTTCCCCAGGCAATATTTGATAAATACTTGACTTTTGAGCTCTTTGTCAAAGTAGTTCTCTGCTTCGAGTTGGAGTGGGATATGAACTGTCAGTTGCTTGATCCCCCCACAACCTGTGGGCCTAGGGCTCCAGAAACAGCTGCTGCTGCCCCTGCTGCTGTGGGTGCTGCTGTGGGCTCCTCTGTCTCCTCCTCCATGCTGGCCTGGTATTAGACCACTCTACTTTCTCACATAGTTCCAACAAGGTTTTCTACTGACCTTCCAATTTGTCCTCAGTGTTTTGGAGTTGTGAAATCTTGAAACCATCACAGAGATTTAGTCCCTGAGACCTGTTCAGATACCTTCTGTGCTGTGCTGCCAGCTGCAATGTCCTCTGCTCCCAGAGTGCTGCAATAGCCACTTCCTGTCAAATTTTCACTGTCTTAGGCTGGAGATGTGCTTGACTCCATCATTCTGTAGGTTCTGAAGCTCCAGAATGTGTTTAGAGTAATTTTTTGTATGTATTTGGCTGGGTTTGGGGAGAGAGCTCTAGAAGTCCCTGCTTTCATTCCACTCTCTTGGTCTGCTCCCAAGGTATATGTTCATGATGGACTGTTGCTTTGCTATAAGAAATAATGAGTTCAGTGATTTTAGAAAAAGCATGGTGATACCTCCAGAAAATAATGACGAGTGAAACGAGTACAACCAAGAGAACACTGTATACAGCAATAGCAGTATTGTTTTAAGAACAACTTTGAGCAACCAAGGCATTAACCACAAAGATCCTATGAAGAAAGATGCTGTTTGAACACAGAAAAATAATTGACATACACACACATGTATACATACATACATATACACATGTGTATATGTACATAAACATATGGGTGGATGAATACACACACAGATACATAGACACATGCAGATATGATTTTATATATCTCACAATGCTATATGTACCTAATGGTAGGCACAAAATTTGGGAGGAAGGGAGTTGTATATTTGAAAGGAATAGCAAGTTGAACACCATGGATCTGCAAATTTAGGAGCACTCCTGTTTTTCTATTCCACTTTTTTATGGAAATGCTTGTTTTATTTCTTAAGTTCAGAATAAAACATATAAACTGAAAAAAAAAAGAAATGAAGCTGTTATAAATAGGGCCTCTTTTATTAGTCCTTTGTTGTTAATTTGGGTATTTATAATAGTCAAAATGACTTAGTCATTCAAATTTTTTCTTACTAAATATAACGTTCTCTTTGTTCTGTGCATGGGGGATGGAAGGGAAAAAAAGGACAAAAAATAATTATGTGATTATTTTATTATATATTTAAAAAGAACAGCAAATTGTACCTAATAGATTTGCATTTTCATATACAATCTTTATTTTTTCTTCCAATTATAATAGGTTATGAAAATACTTGTTTTATTTCTTAAGTTTAGAACAAAACTAAAAAAAAATTAAAAATAATCCTGGTGGTATGAATGTTATGTAGAAATGTCATCAAATTTTGGCCCCAAGGACCAAAATGGTTGAAGGGATATTGTTCCCCAAGTATTAGAGGATATGTTTGTACTTCTGTTCTTAGTATATTTTTGAAGTTAGTCTATTATAAAAAATTTAAAACAAATCATGTAGAAAATCTTTCAATGGATAAAGAGACCTACAGCCTTAATTGTTCACCCAGGCCTACACATGAACATTAATATGGGCCACTGATGCTTACTTTTTAGTGTTCTCTCCTGTTCTGACATGAAGAAATATCAGACTAAGCTGCAAACTTCTGATCTTTGAAAGGGTAGGAGAGTGATCTGACAAAGGTCTGGGAGCTGGAGTCATTGCCAGCTAATGTGGCATAGATGATGGATGAATTGCTGTTGCTCCTTTTTGGCTGCCTGCCATCTTCTTCTGTACTGGCATGATCAGGTCAAATCAGTTCTTTCACTTCAATTTCAGCTATTTGTAAAATATGCCATGGACTTCAACTCCCATACCTCTGGAGGCTTGAAAAATCTGGCCTAAAGTCTAGCTCTTGGATGACTACAGGCTCTCTGTCTTAATCTTTCAAAGCTCAGAAGGTCACACCTTCTTCACTACTCCGTCAGCTGAGATCAGGAAAGAAGAAAGGTACTGAATACATAGGCCTATATCTACAGAGTCCTTGTGGGCTTAGGTAGAAAGATTAAAGCCTCAGACTTCTCCAAGGTATAGCTTTTTTCTTTTAGTGAAAGCCTAGCTCCAGCTCAGTGGTCAATCAAATCAGCCCCTCTTCCCTATGATCTAAGTGAACTGGAAACAATACTTGCACCTTTTTCTGGTCTACGTGGGGGTTGTATCATCAAACACGATGCTTAGATTGCACTCATTAACTCCTTGTCTCCATCCAAAACCATAGTTATCTCAGCTGATTCAGAAAATGGCTTTGAAAAAATTTGGCACTTATTTATTCTAAACATTTGTAGAAAATATAGGCATAAAGGGCTTTTTAACAAATATATGAATAAAAGTATCTATCTAAAATGTAAATCTAAGTACATAGAAAGTAACAGAACTAGGATTTGTACTCAAGTCCTCTGACTAAAATCCAGTCCTTTCTTCACAAACCATGACTGGTAGCGGTCTTAGATAGCATAGCACTGTCTTTTTAAAACCAGAGAAGTGAACTGCCTAGACATACCCAACTTATGTTTTACCCACTCTTCCAAGCATTTTTTTTCACCTATGCTTTTGTTTGACCTCTTTTCCCTCTATTTTGTGTAGTTTTTTTCCTTTAAATATAATAGCCCATATCTCTATTGCACTACATTCTATCAACTAGCAAGGCATGATATGTAACAGGGAAATACTGGAAATTTTGTCAATAAATACAGTAGTTCAGCTAAGATACATAGCTTTGTTCCCTATTATTTCATATAGTTCTAGAAATGCCATCAATAAGACAAAAGAATAAATTAAAGACATACTGATAGGTAAAGAAGAGATAAAATTATTCCAGTTTCCTAACTTAGAGAATCCTAAGTAAAAAACTGAGATAATTAATAATTTCAGTAAACTTTCAGGATACAAAGCATATCAGTAGCATTTCAGAAAAGGAATAAAAAAAATTCAGAAGCATATAATTGACTGGGAATTCTCATTCAAAATAATTTTAAAATGCATAAATTACCTGGCAGTCAATCTACCAAAGGGCACACCATTCCTGTGAAATTACAAAATTGTTTCTAAATAGAACAAAGAAAAATTTAAATATTTGGAAGAATATTCTGTGCTCATAGTTTGGGCAAAATTTAACAAAGTTAAGCAACTAAAGGGGTACTAAATAGAGCTAGATAGAGTAGTGACAAAAAAATCTAGTCAAGCAAGGGAAATTATGAAGAAAAGAAGGAATGAAAGGAGAATAATATTTTGAGATCTCAAGCTATATTTTAAAACCACAACTATTTATTAAAAAAAAATCTTATACTAGCTTTAAAATACATAAGTATATAAAAGAAACAGACTAGACAAAGGAAAAATAAAGGGAAAATGAGCTCGATTGCCTCATGTTTAAAAAACTGACAGTCTTAAATTGACCAGAAAAGAAGTCCCTCACTTACAACTATCAGGAAAACTAGGCAGCATTTTGATGGAGAATTAAATTTAGACCAACACCTTGCACAATGTTTCATAATAAATTCAAAATCAATATATGACAATAAAAAGTATTATAACTTAAAAATCATCAAAAGTAAGGAATAACATATATCTTTCTCAAATGTACACAGCAGTTGAATTGCTAACCTAATAAGAGATAGAAATAATTACAAGAAATAAAATAATGTTGATTACATGGAATTTAAAAAAAGTTTTTGCGTGAACAAAGTTTTTGTAGTTAGGATGATAAAAGAAACAGCCAACTGGGAAAATATCTTTGTATTAGATATTTATCTTAGGGTTTCATATCCAATATATGCAGGCAATTACCAGGAATATGGAAGAGCAAAAGCTAATCCCCTATTAACAAGTGACTAAAAGATATGAACAAGTAATTCTCAAAAGATTTACTACTAAAAACATATGAAATAATGCTCTAAATCACTAATAATAGAAATGTAAATCTAAACAATTCCCAAGTGTCACCTCACATCCAGCAAATTTCCATTAACTGTACAAAATGGCACTCATCAATTTTAAAGTGGTTATAGGGAAATGAATATGCTAATATATCATTTGTGGAACTATGAATTGTTTTGTTCATTCTGTAAAACAGTTTGGAATTACAGAAAGAAAGTGACTAAAACATCCATACTATTTATCAAAAAATATCCAAAGTTAGCCTTGTTAATAATGTACCTCAAGGAGGTAAATGACAAAAATCACAACTACGTATATATCAAAATATCTATAGCAGCACAGGTGTGTGTGTGTGTGTGTGTGTGTGTGTGTGTGTGTGTGTGTGTGTGCAAACAAAGGATTGGAAAATGATGATGCAAAGTGAAGTAAATGAAATCAGAAAAAAATTCTATACTTGACTATCAGTCAATTAGCAACTTATCAGGTGGTATTTTAGGCATTAAAAATAGTAGTTCAGAGATGAAATAATATATACTTGAAAGAACAAAAATATAGAAAAAGAATACTTGTCCCCAAAAAAGATGTATGATAATATTTTCCATTCCTTTTCTGAAGTGGCAGACCATAAATATTTCTTCTCATATTAGTTTTTCAGAACTTATTTTTCTTCTTTTCTCTGCCTTACAAGAGGTGTTTCTGTGTGAGGGAGTGTTCAGGGTGAACAATCGGAAATATAGATTACATAAAAACATGATATCAATAAAGTACTTATTTAAAAAAAAAATGACATATTCTCTCTAAAATATGAGGTTTCCTGGTTTTATGCATATTGATTTTTCATGGAAATAGTTGTTTATGTTATATCACTTGTCTATACTAGCATATATTAATAGCCAAGAGTAAAAGAATTAAAATTATTTAAGAGAAATTACAAAAGAGCAGTACTGTTTGGCCTTATCTACTGCTTTCACAAAGTGTATTTTGTATGTTGATGTTTTAACCTATAATATTTAGTCCAAAGGCAGCCAGACAGCAAAGTGGATAGAGTACTGGAGTCAGGAAGACCCATCTTCCTGAATTCAAATCTGGCTTAAGACACTTACTAGCTGTGTGACCCTGGACAAGTCACTTTCTGTGTCCTCATCTGTAAAATGACGTAGAGAAGAAAATGGCTAATTACTCCAGCATCACTGCCAAGAAAACGTCAAATGGGGTCACAAAGAGTTAAATATGACTGAAACAAGGGAATGACAACAAATTTAGTGCTAAGGAGAGAAAAGAGGAGAGAAACAAAATGAAAGGAAGGGTAGAAAAAGCAATGATGTATACCCAGTGCAGAACAATCTAAGATCTTCATGAAAGAGAAAAGTGAGAAGAGAGGAAAAAAGGAAAGAGGAGAGCAGGGAAATGTAATAGAAGTCTCTAGAAACCTATGGGCACAGTTGCACTTCAAGCCATAACAATAATAGTTTATTTGGGGATGGAAAGAGAACACTTTCCATGTGATCCAAGGTTCCAGGTGGGTCATGCCCTTCAGCAAGAAGACAGAGCCCTCCTGTCACCAGCAGCACTCCGCTTCAAGCTCTCCAATCCATCCAACACCTCCTTTTACCACCGACTACTGTTCTTTGTAAACAAGTTCATAAATCATTACGTCACTATCGTCCGCTCCACCAGCTTTCATTTCCCCAGTGAAATTAGCCCAGTTCTCTTTCTTTAATGTTCCCTGATCACATTACTCAGGTTCCAAAGAAGAACTTTACAAAATGCATAGAAAAGTTAGTAATGGAGTTTAATCTGATGTTCTACAGCAACATCATTCAGGTGCCAGAGGAAGGTGCAGTTAAGTATTCAGAGAACTGACCCTAAATCTGGAAGGCTTGTGTTTAAATCTAGCCCCAGATACTAGCTGTGTGACTCTGGGAAAGTCGCTTAACCTCTGGAAGCTTCGATTTCTGCATCTGTAAAATGGGGCCAATAACAGTGTCTGCTTCCCAGGATTGAGGATAAAATGAGATAACATTTGTAAAGAATTTTCTAAAACCTGTTGTTACTGTTCAGTTGATTTTAAATCATCGTGACCCTATTTCAGGTTTTCTTGGCAAAGATACTGGAGTGATTTGCCATTTCTTTCTCTAGCTCATTTTACAGATGAGGAAACCGAGTCAAACAGGATTAAATGACTTGCTCAGGGTCACAACAGCTAATAAGTGTCTGAGGTCGTATTTGAACTTGAAAAGATGAATCTTCCTGACTCCAGCCCCTGTACTTTATCCACTGTGCCACCTAGCTACCCAGATTTTTTTGGTTGTTTTTGTTTAGTGATGTCTGACTCTTGGTTACCCCATGGACCAAACGGGAAGGATGCTGGAGTGTTTTTTTTTTTCCCATTTCCTTCTCCAGTGGATTAAGGCAAACAGATTAAGTGACAGCTGGTAAGTGTTTCAGGTCAAATTCGAACCCAAGTCTTTCTAATTCTATCCACTGAGGTCACCTAGTTACCTTTTATAAACCTTAAAGCATGATAAAAAAAATGCTAGCTGTTATTATTGTATATTACTACCAGAAAGTCTCTTTAGGAAAAATAAAGAAATATTCTTAATTCATTCTTGTAAACCTTCAGGTCCAGAAAATATTGACAAGAAGATATCAAATATGATGTAGAAATCTGACATTCTCAGTCATACCCTTTTGTGTAATATGCAAGGTTCTTTTCATCCTTTTTCATTTAATCCCCACTGCAATTCATTGATATAGGCATTGTAGATATCATTAACCCTGTCTTTTTCAGATGAATAATCAGTCTCAGAAACATTAAATAACAGGCTAATGGTCATACAGGTTGTGACATGAGTAGAATTTAAATACTGATCTCTTCTTATTCCAAGTCCAGTGTTGTTTCTGCTGTCCTGCGCTGCTACAACGACTACTTCATGTCATAAGAATGCTTTTACTGGTAGCTATCTATATCTATTCAATTTTATCATGATGTCTTAATTGGAGATCAGTGAACTTTTCAATATTTTGATAATTATATTTCAATATACTTGGTTTTCTTTGTAAACCTAGGTATTATAATAAACAAATAATTAAAAAAATTCATAAACCTTCTCCATGGATTTCCCCAGAATGTCAAAGAGATCCATAATACATACAAAAACTGATAACTTCAATTTGTAGGGATATGATTTTAAATAAAATCTTAAACATATACATTTTAATATATAATATTAATGAGATTTTTGTCCTAATAAACACAGAGAAATTGCTTTATCAAAGAAGCTCACACAACGGAGAAGAGGGAAAAGATAGGTAAAGTGATATTCGAACAGTTTTTTGCGCTGATTTGTTTTCTGTTCTGCTTGCCTTATGCATTATTTTTAATACAGAGGACCAAAATACAGCTATTGTTTGTTGTAGTAAACAATGGGAAGGCTTTTACTTTAAAACTTTATGTCAAAACCTCAAGAAAAATCTTTAGGAACCATATTTGTTTTGAATGAAATTCATATTTTATGCATACTTTTTATATACAACACGTATTGCACTAAATATGCCTTGAAGCATGCATTTAATTTTTTATTGAGTTTTCTGCTTTTACTCTTAAATACAAAATGATTGACTCTGTCTGTAAAAGAAACTTTTATGATCTTTTTCTGCCACCTAGTGGTTATATAAGTAGCAAATCTTTTTTGAGAAAACTCAAAAGTTGATTCAATTGAGGATAAAGACCTAAAGTAGGTGAGGTTCCAATTTCTCATTCATCTCTTTTATTAAACAAACACAAGGGTTATAAAAACCTACAATAAAGTACTTACATATCATCAGGACAATTGCAAGGTCTGTCAAGTCTTCCACCACTTCTTACAAAATGTAAAACCTCAAGGTTAGTTCGAGCTGGATATGGCTATTGTCCTAAAGTCATGACCTCCCACATGAGAACACCAAAAGACCTAAATGATTTAATAATATGGGGATATATTTTAAATTCTTCTATTCCAATATATTTCTCTTCTATTACTTTATTTAACTGCCAATCAAAAAGACTATATAATTTTAGAGAAATTTAGTAGGACCGTTAGTGGGTCCCCTTAAAAATACGTTTTTGTTCATTAGTTTTAGCGTTTGAGTCTATTAAGTCTTCAAAAGGTAATAAAAATGATAGAAAATATTAACTGGATAAACATTAAGCTTAGAAATAAGCGGCATTAAAAAATGAAATGCTAGTACTTCTAAACTCCAAGAAAATAAATCTTATTCTTTGTTTGACTCTTCACTATTTAATTATAATTTAAAAAAAAAAATCAGTCCCAAAAGTAACTTTGGCTCAATTATGCCTCTACTTACTCCCCTCCTCTCACACCTTTTCTTTTAATAATCAACAGGTGAATCTATGACCTTTTTCTTTTTAAAGTCTGACAGTCATTATAATAACACATAAACATAGCCAAATGTGTAAAGTTTTTTTTTAATAATGCAACTACTAGGCATTAAAAATGTAGTTTTTTTTTTTTTAAAGGTTATCTTAACTGTTTCCTATAGTGAGATGATACTATCAGGAAGGTAATACATTTCACCTTTAAAATAACAGTGTTGTAATAGACCATTCTAAACCCTGCCAGATCAACATTCTTTGCTTTATGTCTGAATTATTTATTGAATAATGAAAATACTTTAACTGAACCACTGACATCTTCCCTCTTATGACCAATAGTATGTTTCTATGAAACAGCTGACTGGGGCTAAAGCCAGAAATGGAATAGAACCTTTATTGTGTGTGTGTGTGTGTGTCTGCAGAATTGAGGCCATAGAGAGGGTAAAATACATACCTTTAAATCATTAGCATCATATAATAAGTATCTAGTACACTCAAAAGATAAACTCCCTTAGCAGAGAGAGTACATAGTGTAGCATAGTGGGAAAGGTACTTGAAACTGGAAATCATAAAGTAATCATTCATTTACATTCTGCTCCTAGAATTGCCAACTGACTAGTTGGTTGACCCTGAAAAATCTTCCCTTCAGGATCTCAGTTTCCTTATTTGCTAAACTAGACATTCTCAAAATTCAGAATTGAGATAAGTTAATTAGTATAGTCTTAGAAATGCTATTCGCAAAGAGTTAATAGTCACCTTAGAAGGAATAGTTAATTCCTTACATGTACATTAATTTTTTTCATTCATTGATGTGGAAAATAACTATTGTAAATATCAACATATTAGCCATTTCCTTGGTGTTAATCATGATATGGATATAAATTAGAAGGAGAGAGAGAGAGAGAGAGAGAGAGAGAGAGAGAGAGAGAGAGAGAGAGAGAGAGAGAGAGAGAGAGAGAGAGAGAGAGAGAGAGAGAGAGAGAGAGAGAGAGAGAGAGAGGCAGAGACACACAGAGAAGAAAATAATCATTTCAGCACAAGATGGTCTATTCAAGTTTTTCCACACAAGGAAGATTTTATTGCTACCACCTGAGGTTCTCAGTAACATATTTGGAAATGTACTTTTAGTCTTTTTGCAACAAATTATTTTTCAAATGATAGAGTGAATATTTTTGCAAATGGAAATTGCTTTAGTTCAAAGTATGTTCTCTTGCTCCAAGTTACATTCATTGCCTAAGCTTATGCAGTCTTATATCATCTTAACTGCTTGGCAGATGCTATTTTAGTCTCTCACCTACTTGCAAAAGATAATGCACATGGCAAATTTTGTTTCTGTTACAAAGGATCTAAAAATATTTGATAATTGATCTTTTGTCTAGTTTTGTTTTTGAGACAGAATGTCATTGTCTCAGCCAGGCTGGAAGTGCAATGGCCATTGACTGTCCTGATCTCAATATTACTGATCAGTGAAGGAACTTTGACCTGCTATATTTCTGATATGATCCAATTTGTCCTTCCTTAAGAATGCCTGAAGGTCCTGAGCTCCCAGGTGCTCACTTAATTTGTATACTCAATCGGTTGTACCCCTGCTGAAGCTCGTAACTCCTGTGTTCAAGCTATCCACCAGCCTAAGCATTACCACTAGCAGGGATTATGGGTATCCAGCCAGATAATTGATTTATAGATAATCCATAAAGAGTAAAATGTCAGATCTTTGGGTAAAGACATAATAATTCTGAAATATATTATTTGCAAAATGTATTAACCACATAAAATCTAATTTCTAAATAATATTTAACTAATATCTATCTAGTAATATTTATTTTATATTTGTTTTTTAAAATGATATTGCATTTTTGTCCCACAAAACAGAAAATACAATATAAATTATAAAATCAGTAAAGAATAGAATTTCAAATTGATCAATTAGACATTTTAGGAATACATTTTGTTATCTATTAATATATACTTCTATAATGATTCAAAAGCTCTCCTGCTGCATCAAGTGCAGGCACTCCTATCTCTGTCAGGGATTGCAGTTTCTCTGCATATTAGCAGATGGGTTCATGAGTTGTGATAGCCAAAGAAATTCATTTCCTGTTGCCAACCATCTGATGGTATACCCCTCCAAATTAGGCTGGTCCACAGGTGACAGAATCACTATAGTTCATGACAAAGAGAGTATGCTTCACTGGCATAGACTCTGAGGACCCTGGGACACTGTTTGATACCACAATGAAGCACCAGAGTAGGATTTCAATGTTTCTTCTTATTCGTGCATATATTTGGATTCAGTTTGTGAAGGCATTTTAAATTTTATCATAAGATTATTAAATATATCAGGTAGTTGGCACAGTGTGAGACCTGAGTCAGGAAGACTCATCTTTCTGAGTTCAAATCTGGCCTCAGATACTTATTTGCCTCAGTTTTCTCATCTAAAAAATGATTTAGAGAAGGAAATGGCAAATCATTCCAGTATCTTTACTAAGAAAACCCCAATGAGGTCATGAAGAGTCAGACATGACTGAAAATTAACTGAGTAATAATGGTAACAGCAAGTGGTCCATTGACTAACAATGTGTTTTCACATGCCACACATTTTTCTATTGTAATGTTAAAATCACTCTCTTACCAGACATCAGATTGGTTTGTGAACACACCATCAATCAGACTCTCAGGTGCCATCCATCTAACAGGAAGTAGACTTTCTCCTTCTTTTCGGTAATAGTCATTCTTGTAAATATCTCTGGCTAAACCAAAGTCACCGATTTTTACCTTACGGGTAAAACTCACAGAGACTAAGCAGTTTCTGGCAGCAAGGTCTCTGAAATAAAAATTTAGAGGTCAACATTTGTTCCCCAAACAGTACAAATATAATTGAACTATACCATCTTATGCACACTAGATTAATAGATGATGACTTGAATAAATTTTTTTTGACTATTTAAATTTACTAAAATGAGCACCTTATTAAAGAATGTTTTTATGCCAAAATGTTTTTGCAAAAGGTAGGATGTGACCATTATATGAAGCTTTTAAAAATTGTACCAGCATGACTTAAAAAATAATTTATTTCTAAACTGTCTTTGGTGCAAGATGAGGATGCACAGAATACATGCAAGCATGTTAGAAATTAGGAAGATGCAAGTCTTATCATATCATATGGTTTACTCATGGCAGCTTCACCTTCCTGCCTGCTCCCTTTGCATCTGACTTTCACTGGCTTGAGTGACAATACTGTTAGTACTGCAGCACTCCTAACAAACCATGCAAGTCAGCTTTCAGAAATATACTGAAAATGTATGTGCTCTGAGAATTCTAAACTCCCAGCTTGCTATGTGTGAGGGATAAATGCATATCCATATGCCACCGATGCATACATTGCCACTCTGTTTACCTTTTAATCAGCATGACAAATGACGAAAGGTTATAAACCAATTTTGGGGCTGAAAAGATACGGTGTGATGATTATGCAGTGGCAACGATGATGAGGTGTGATATGTTTTTATTAAGAACCTTCTTTGTGTAATGAAAGGTGTTAAATTCTATTGATTGTGGTTCAAAGACATAGCTCTTTCTTTTGAGGAAGGAGCTCAGGTGGGAGAGGTAATTATAATACAAAATAAAACATTAAAAGTGCATCACTGAGAGCAAGCATGGGAAATCTTAGTATAGTGTCTACAATGAGGGTATAAACTGGCCAGAAAAGAGGTGAGCTCCTTCAAGTCAAGGTGAGAAAAATATATTATTTTCTTTAGTACTCTCTTAACATGCTCATGATGCCCACCGTGGCCATGTCTTCATCTCTCAATACATCAGCATGTATTGGGGAAAAGGAAACTGATTATCTTATTCAATAAACCATGCTATGGCCCCAGAGTCAGCAGGACCTGGGTTTAAGTCGTGCTATTAGTGGTTGTGTCCTCTTGGTGGACCCAGATGCTAAGACTCAGTTGGAGACAACTCTCTGTATTTATAGAGGAAGCTCCTCACCTACAGATCCACACACTGATAAAATCATATATCAGATCAAAAGTATAATCTTATTACTATGTGAATGAATAATGAGCTTAACTCTGTAATTTATTCATTTTATAAGAAGTTGCATGTTAATATCAGTTGGTGGAATATCAAGGGAAAGATTTTTGATCCGGAGGAACTTTTGGGCACTTTTTGCTTATCCTAAGCCCTTAACCTACCCCTTGAACATCAGTAGAGTAGGAATAAGTTCTTGACTTTTCTAAAAGTTCTTGCCTTGTGAACAAGAAAACAGATATAATATTATTTCTGAAATGAGCTGCAAAGAAAGTATTCAAAGTATCACAAGATTTAAATCTGGAAGGAGGTCAGAGATTATCTCATCCAATTCTATTATCATTCAGATGAAGAAACTAAAACTCAGAAGTGGCTCGTCTACAGTCACATAGAAGTTCATTAGCAGAGCTGAGAAGCAAACCATGGATTGTCTGATCAAAGTCTGCCTTTCATATGACTGTCTTGGACAACCAAGCAAAAATTACACAAACACAAGACCCAGATAACCCTGGGCAGGTCACACAAACGATTGCTCTAATCAGGTTGCTTGTGAGTGCTAGAGTAGTATGGAAAATACAGAAATGTAAATAGGGTTTATTGTAAAGCCAATGGTCAGTACTGTATATGAAAGTAAAGAATATATATTTTTGTGATAAATGTAATTTATGCAGTTTTTAAGATGAGAATTGGCAAAATTCACTTTCACTATTTGAAAATAGGCATCACAATTTCCACTTCCTTTATAATCCCAACAATACACAGTACACTAAAAAAATCAATAAACATTGTAACTGACAGAGTGAAACCTAATTGGAAGATTTTTAAGTCTATAAAATTGTCCAAAGCATAATAATAGAATTAGAGCATCATAGAAAGAGAGTTAGAAGAAAGCTTGGAGACAATCTAGTCCAGTCTCATCATTTTATAATTTTAGAAAAACAAAATATGAACTTATATAACTAAAAATGACCCTGACCACTGAGTTACTTTTCAAATAATAGCGGATGAGACTTACTTCTCACTCTATTCTGATGTCTTCTTCACTTTCCATCCCTACTAGGATGCAGCTCACAGAAGATACTTTTTTGGAGGGATGCATTTTGTCCTTGGCTTTTGCTGTGATTATGGATCTTGCAATCTAAGTTCATTTCATTCACAGTGGGTACTGATGGCAAAGAATTTCTGTTCAGGCATTTTTCAGTCATGTCTAACTCTTCATGACCTTGTTTAGGATTGTCTTAGGAAAGATACTGGAGTGGGTTGACATTTTTTTCTCCAGTTCATTTTACAGATGAGAAAACTGAGGCAAACAGGGTTAAATGACTTGCCCAAGGTCACACAGATAGTAAGACCAGATTTGAACTCAGGAAGATGAATCTTCCTGACTCTGGGCTCAGTACTCTATCCAGCACACTGCTAGCTGCTCATTTAGGAAAAGAAATATAGTAAAACCCTATAGCTTCAAGTCACCAAGAGCTATCTATTGACAACTAGCTCCCATAAGTAATGGATATTATACCTTCATTTTGGTAAATATTTATTTGGAGAGTCAACTCTAAGACAACTATTTTTATAAATTGCAATTTCCTATATACATAATTTCCTATATACACAAGAACATGTATGATCATATTCAATAACATTTATATCCAAGTCAGTATATCACAGTAACATAAACTATTCCATCCCAGAAACTATATGTCACAAAATGTAGCATAATACAAAAAAGCTGTATATATATATATATACTCAGCATTTCCCCAACTTCATTCCTCTGAACATTGAAAATAGCAAGCAGGCAAATGAAGAAAGCTGGTACAGTTCAAGAATTTGGGAAAAAGCACCATTTCTTTTTTGTGTATAACCAGAAAATCTTTCATGACATTAATGAATCATTTCCTCCTTCATTGGATTATGAACCTAATTGGATCAGAAATAGAGGAAGCTGGAAAAGAAAGTGAGGAAAGAGAAAATAGACAAGGAAGAAGGGTGACAGGGGAAGGTAGGTAACAATAATTAGCATTTATGTGGTTCTAAGGTTTTTTTTTAAAAAATCACATTATCTCACTTAATCATCACAACAACCCTATGAGGTAGGAGTTATTATTCCAATCTTACAGATAAGAAAATCGAAGGATTATGTGACTTAGCTCTTACATTTCTGAGGCAGGAATACCTGACTCCCTGATTAGTGCTTAGCACACACAGTACCTCGTAAAATAGTAAGTGCTTATATAAATGCTTTTTCCCATCTCCCTTTCTCTAGAGCAACTGTAAGGAGGAAATAAAAGAAATATGCAAGCTGAGGGTGTCCCTGATTTCAGCCCTAGTTAGGTGACATCTAGTTGTATCAACAGAGTTATTCAGGACCCTGTATGTGGAAAGATAAGCATTACAGGAATTAAGAAGATGAAAAATTACATTTTCCAACCTTTAAGTAGCTTACAGCGTAATAAGGAGGACGAGACCTATATTATAGATGTAATGAGGTCAGGAATACACTTCTTATTTCACAATTTCTTTCTTTGATTGTTCCAGCTCAAATTAAGAAACAACCAAGACTCAAATGTCTCTTGACATACATGTTTATTTCTATTTTAAGTAGAAAGATTTGGAATTAAATAATTTTCTGAGTAAGAGGTTGTAAATTTCATCATCATCTAAAAGCACAAGACTATTTCCAGACAGATAATGTGAAAAATAAAAGACAGGGCTACAAGGAAAGAGTGATTTTACTATGGCGAAAGACCAGCAGATTTTCTTGAAATAAAATGAATTTGCTCACTCATTCATATTTATAGTAGCAGAGAAGGTATTAGCTTCATTGTAAGGAAAAAATGAGTTCAAGGATAAATTATGTAACCAGAAAGTTCTATGTCTATACTTAATCAGATTTTAAAATTGTAAGGCTTTGGGAAAAACTGTGGAATGCAATTGTATGGATATAGATAAATAAATATGCGTGTAATTCTGTTTTCTTTTTTCTTGTGAAACTATGATTCCATATTTGCACTCCACACTCCTCCTTCCATTTTTTTGTTCTTGACCCAAGTATCACAGTCATGTCCAGATGCCACTCTTAGCCTCTTCCCTTAATCATGTCTAATGGACAATGTGAAATAAAATTTAAAAAAATGTTAAAGAAATGAGAAGTAATGTATCTTAATAAATAGATACCTTGTCTTCAAGTAAAACAAACAAAAACCTGGGTTAGGATATCCTCCTCTGACATCTAGTTACTTCTCAGTATTGCAGGCAAGCTTCTAATTTTTTTTTTAATTTCCGCATTAGTATGTTGTGAACAAAAGGGAAAAACCATGAAAAATAAAAAAAAAAAACAACAAAGGGAAAATAGCATGCTTTGATCTGCATTCAGACTCCATAGTTCTTTCTCTGGATGTGGATAGCATTTTTCGTTATGAGTCTTTTGAAATTATCTTAGATCATTGCATTATTCAGAAGAGCTAAATCTAACAAAGTTGCTCATCTCAGAATGAATGTGTACAATGTTCTCCTGGTTCTACTCACTTCACTCATTATCAGTCTGTGCAAATCTTTACAGGTTTCTCTGAAATTCACTTTCTCATAATTTCTTACAGAAAAATAATATTCCATTACATTGATGTATCACAGATTGTTCAGCCATTTTCCGGTTGTTGGACATTCCCTCAATTTCTAATTCTTTGCCACCACAAAAAGAACTAATATAAATACTTTTTGTACATGGGGGTCCTTTTCCCTTTTTTAGTGTTCTTTTTGGACTGAAGACCTAGTAGTGCCATTACTGGATCTCTGGGTATGTACAGTTGTATAGTCCTTTGGACATAGTTCCAAACTGTGCTCCAGAATGGTTGGATCAGCACAACTCCATCAACAATGAATTAGTGTTTCAATTTTCCTACATTGACTTCAATATTTGTCATTTTCCTGTTTTGTCATGCTGGACAATCTGACAGGTGTGATGTGTACCTCAGAGTTGTTTTAATCTGTGTAAATCAGTAGTGATTTAGAGTACTTTTTTATCTGATTATAGATACCTTTGATTTTTTTATCTGAAAACTGCCTGTTCATATCCTTTAACCATTTATCAAATTGGGCAATGACTTGTATTCTTACAGATTTGACTCAGTTCTCTATATATTTTAGAAATGAGGCTTTTATCAGAGACTCTGGCTGTAAAAATTGTTTCCCAGTTTTCTGATTCCCTTCCAATCTTGGTTGCATTGACTTTGTGAAAAAAGTATAATTTAATGTAATTAGAACTATTCATTTTACATTTCATAAAATTCTCTACCTCTTATTTGGGCATAAATTCTTCCATTCTCTATAAATCTGACAGGTAAACTTTTACTTGCTCTCCTAGTTTGCTTATAGTGTCAGGTTTTATATCTAAATCATGCACCCATTTTGACCTTATCTTGGTGTACGGTAAAAGCTAATGGTCTATGCCTAGTTTCTGCCATACTATTTTCCAGTTGTCAAATAATGACATATTTTCACTAAAAATTTCCCATCAGTAAAATATAATATATTTTGTTAAGTTCTGCGTATTCCATCATTAAGACACAATGCCACAGAAAGTGGCATTAGTACAAACAATCTGGGCTCCATATCATCTGAGTGAAAATCATGGCTTCAATAGTTCCCAGATGTGAGGCAGTGGATAAGTCATTCAATCTTTCTCAATTAAAAAAAAATGTGAATAACAATAATTTCATTAACTACCTTATAGGGTTTTTGAAAAGAAAATGTTTTGTAAGCTTCAATGAACTACATTAATGTTATTATTTGTTGAGCCAATATTTTCTTCTCATGTATATACACATAAAATGTGAATTTTTGATAGCTAGGTGAAATTGCTTAGTAGGAACTCATTTCTAGACATCAGATGTATATAGCACCCAATCACTGAGAAAAGAAAACTGACTGTCTAAACCTCGGATTGGCAGTACCTTAGAATTAGATAGATTCATTTTAGTGGGTCTAGTGTTCTAAACCCATTCTATAGGTAATAAGAGAAAGACTGGTTAAAGAGTGGAATATCTTACAGAGTTTGGTTGCATGTAGTAGACAAAGGTCTAAATAGGTAGCTGTTCACATCAAGAAGGTTAAATTATACATAGAATGGGGGATGGGGGGAGAAGTTGTTCTGGCAGATAGAAACAAGGATTCTGAAATCTGGTGGCTTTTAACAGGCAGAAGAGACCATAGACTACTGGTATCAGGATAATCTGTCAGGTACTAAGGACTCTTCCATCGTTTTAGTTTTTAATTCTTTACAACGTGCTTCTCTTTCTGCCTTCGCTGGATATCACCCTGTTCTCCCACTCCCACCTCTCCCCCCACCTTCCTTTGCATTTCTTTTCATTAAATCACTTGATATTCTGGTTCTTTTGCTCATCCAGATGAATATTGTTATTATTGTTTGTAGCTTGATAAAATAGTTATTTTGGTAGTTTTATTAGTATGATATTGAATAAATACATTAATTTAGGAAAAATTGTCATTTTTATAATATTAGCTCAGCCTACCCATGAGCAGATGATATTTTTCCAATTATTATCTGACTTCATTTGTATGAAAAGTGTTTTGTAATCATATTCATATAGTTCCTAGATTTGTCTTGGCAGGAAGACTCCCAAATATTTTGTATTTTCTATAGTTACTTTAAATGGAATTTCTCATTCTATCTCTTGCTGCTGGACATTTGTCATATAAAGATATGATGATGATTTATGTGTTTATATTATATCCTGCAACTTTGCTAAAGTTGTTAATAATTTCAAGTAGTACTTTAGTTGATTCTCTAAGTATACAATCATATCACCTGCAAAGTGATAGCTTTGTTTCTTCTTTACCTATTGTAATTCATTCAATTTATTTTTCCTATTGCTAAAGCTAACATTGCTAGCACAATATTGAATAATGATGGTGATACTGGACATCCTTCATTCACCCCCAATCTTATTAGAAATGCTTCTAGCTTATCCCTATTATAAATAATGGTTATTGATGGTTTTAGTTGCTACTTATTGTGTTAAGAAAGACTACCACTAGTATTTTTTTTCTTTAATATAAATTTATTTATTTAACTTTTTACATTCATTTTCACAAAATTTTGGGTTCCAAATTTTCTCCCCATTTGTCCCCTCTCCCCACTCCAATACACCGAGCATTCTAATTTTCCCTATCACCAATCTGCCCTTTCTTCTATCATCCCTCCCTTCTCTTGTCCCCATCTTCTCTTTTGTCCTGTAGGGCCAGATGACTTTCTATTCCCCCTTAACTGTATTTCTTATTTCCTAGCAGCAACAACTATAATCAACAGTTGTTCCTAAAACTTTGAGTTCCAAATTCTCCTCATCCCTCCCTCCCCACCCATTACCTTTGGGAAGGCAGGCAATTCAATATAGGCCATATCTGTGTAGTTTTGCAAATGACTTTGATAACAGTCATGTTGTCTAAGACTAACTGTATATCCCTCCATCCTATTCTGCCCCCCATTGTTTCTATTCTGTCTTTTGATCCTGTCCCTCCTCGAGTGTTGGCTTCAAATTGCTCCCTCCTCCCATTGTCCTCCCTTCCATCATCCCCGCCCAACCTGCTTATCTCCTTCTCCCCCACTTTCCTGTATTGTAAGATAGGTTTTCATACCAAAATGAGTGTGCATTTTACTCCTTCCTTTAGTCGAATGTGATGAGAGTAAACTTCATGTTTTTTTTCTCAGCTGTCCTCTTTTTCTCTCCACTAAAAAGTCACCTGCTTGCCTCTTGAATGAGAGATAATTTACCCAATTCCATTACACCCTCTCTCCTCCCACTACATTTCTTTCTCACCATTTTCCTTAATTTCTTTTAAGATATAATCCCATCCTATTCAATACACTCTGTGCTCTCTGCCTCTGTGTGTGCATGCATGTGTGTATGTGTGTGTGCCATGCACGCATGTACATGTGTGCGTGTGTGTGTGTATGTGTGTGTATAGTCCCACCAACTACCCAGATACTGAAAAGTTTTAAGAGTTACAAATATTGTCTTTCCATGTAGGAATGTAAACAGTTCATCTCTGATAAGTCCCTTATGACTCCTCTTTGCTGTTTGCTTTTTCATGCTTCTTCTCATTCTTGTGTTTGAAGGTCAAATTTTCTTTTCAGCTCTGGTCTTTTCATCAAGAATTCTTGAAATTCCTCTATTTCATTAAAAGACCATATTTTCCCCTGAAGTATTATACTCAGTTTTGCTGGGTAGGTGATTCTTGGTTTGAGTCCTAGTTCCTTTGACTTCTGGAATATCCCATGCCATGCCCTTCCATCCCTTAATGTAGAAGCTGCTAGATCTTGTGTTATCCTGACTTTATTTCCACAATACTGGAATTGTTTCTTTCTAGCTGCTTGCAATATTTTCTCCTTGACCTGGGGATTCTGGAATTTGGCCACAATGGTCCTAGGAGTTTCTCTTTTTAGATCTTTTAGGTGGTGATTGATGGATTCCTTCAATACTTATTTTGCCCTCTGGTTCTAGAATATCAGGGCAGTTTTCCTTGATAATTTCAAGAAAGATGATGTCTAGGCTCTTTTTTTGATCATGGCTTTCAGGTAGTCCCATAATTTTTAAATTGTCTCTCCTGGATCTATTTTCCAGGTCAGTTGTTTCTCCCATGAGATATTTCACATTCTCTTCCATTTTTTTCATTCTTTTGGTTTCGTTTTATGATTTCTTGGTTTCTCAGCAAGTCATTAGCCTCCATCTGTTCCATTCTAATTTTGAGAGGACTATTTTCTTCAGTGAGCTTTTGAACCTCTTTTTCCATTTGGCTAATTCTGCTTTTGAAAGCATTCTTCTCCTCATTGGCTTTTTGAATCTCTTTTGCCAATCAAGTTAACCTATATTTCAAGGTGTTATTTTCTTCAGTGCTTTTTGGGTCTCCTTTAGCACGGTATTGACCTGTTTTTCATGCTTTTCTTGCATCTCTCTCATTTCTCTTCCCTGTTTTTCCTCCACCTGTCTAACTTGATTTTCAAAATCCTTTTTGAGCTCTTCCATGGCCTGAGCCCATTGAATATCTATTTCAGATGTTTGGGATACAGAGGCTTTGACTTCTATGTCTTTCCCTGATGGTAAGCATCGTTCTCTTCATCAGAAATGAAAGGTGAAACATCTGTTCACAAAGAAAGTAGCCTTCTATGATCTTATTTTTCTTCCCTTTTCTGGGCATTTTCCCAGCCAGTTTACTTGACTTCTGAGATTCCTCTCCACCCCCACCTAGATCCGCCCAGCTAGTGCTTGGGGTCTGAGATTCAAATGCTGCTCCCCAGCCTCAGGGCTTTCAGCAGGTGAGCGTGGCTGCTATTCAATGTGAGGTTAAGTTCTGGTGGTCAGGTGGGGGCAGGGCTGCCTCCCAGGCTCAGTTCCTTCAGGGGTTTTATGTGGAGATCTTCAGTAATGGCCTTGAGCTTCTGTCTGCTCCAGGAGTCCTGGGCCGCCACTGCCTCTGCTGCTGCCTGTGCCTCCCAAGGGGGCCCAAGTCACGGAGACACCTCGCTCCCCTCTCGGCCAGCCCAGAAGTCTCTTTCATGGAACTGTAGCACCTGCGGGTGGAGGGACTCCGACTGCTCGAGATTCCATCCCTGAAGCTTGCTCAGATCTGCTCCTCTTGGGGCCGCACAGCCAGGACTGGGCTCTCTGTTCAGTGCGCCACGGACCTTTGGGGTTGGTTTTTCAGGGCTCTCTGGAATGGAAATCTCCTCCACTGCGTTGCTGCACAGCTTGCATTGCTCCAGAATTTATGGGGAGTTCTTTTTACAGAAGATTTATGGGCTGTAGGGTCGGAGCTAGCATACGTGAGTCTTTCTACTCCACCATCTTGGCTCCTCCACCCACTAATGTTTTTAATAGGAATAGGTACTGTGTTTTGTAGAATGCTTTTTCTGCATTTATTGATATAATCTCATGGTTTCTGTTAGTTTTGCTATTTACATGGTTAATTGTGCTGCTAGTTTTCTGAATATTGAATCAGCCCTGCAATCCTGGTACAAACCTCATCTGGTCATAGTGTATTTTTCTTGAGATAAGTTGCTGTGACCTTTTTTGCTAATACTATATTTAAAATTTTGGCATCTATATTTGTAAGGGAAATTGGTATGTAATTTTCTTTTTCTCTTTTGGCTCTTCAAAGTATTAGCACCATATCTGTATCATAAAAAGAAGTTGATAGGACTTTTTCTTTGTCTATTTTTCCAAATACTTTATATAGCAAAGGAATTATTTTTGAAATGTGGTGGAATTCACTTGCAAATCCATCTGACCCTGGAGATTTTTTCTTATGAAATTCCTTGATTGCTTCTTCAATTTCTTCTCTTTTTGAAATGGGATTATTTAAGTATTTTTTTTTCCTGTTCTGTTAATCTGTGTAATTTATATTTTTTGAAATTTTCACTCATTTCACTAAGATTGACAGATTTACTGGCATACAGTTGGGCAAAATAACTCCTAATTCTTGCTTTAATTTCTTCTTCATTGGTGATGAATTCACCCTTTTCATTTATGATAGTGGTAATTTGGTTTTCTTCATTCTTTTTTGAAAAATCAAATTAACCAAAGGCTTATCTATTTTATTTTTTTATTCATGAAACTAGCTCTTAATTTTATTTACTAATTCAATACTTTTCTTAATTTCAATTTTACTAATCTATCCTTTGGTTTTCAGAAGTTCTCATTTGGTCTTTAATGGGGAATTTTTAATTTGTTCTTTTTCTAGTTCTTTGCATGCCCATTTTATTGATCTCTTCTTTCTCTATTTTATTCATGAAAGCATTTAGAGTTATAACCAAATTATCTTTCTTTTTCTTCCTTCCTGCCTTCCTTCCTTCTCTCACATGAATACCTTCACACTAGTCATGCCCCATTCTTAGAATTCATGCATTTCTCCTTCATCTCTGGTTCATGGAGTCCTTTTGCCCCATAAGATGAATCTCAAGCACCATCTTCTACATGAAGCCATTACTGATGTTCTCAACTGCCAGTGCCTTCCCTCCCTAACTACCTTGTATTTAACTATGTGTGAACCTACAACATATGTATTTTTTTACTTTTTATTTATGTTGTATATACTTTTATATGTGTCTGTTGTGTCCCTAATTAACATACACATTCATTCCAAATAGAGATTTCATTGTTTGTACTTGGTACTTGAATTCCCAGAATCTAGCAAAGCTCCTGGCATATAGTAGATGCTTAACAAATACTTATGAGAGATTTATTGATTCCATGAAGTTTGATGTCTCTATGTGTCAATGTCCAGGATGCTGGATCAGACTCACAGGGCAGAGTAAAAAGGGTTAAGCCAATGTATGTTGCAGGAATGGAGTTCCATAATACAGTAGATACCATCACAAGTTCCTTTGCACTTTCTCCATCAAAAATATAGTTCTTCAATATCTTTCAGCAGATCAGATAGTAGGCAATTTTTTATAGCCAGTAAAGGAACCTACTTTGAGGTGAGTTTTAGGGCATCTCCATTTTGATATAGTTGTATCCTATAACCACTTGTAAGTTCCATAGCTCCTCTTGGATTATGAGTCTGGTTGTATGAGTACTAGTAGAGAATGTGACAACACTAATACCCTTTCACAGGCCATGCTAACCTAATAAGAAGTTGCCTGAGCTGCAGAACCATCAGTCTTTATACTCCCTTCTTAGGAGATGGATTGTTTCAGAATCTAAGGTGGAGATAAATTTGCAGGTGAAAGTTAAATAAATCCAGATGTAGGGACCAGAGGCATTTAGGGGCAGGGATCCAGGATGAGTCACACCTTAGGGCTAGAGAAATTTACCTACAGATTAAAGTTTATGGTACAGACAAGGTGATGAGTTTTATGAGAATGTTCGTTATCAAGGCACTGTACTTAGTTAAACAAACAGATTAGTCTCAGGAAACATGTGATAAGAAGGGTGGCAAACATATAGACCAATTTATTTGAACAGAGTTATTGATGGGTTAATGAATGCTTTTAATTTTTTATAAGGTTATATCCTCCTTCAAATGTGTAGGCAATTTCTTTTACACTTCAAGGAAGGCAAGGGAAAGGAGAAAATATGCTGATGGCTGTTCTTTGGATGTACGTGTTACTGAATATTAATAAAAATGGTTTGATCTGGAGGTCAAATATATTCTTTCAAAAGCTTCTTAGAGACTATCTACATTTTTCACTTGGAAAAGAAACCGTATATGGAAAATATTTAGCTGTTTGGGAAAAACAATTGCCACATAATACATCAGTTATAGCACAGTTGTCATACAATATACTATGCTGGTTACCAAAAGGCATGTTTTAGCTTTATTTGTTTGCCTTTTTTTAACATACATATTTTCCACATGAATAATGTCAAAGAGCTTTGTGATTCAGACAGAAACTCACAGACTCATATTCTTCATCCCAAGCATGTTTTTAAAATGTGAGTTTCACTGCATAATTCTTTCTGGAATAATGTAATGATGAAAAAACAAAACCTATTAAATCATGGTCATAAACAAACTTCAGCATCTGGAGTGATATGTCTACACTCTTCTGTACTGAAAAACATCATTGGGGATTGCTTCCCAATATCCTGGAATGGGTCAGTGAAACCTGGATGGGGTGATATGATGACTGAGTTTGGGAAAGCTGCAGAGAGCATCGTGGGTGACTCAGAGCAAGAAGTACAATTAAAAAAACATCTGGAAGTGCTTAGGAGAACATTACCCATGAAAGTTCAGAAGTGGCAATAGCATGTTGTCCTTCAAAGTTTCAAAGATGAACAATCCACCATCAGTGAGACATGTGCTTTGGATTGTTTTCATTGTCTTTTTGATGAATTTAAAAAAATTCATTCACAATCACTTGTTTGATTCCTCTTGTGATCAATGGTATGTATTTCTGAGATGATGGGCCAGGGTTTGTGAGACAGCTGTGATTATGATACAGAAGAAAACTGATTGCACTTGGTCTCATTAAGACTGTGCTCTAACAAAATTATATCAATCATTATGACTAGAAATAAAGTTTTCTAAGGACTCTGGAGATAAACAATCATACTAGGACTTTGTTATATTCTTTTGCGCCAATTTTAAAATAAAATATTATGGTCCTTCCTTCATCAAGAAAGAATGGAGATTGTGATCTGTAGGTCACAGTGAGAGATTCTTAGTTCTACATGTCAGTGTCCCTGATACACTATTTAGTGCATTTTGGAAATTATCATGATAAAATAATAAGACCAAAGATTTAGTGCTGGAAAGGACCCCAGAGAACACTGAATGAAGCCTAATCATTTTATAATTTAGGAAACTAAGTGATTTGCCAGGGTTTGAAACTAGTAAATATCTGATTTGAGATTTGAACTCAGATCTTTCTTCTTACAAATTCAGTACTGTACATATTATACTTCCTTATTATGCTACCCAACCCAATGGCTGCAATAATAGTGAGGGAAAAGATTTTCTTCATTATTTTATTTTTTAATTTAACATAGCCTCCTTTTCCTCTATCAAGATAATTGTGTTTAATTAAAATATATTATGTACTTACGTATATCTATCTATCTATTTATCTATCTATCTATCTATCTATCTATCTATCTATCTATCTATCTATCTATCTATGAACACATACATATAGATAGACAGATACCTGAATACAAATGTGTATATGTATATACATATATATATATATCTCCCCTAAATCTTCATGTATATAACCAAATCATAAAAGGTACAAAAAGATGACTTCTTGTTAAAACCTGCCTGCTGGTATGTTTAAGTATATAACTTATCAACTTTTATAAATTTATAGTATTTAAAATGAAAAATGTAAATACTGTATGCTCCTCTCTCTTCCTGGGGGAGTTTTGTGAATAAATTTCCATTCATCTAGTGACAAATGCACCCTGAAGTCATATAATTCATGTCCTTTCTGGTTGAATTTAATAAGAAATAATCTGCTATTTTTCATTTTCTTTCCTTCCTCTGCTCCACTTGCACTTCCATAGAAGTCTTAAATGTTTATATATGTAGCCAGTTGTGCATATTGTAAACATCTGTCAACTCAGTAAAATGTATTGTACTGCATGCTGTCTTTTCTCTGAAGGAAAAACTGAGCTCATGGTGATGAAAATAAATTTACAATCTGCTTCATTCCAGAACAAAAGAAAAAAATGAATCAGAAATTTGATCCTTATTTCATTAGTTTGACCAACTCTTAGTTTGTGAACAAGAATATATGCATTTTTTCAGTTATAAATGCCATTTAGATCTTGTATACATTCATTTTTTGGGGAGGGAGAGACAATTATAATTGTTCAAGGGATTCTTTTAAAACAAAATATTTTCTGAAAAAACATCAAGGCATCCCAAAATAGTGCTTTAAGGAAAAGCCTGAACATGTTATTTTCTTACCTGTGAACAAAGTGCATTTTCTCTAAGTAGGAACATCCTCTTGCTACATCAACACAAATAGCAATTAAGTCATCAATACCAAGGAGAGGGTCCTAGAGCAGAAATTAAGAAAAAAATATTTAGTGTGTTTGACTGTGGAAACAATACTGAAAAACATATTCCAGAGAGGAATAAAAAGTCTTCTTGGAATTTATATGTATAAAGAAACTTTCGAATATTTTGGTAGTAGTATGTAAGCTCCTTGAAGGCAGGTATTATTTCATAAAAATGCTTGAATTCCAGCACAGTGTCTCATCCATTGTAGAGATTTAATAAATGTTGATTACATAAATGGAATTGGATGTGTTCCTTATCCTGGATTGCACAGTCTATCTCACTTGAAATGCCTCCTCCTCCTTTCCACTTGTCCAGATTCCATGGAATATTGAGCCCAAGTCCAGTCTTCCCCCATGAAGCTTCAGTTAAAAGTAATGTCCTAACTCCTTACCCCATGTAAGTTAGATTAATCATTTTCCTTAAAAGGTATTGAAATTACCTTCAAGACTTGTTTGGCTCATGGTATTGACATTACTTCTTGGTAAACTGAATTTAAAGCAGCCAAGAAGAGTTCCAGGTACTATTTCTGATGCTTGGTAAAACCATAATAAGCAACTCTGGCAAGGAAGTTTTACTTAGCTGAATCAATGCAAGGCATCTTCAGTGCTTATCATTTTTTAATATCCTCCTTCTACTATGCCTAAGTAAATCTCCTTTTAACTGTTGAACGACCTATGAATCTTTCATTTTGTTCCAATATTGTCTGAGGCAAGTCCAGACCAGAGCACCAGCTCACAATGACCTTTTCCTTTGGAACACAAATTGCCTTATTTGTCACCATTCTATATTGATTTCTGTTCCTCAGATTCTCAGATGAATGTGTTGTATCTCCCTACCAACATAGGGATATGACAGTATTTGTTTTATGCTTCTTTGTGTATTCTTTGCTTCTTTGTGTCACAGTGCTATGCCCATGGGAAGTATCCTATGGGATAAAATAATCACAGGACTTAGGTCCATAGAAATGAAAGGATCTGATTAACGTAGCATAAGTGGAAAATTCAATCTAGACACAAGATTCCAATAGTACTTTTCCAAAAATTAATGAACACGCATCATGTAGACACATGTGTATAAATATATACATATACACACATAGAATAAATTTCATCTACCTTAAACCATCCACATTAAGTTTAATTTAAAAAAAATTTCCCTGATACCACAGGATATCATAAGGCCATACTCTAGATTATGATGGGAAGGGGGCCTCAGAGTACATCAAATTCAGTCTCCTTATTGAAAAATTAAATGTTAAATAAGGAACCTTATTAGAATCAGACTTCGACTAATAGCAAATAGCAATAATTATTGTTTAGCTCTGCTTTTTTAAAAGAAAATTTGATCTGTATTAAGAGATTATTTATGAAAGATTTAAAACCAAACAAATATAGTAGCATGGTATTCAGTAAATGCAAGGATACCAGCTACTGAGGTAAAGACTCTCTATTTAACAAAGACTCCTGGGAATGTTGGAGAACATACTTATAGAAATTAAAGTTGCACCATTTCTTTCAGTGCCTTGGACCATTTGTGAAAATGAGGTCCAGAGAGATTAAAAGCCTTGCTCAGGATCACAGCTACTAAATGCCTCAGGTAGGATTCATATCCAGCTCTTCTAGATTTCAGGTCAGTTGTTTTTTTCTATTAAACATTACTGATTTTTATGCTCTCACTCAGAGTAGGATCTAGACTTAATTTTAGGCATTACAAGTTCTTTAACTGAATTTTTAAAAATGACCTAAGGACTGAACAAATCTGATATTAATCCTTGAGGAATTCATTCTTCTCTACCCCAAAACTTTGTAGCTTAGAATAGCAGGAATGTCAAGTTTTTAGAATGTTATTCATTCCCCTAACAAAATATTTATTTCTTTTGTTGTTGTCATTATTAGACGTCAAAAACAAAGTTTCACTTTAAAAAATTGTGATGAGTGGTCCTTCATCGTGGTTTATTTTTCATTCTTGAAGAGGACCATGTCATCAGAGAGATGATGACATGACTTGCAACTGACTTTGATTTGAAGGAGGGAAGATTGTGCAAAGTCATCAGCCTCACTTTCTCTTCCAGAGCCATGTGGGTTCAATGGCCAGGTAGTCATCAGGATGACTAGCGATGGCCTAGGATGCAGTGGATAGACATGATTTGAGGAATCTCAGAAAATTTTCTAATGTGATGACTTAGTACATTCCATATCTCAATCAAAGAACCTCCTGTTCAGTTACTAGAGTGACTTGGTAAAAGCCAACTTGCTGTCTTAGCTATGAAGCATTTTAGATCTTGAACATGTAGTAGCTCTTATTCTTCATTTTTAAAAATAGATGGTATTGCCTCAGGCTTGAATCAATTGAACAGTCTGGGCACTCTCCTGATGAAAGTACCTACTTGCATTGTTTATGAAGAAAGTGCTTCAAGGAATGATAAGTGTTTGTTGACCTGATTCTGTGAATGTTGTCCAAAGGAAATTGAAAGGAATGTGAATACAGATAAAATGGCAAAGAATAAAGAACTCGAAGAGTTCAACAGACCGCAGAAGATATCTAGTTCACCAATATATGGACAATGATCTATTCTATATTTTCAGCACAGGAGCATCTAGCCTTTACTTGAAAACTTCCAATGAGGGAAAACTTACTTCCAATTGATAAGAGCCCATTCCACTCTTTGACAATTGTAAACTTTAGGAAGTACCTCCTTGAATAAAGGCTAAATCTATCTCTTCAGAAGTTTCACCTATCGTTCCTGGTCCTCCTTCCTAAATACATGAGAAATATGTTACAAGTTTACACAACAGCACTTCAACTACTTGAAGATGATGATTAAGTCCCTTTTAAACTTTCTATTTATTGAGGAAAACACTCCCATTTCCTTTAACTAATCCTCATGTGGCATGCCTTCTAATCTCATCATTCTACTTGTCTCCTTTTAGAGAGGGTTCTTTAACCTGGGTCTGCTATCTTTTAAAAATATATTTTCATAGCTGTATTTCAATGTAATTAGTTTCCTTTGTCTAATTCCATGTATTTTGTTTTGTGTGTTTAAAATCATTCTGATGAGGTCAAACGGGTTCATGACACACACAAAAAAATGTGAAGAATTCCTGTCCTAGAAATACTGAGCTTGTCTATGGCTCTGCTAAAATATGGTACCAAGAATTCATTACACCCTGTGTGGTCTGACAAGGGCATAGTATAGGAAACTATTAATTCACTTGTTTTCTTAGTTTAGCATAAGTTAGCATTATGCTTTGGTCTCATCTGGTTTTGACTTCCTTACTCTTAGTTTCTACTACTCTTTCAAGTAACTAAAACCCCAAAGTAGTTTTCACAGAAATGTAATCTAACCATATCTTCTCCCCACTCCACCCATCTTTTCATTATGAAGTTGTTTTATTTTTGGACCAAGTAAAAGTAGAATTTTACTTTTGTCTCAACTGAATTTTATCTTCTTAGAATTAGCCCATCATTTTAGTCTGCCAAGGATCAGATGTAGATTTATTCTTCCTCTAAGCCTCATTGTATTTGCAGATTTGATAAAAATATCAATTATGTCCTCATCCAGGTCATTAATAAAAATTTTGAAAGACACAGAGCCAAGGGGAACAGATTCCTTTGATACACTTTTGATGCACCACTAAAGATCTTCCACTAAAGTGCCATCATAACATTTGTGTCCTTGCTTTGGGACTCAACATTTGAGTAATTCTAAACCCACCTAAGTGTATTATCATATAGTCTATATCCTAACCAGAAGCACTGCCTGAGAAAATCTGGCAGATATTTTGTTGAGACTCAAATATGTTAGATCTTTATCATTCCTCTGATTTACCATGTCAAGAAAAGAAAATGAGATTAGTTTGTCACAACCTGTTATGGATGAAGCCATGTTGCCTTGTAGGGTTATATGCTTCCACCTTAAAGTACTTACAAATCAAGCCTTACTATTTTGTCTTAGAATTTTGCCAAAGGTAAAAAATCATCAACATAGCTAATGTTGAAATATGTTTCACATATTTTCACATTTATACTTGATACCATATGCCTTGCCTTCTTAATGGGTGGGAGAGAGGCTGGAGGGAGGGAGAGAATGAAGAACTCAAATTAAAAAAAAATGAATGCTAAAAATCAATAAGTAATAATTTTTTTGAAAGCTAGAAGGCAAGCTCACTGCTCTACAGTTTGATCACTCAACTCTCTTTCCTTTAAAACAAAATCTTTATTCATGGCCTTCTCCAGGCCTACATAATCTGTCCCATTTTCCAACATGTTTCATTCTCAAAAATCTCTGAAAGATTCAACAACCAGACCTGACAATTCTCTCAGTTTTTTCTGCTGTAGCTTATCCAAGCTGTGTTATAAACTCCAAAAAGATAATTGGATGTTTCCTGACGAAACTTTGCTCAGTTTCCATCTTCTTCTCTATCATGAACTCTGTGATGGGGTGGTCACTTGACTCCAAGGTTTATGTTGTTCTCTTTATTGTTCAGAATCAAGATTTCAATAGCAACTCTAGCATTTTTTAGGATAAAATTGTCATTAAGGCAAGTCACACACTTTCTGAAAATATATTTTTAGTCTAAAGAGAAATTATGCAGCAGTTTAGATAGTTGAAATTCCTTCTCATGACAGTAATGTTCTTCTGTATTAGGACTTATTCTTCCTTCAGTTTACATGGTCTGTATTAACTTCCAACAAGGACACATATTTCTCTCTTTACCCTTACCTAAATCTTTTCTACCACATCTCTTTCCTCAGGTTCCTGGATTTTCTTGTATATGATACATAATATGTGTATATGAATACATACATGCATGTGCATATATTTAACTTTCAATTGCTTCTCTGAGAGTTTGTTCTTTATTTTATATATATATATGTATATATAAACTGTTCATACCTATTTACTCAAAAGTTTTCTGTTGCATAAAAATAAATGTTTTACTTTGAAAACTGAATAAATTAACATATTTAAACTTAAATTAACAATTTAAAGTTTATTAAGAGTTTCCTCCAAAGTAAATTGTAAAATAATCACTCTACTCTTTAAAGATGAGGAGTTGGAAGGGCAAAAAGGGTAAGTGGTTAACCCAGGGACACATAGCTAGTAAGTATCAAATGGATATTGAGGTCACTTGAACTCGATTCTTTTGACTTCAAGCCTGGGGCTCTTTTCACTAACTCATATAAAACAACAAATAGAATAAATACGTAAACTGTATAAACATTCTTATAATTTAAAAAATCTCCAATTTCCTTTAAAACTAATATAATCAAATAAACATATTGATTTTTATGTTATGTACAGTAAGTGATCCAAGTATATAAGCAATATCTGAAGGAATTTCTTCTCTTTTAAAAGAATTTTCAAAAACTACCCTTAGGTTATTTAAGTTCATTGACCTACTCAGTCCTAAGAAACACTATGCATTAGTTCAGTGTTTAGGTTCATTTATCTACAAATAAGAAATTGAAAACAGAGGAAATTATCTGAGATTGAGTTCAGGCCTAGATGATCCTCTCTATTTTCTCTCTTATAGGACACGACTCGAAGTACGTTGTTGGGAAATACATCAGTTTCATAATATCCTGCTTTTAGTTTGTACTGATGTAGAAACTGAAGGGAAAATCAAAAGTCACACACACTTCTACTACCCTGAGACAAATATGTCACTATTACAATAATTAAGAAGTAGCTGATGAGTCTTCAGAAAATTATTGTAATTAAAGTTGAAGAATAATAGAAAGAGTCCTAAAATTAGTCACAGGAACTTGGTTTGATTCAGGCTCTGACTCTTGTTACATGTGTTATTATGGGCAAGTAATTTAACCTTCTAGGGTCTCAACCATAAAAATAAAAGTCTGAACTGAAGTACCCTGGAGGTCTGTGCCATCTTAAATTCTGTGATCCTATAGCAGTGAATGAGATTCAACAATTCTTTCGTAAAGGGACAATTTGGTGTCATAGAGATTTATGAACAGAAAAGTCTGAGTTTGCCTTCTGTCTCAGACACTTACAAGCTATGTGACCTTGAGGAAATCCTTCAATTTCTTTCATCTACAAAGTTTCTGCATCTGTGCAATGGGGGTAATAACAACATCTAGTCTTCAAGGTCATTGTAAGAATCAAATGAAGTAATATATGTAAAGCTCTCTGTAGACATTAAAGTAGCATATAAATCATCAAAATAATTATTATTAGATGCTCATCTCATAATTTCAAAACATTTTAAAATAAGGTACTTTATATCTGTTAATCTGAGAATACCATAGTCATAATAAATCAAAATTGCAGATAATTTAGAGAGCAATAGAAGGATTCAAGATCACAAAAGTAGGATGCAGAATATTGCCATCTATAATTTACACAGAAGATATAGAACAAAATACATACAAGAAGAATTAATCAGATAAGGATTTGGGTCAGTCATAGCTAAATCGAGGAATTTCCAGAAAGACAGTCTTAGTGTTACCCTGGCACCCAGCTAATGTCTATACTGGTTCTGTACTGTCTCAGATATGCATAGATAGGCAAGATCTATAGGGTATCCATCCAAATGTATTTTGAAATCTGAAAAGACTTGGAGGAAAGTTATTTAATATGGATCCTGTAGGGTATTCAGGGAAGACTATAACCTTTAGTGTGAGGGCTTTTGAGCCTTTTTCATGGCTGTTTTCCACCTTTAACGTCCACCTAATTCACCAAACTACGGCTCTAAGAAGTGGTAGAATGCTATTAGGCATATAGGCTAAACCAGGTTAAGGGTTAACTGAGGGGACTCAAGCCCATTGGTGAGTTACAGAGGTGTCTACCCAAAGCATGTGAAGACTTCCACCACTGAAATGGGGAGATGAGAGAAATTTGTTCCAATATAATGTTGGCCATGAAGGTAGCTGAAGCAGGCACTATGGAATGCTTAGATTGATTAAACACCAATGATACCATCATCCACTGCATCTTGAGTCATTACCAGTTGTCTCGACTTTGACTTTTCACTGGACTTCAGTGACTGAAAGAGAGAATGAGGCCAACACCTTCACACAACTGCCTGGCTTAAGTCAATATATGCATGAGTCAAAAGACATCACCCATTCCATTTTGCCATTTTTACCTACTCTGAAGTCCTGCAGTAACAGAAAAGTGACAGCAACAAACGTGGATACACTGGGAGCTGTAGTCACAACCCTGCACACAGGTGACTCACACCATAAGTTTGTCTTCTCACTTGACTGAAGCAGCGGTGGGATTCAGCAGCTCCCTGTCTGAACCTGTCTTTAAGGACCTCACTACTTACCTCCTGGTGTGATGAGGGGTCTAGAAAATGTTCCCTTCACTCTCTGCTTCGCCCAACCATGGCCTGCCTAACTGTGAAAGGCAGGGATCCTACACCATGGTCAAAACACACGCAAAAAAAAATGTACAAAACTTTTGTGAAAATGATGCCACTAACCATCAGTGTATGCAACGTGTTCACAGTTATGGACAAAACAAAATCCAGTGGAAAGACAATCACCTCTTGTAGAAAGTATCGTAATTCAATAGATATCACATCCCAATAGCAGCCCCGAGTAAACAAAGCTGACAAACGAAGGCCAGCTTATCAAAGTTGAGGTAGATGCATGTTTTTCTTGGAATAGCTACATGAAAGGGAGTGCAATGAAGCTGGTATAGATTTTCAATAAAAAAAAAAAATCTAGTCAACAGGCTTGTATGCCTACCAAAAGGAGTGAATGATAAGTTCATGACAATGCAAATACTATTTGCAGCAAAACACCATTCCATTTACAAACCATGATGAGGTCAAAGAAAAATTTTACTAAGACCCGAATATACCTATCATCAATTCACATAAAGAGGACAAGCTTATAATTCTGGGTGACTTTAGTGCCAGAGTAGGCATAATATACCAGACATGGCAGAGAGACTTTGGGAGAAATAAAGTCAGAAACTGCAATAGCAATGGTCACCTACTACTGATGACTTGTGCATCTCATATTCTTCTCATCACTGAGACTATCTTATGTTTGACCAAATTCAATACAACTTCTTGGATGCACACTTTCAGCAAACATTGACATTTAATAGACTGTCATTCTAAGAAGAAATGACAGGGTGTGACAACGATGAAGGTCATGTGGGTGCAGAGTGCTGGATCAATCACAGACATCGTCTCCAAGCTAGACACTTGTATTCAACAAAAATGGTGACTCCAAGGCAAGATGACTATGAAAAGTTAGGCATAGAACAACATCTCACAACATTTACCAAGAAAACGTCAAATGTATATATGACCTAGATATAGAGAGATATTACAAGAAAATTTGAAGAACGTGGAACATATTGCTTATCAGACTTGTGAGCAATCTATAAATAAATAAGAGATAGAGAGCAGAGTGGGGAATACAATGGATCATTTTAATTATCTTAAATTTTAAAAGTTTTTGTACAAATAACAACAAATTCAGCCAAAATCAGAAAGAAAGCAGAAAATTGGGGAAATATTTTTATAGACAGTTTCTCAGAAAAAGATTTTGTATCTCAAATATATAAGAAACTTTGCAAAAATCATTCCCTAATTGATAAATGGTCAAATGATATGAACAGTTTTCTGATGTAGAAATCAAAATAATTTTTGATCACAAGAAAAAATACTCTAAATCGTTATTGATTAAAGAGACACAAATTGAAACAATCTCGAGGTATCGTTTTATATAAATCAAATTGGCTAAAACAATTGAAGGGAAAAGCAACATATATTTGAGATATGCAAAAAATTGGAACACTAATCCATTGTTGGGGAAATTTGGGAGTTGATCCAACCATTATGCAGAGCAATCTGGAATTATATCCAAAGAGTCATTAAACTACCAGTACCCTTTGATCCAGAAATACTACTACTGGATCTATTTCTAAATATAATTAAGGGAAAAGAAAAGAATCTTAATGTTCTAAAAATTTTTAAAGCAGCTCTCTTAGTGATAGCAAAGAACTGGAAATTGTGAGAATGCTCATTAACTGGGGAATAGCTGAACAAATTGTGGTATATGATTGTGATGGAAAATGCTACTGTGCATTGAATGAAATGATCGATTTGATGATCTTAGAAAAATATGGATAAACTTGCATAAAATAATGAAGAGTAAACTGAGAAGAACCAGGAGACATTGTACACAGCAACAACAATATTGTTTTAAGAACAATTTTGAGTGACTAAATCATTTTGGCTATTAGTAATACCCATATTAACTTCAAAGGACTGTGAAAAATGCTATCTGCATCTAGAGAAAGAACTGATAAATAGAAGTATACATAGGATGATTTTACATATATCTCTTACATATATTTACCTATATATAGAAATAGATAGATATGTACATATTTCTGTCTAAGGGCAGCTATTTCTAGGATGATGGAGAGGAGGGAAGAAAAAAAGAAAAAAAGGAAATTTATAGGATAACTTTTTTTATATATTTAGAAGGAATAGTAAATTGCATATAATAGATTTGTAGTTACATGTGCAATCACCTTTTTAGTATACTATGCTGTAGAAATGCTTGTTTTATTCCATAAATTAAAAATAAAGTAAATTTTAAAAAACACTACCAAATCTAAAGTCAACAGATTAGAGTGCTTCTTTGAGCATGAACAGCTCCTTGCTAACATGGAGAGACGCATATGTTTAGCAACAGTGGAGCAGAAAGAGTGGGCAGTGTTCATTGCTCTTACTTATCTGGGCCAGAATACTTATAAATATCAAGATTGGTTTCATGAAAATTATGGGGAAATTTAGAAGTTGCTAAATGAAAAAATGAGAACTCTATGGTATTTACCACTTGGATAGTTCAGCCATCTCTAAGAAGACACTGTTTAACTCTATTAAAAGTAAAGTTCAAGTGAAACTTAGAGAGATGCAGGATTCTTGACTCAGTAAGAAGGCAGATGAAATTCAGTTTTACGCTGATAGTAATAATCTAAAGAACTTTTATGATGCCCTGAAGGCTCTTTATGGAACAAAGACTACTCAGTGTTGATGTGCTAGAGCCGCATTGATCAGTGACAAGTCCATGATCCTAAAGAGATGGAGAGAACACTTTCATAGTGTTTTCAATAGACTGTCATCAGTCAGTGTTGAAGTCACTGACCTTTTTAACTCAAGGTGTAGTCAATTCCTCTATAGCCAAACTTCCAACTGATGAGGTTTTGAGTGCCATTAGGCACCTCTCATGTGACAAACTATGTGATGCTGATTCTATTTCAGCTGAGATTTATAAGACAGGGGGTCCACTACTCATACAAAAGCTGACAGAAATTTTCTGGGTTATATGGAAAGAAGAGATTATCCTCCAGGATTTGAAGGATATCGCCATTGTCCATCTCTATAGAAGAAAAGGAAAGCATTTGTCCTGGGAATGGGGGGGGCGTGTCTCTTTTTTAGCCAATGCTGGCAAAATTCTTGACAAGAGTTCTCCTTAATATTCTCATTCTTCACCAGGGAGAAGAGTGTCTTCTCAAGAGTCAGTTCCCAGCATCAATATAGTGTTTGCTGATTGATAACTCCAAGAGAAATGTCAGGAACAGAACAGATCTAACCAAAGTCTTTGATACTTTTAGTCAATAGGGTCTCGTGGAAAATATGGAAGCATTTGGTTGCCCAGAAAAGTTCATCACCGTTTTTTCCATAATAGTATGCTTGCAAGGGTTCTTGCTCTCATGCTTTCTTGGTCACTAATAGAGTGATGAAGGGTTGTGTGCTCCTTGCATGCTTTTTTAGCATATTTTCAGCGATGTTGTTGGATGTCTTCAATGAGGATGAAAATGATGTCAAGGTCAGCTACCACACTGCTGGTAAATTATTTAACTTGAAAAGACTAGAAGCCAAGACTAAAGTGGAAGGGGAATTGGTGCCTGAATTTTTGTTGGCAGATGATTATGCAATTCAATGTAACCTCTGAGGCTGAGATACAAGGGCAAATGGATCAATTTTCTGTTGCTTGTGCTAATTTTAATCTAACAAAAACCAGGAAAATACAGGTTGCCCATTAGACAACATTATACCTTCCAAAATTTGGAACCATTGGTTACAACAAGTAGAGAAATTTTGAATGCTGTCGATAAATTCATTTACCTTGGCAACATACCTTTCAGGGATGTACATATGGATGATGTGGTTGCTAATAGTTCAGTGTTTCAGAGGCTCCAAAGGAAAGTGCAGGAGAGAAGAGGTATTAGATTGTCCACCAAACTGAAGGTCTACAGATCTGTTGTGTTGACCTTATTGCTGTATGCCTGTGCAACCTGGACAGTATACCAGTACCATGCCAGTAAACTGAATTTCCTCCATTTTAATTGTATTTGGACCATTCTGAAGATCACCTGGCAAGAAAAGGTACTGGCTACTGAGGTCCTTTCTCCAGCTAAACTGCCAAGCATTCAAATTCTACTGCAGAGAGCCAACACTGATGGACTGGTCACATTGTTCAAATGCCAAAAGCACATTTGCCTAAACGAATATTTTACAGAGAATTTGCACAAGGCAAACATTCACAAAGAGGTCATAAAAGGTGATATGCGGACATTTTAAAGGTCTCAGTTGTCAGACATAGAAAACTCTGGTACGGGACTTTTCAGAATGTTATGTCCACATCAGAGAAGACACTTCTCTATGGGTAAAGTAGAATTGCAGTAGCTCAAAGGAAATGAGGTGTGCAAATTTAGAGACATATCCACTCCAAATGTTCTCATGGACTATTTGTGTCTGAAATGTGGCAGAGCCTTCCAAGCTCATATTGGTCTGATCACGCACAGCTGGATACACTATACCTTGACCACAAAATAGTGAGGTCATTTTGGTTCTCCTCAATAATAAAGGACAAGAAGAAGATTCTTTATAAGAGACTTTTTGGGGGAAGTAGACTAGAATATCCCAAGAGAATGATGTGTGTCAGAATTGTAATCTGCATTGTTAGAAGGTGAAGCCAGATTCATGTGAGATATTAAAATGATGAAAAAAAAAACAGGAAAAGCTGTGATTCAATGGAAAATTATGTGAAATAAATTTAGAAATTAGTTATATATTGATATATAATTAAAATAAATTAATTTGTAATTGAATTAAAGTTGACAAAATTATTGAAAATTAAATTATTGCATAATTAAATTTTAACTAAATACAAATAAATATGCAATTAAAATTTGGGAGTTCCCTTAGAGATTAAAAGCCATGATAAATACAATTGGTAGCATCCAAAGTGGAAAATATTAATATTTCATTTCTCAAAAATATGAGGCTTCCTGTCTTTGTTTATATATGGTCTTAAGTAAAAATTTCAAATGAAGAAATATCAATATTTTGTAATTACTCAGTACAAGTTTCTGCCTAACAATATTTGCTACGATTCTACCAAAAGAAAGGGGATAGAAACCACTAACATGGATTTATGACCTCATTGAGTTGAGAGCTACTTCTAATTTGACTGAAGAAATTATATCCTATCAATGCAATTTAATATTCTTGTTTTGTAATAAAAAGATGGCTTCAGAGAAATCTTCTAAGACTAGTAGTAACTGAAATAAAGTACTGTTACCAGAAACAGGAGCATAATTTTTGCAGTAACCACATCGTAAAGAAAGACACCTTATTAATGCAACGACTGTGACTCAGAGGTGTGATGAGAAGCATGCTATCTACCACCTGACAGAGATGTGATGAATTGATTGTGAAAAATTAGATATACAGTTTTATCCAAGGCAAGTGACTGGTTTTATTTTGCTTGACTATGCCTATTGGTCACAAGGTTTTTGGTTCTCTTTTTATTAAGAAGAGAATTAATGGGACATAATTGAAGAAGGAGCAGGAGGAAGAAGAGAAAGAGAGGGTGTCAAGGAGGAGGAGGTGGTGGAAAAGTAAGAGTGAAAAAAATAGAGGAAGGAACAAGAGGAAAAAGGAAGCAGTTGGAGGAAGGAATGAAAAAGAAAGAGGAGGAAGAAGGAGAAGGGAGGAAGAGGAGGAGGGGGAAGAGGGGGAGGTGAAGAAAGTTATAGAGGAGGGGAAAATGAAGAAGGAGGGAAAGAAGAGATAAGAAAGGGAAATTAGTCTAGAGCTCAAGATGGCAAGATTGAATGTGGACACGATTCAAGCATGAGAATGATGTGGAATCTACGAGTCCAGTTGGAAAAGCCTTGAATGCTCTGCTGAACATGGGGCATATCTGATAATCTTTGATAATGTTGATGTAGGGACAGGAAGAAATGTGAAATCTATTTTCAAAATGTAGTAATATTCCCAAATTGATAAGTGATCAAAGGATATGGACAAGCAGTTTTCAGATGAAGAAATTAAAGCTATCTAGAGTCATATAAAAATACTCAATCACTATTGAGAAATGTGAATTAAGAGAATAAAATAAATATAGGAACATAAAATAAGAGAATAAAATAAGAAAAATGTAAATTAAAACAACTCTGAGGTACCACTTCACACCTATCAGGTTGGCTAATCTGACAAAAAAGGAAAATGATAAATTCTGGAGAAGATGTAGGAAAATACTAATGCTTAACCCTCCACTAATGATGGAGTTGTGAACTGATCCAGTGAAATTCTAGAGTGTCTTAATATTACTACGAAACTAGTCATGACCTAGCAGACAGCTCACAAGGGTCAAAGGACTCCTTGGGGATCCTTAAAGACACTTTGAGACATGGTGAACTGGGATAATCACTGAGCTCTGTTTAGTTCTCCAAAAACAATCTGGCTCTCTCTTCTTAGTTCTTCTATGTTTTAAGGATGGTAACTTTTGTCTAGATAAAGTAAGAGGTTAGTATAAATCTTTCTAATCAGATCATGGCTTAGACCTCTTGCTACTGCATGAAAATCCCCTCCCTACCTTGTTCCATTCCTGCCATATTTCAACCAATTTCTTTATGAAGATCTAACTTTATACTGATTTTGAATTATGCTATTGGAAGGTAATGAAACACATACAATAATGCAACCAGCATGAATATCTCCACTCTATCCACATGGTCTTATCCTCCTTAACCTGAAACAAACTGCATTTTCAATGAGCAATTAAGAAACAGAGAAGTTCAGTTCTTCCTCCCAGCCACTCGTTTCTTGTGTCCTTTATGAAAAAATAAAAACAAAAAACCAAAATGAAATGGAAAATTTCCAATTGGGTAAATGTCTAAGCTGTGGAGGTAATTGAGGAACTCAGAAATTTTCTTTCCAGTCTCTTTCTTCTAAGGGAGTAGACTGGAACTGACTCTTTTTGATGATTTCCTCCTCACTATCCCTCCATTATCCACTCATTTATCAAGAGCTCATTTGCCCTTTTCAAAAATGGCAAATGAATTTTGTCTATAGAGCACAAAAGCTCAGGACTTCTACTTTAAGCAGCAAGAGAGGAGAATAGACTTCACTTGGCCAGGGATCATGGTAACCTACACTTTCAACTTTTTCTGCCATTTGGAGGTGAAAAACACCACTTAATTCCCCTCTCAGGGGAGCTATAGAAAGACAAAATGGAAATAATTTTCAGAATCTACTACTGTAGTGAGAAGTCTTAGAATTGAGCCATAACTTTGTTTTCATGTCACATGACATTAAGCAAGTCATTTAGCATCATGGAATCATGGCTGAAAGGAGCATTAGAAGTCATCTACTATCAATATGTTTATATCTAGATGGGTTAAGAAAATTTAAGCTTTCTAATTTTCATACCTGACTTTATTGAGGTAAATTCTATGAGAGATTAACCAGAGATTACTAAATGTGAAAGCTCCTTCCATCTACCCAACTATATTCCCACAAATTCTAAAATATGATGGGAATGAATGACTTTAGTAGATATTTGCCGCCTGGAAAATTCTCTAGAATTGTATATGAACTTATCTGTGTGACAGGGTAAGTCATTAGCTTACTTAGGTTTCAATTTCCTTTTCAGTCAAATGAATTTCTTAGACTAGATAGTCTCCGAGGTCCTTTGCAGGTCAAGATATGTGATTTGTTATCTATGATTTTTTTTTGGTATACGCAAAGGTACAGGCATCAAGGTGGCATGGTAGATAGAACACTGAACTTGGAGTTAGGAAAGCTGAGTTCAAGTCCTTCCTTGGACATTTACTAGCTATGTGACACTGGGAAGAGAGGTGTTAACCTCTGTCTGCCTTAGTTTCCTCAATTGTAAAATAGGGATAATAATAGCACATCCTTCCCAGGGTTGTGAGAATCAAATGAAATAATATCTGTGAATCTCTTAACATAATACCTTGCACATAGTAGGTACTTAATAAATGCTTCTTCTCTTCTATTTTGTTTGTATTAATAGATATGACTGGTACACCAAATCAACATAAAATACTCATCAAAAGAAATTCAGCGCATTTGCACAATGATTCGGTTAATTAAAAAAGGCTTTTTTCTATTGTATTCTTGAGTTTTATTAGAAGAAAAATAATTTTTGAAGACATATGTATTTTTTTCTAGAAGAGCTAAAATATCTGCTAATATTCTAACCTAGACAATGAATTTCAGACTGTTTTTGATAGAACACATGTTTATAAGAAGAAGGTATGAATTTATACAAAATCAATGCAATTCAGAACATGGTGTTATTGAGTCTGTATTTCCTTATAGACACAATAATAAACTGATCACATAAATCCCAGAAGAGTCCTGCAGAGGCAATGGTACTTAGTACAAGTTAACAATGAAGGACTTGGAAGAGATTTAGTTTATATATAATTAAGTATATTTATCTATGCCATCTGGAAGTCTTTTATAATCTATTAACTAGTCAGATTATTGCTATGTTTTTATTTAATGAACTGTCAAATTGAAAGTCTAGTATTGTTTGTGATTGAAGGGGTATTTGTGTGTGTGTGTATCAACAGCTTGATTATTTCATTGATGTGAGTAACTTACTGAATATCATTTTTCTGTAGCTTCTTTTTAATTAAAAAAATGAGTTAGAATTCAGCAACTTTCCTATTTCAAAATCTTTTGCTTCACTAATAATTTCCTGTGCTACCTTGGAAGAACCAATATGATTAAATATTTATTTTGGACTTAACTGCATATGGTACTATATGGTGCTATAAAAATAAATTACCTAAATAAAGTAGTCTACTTCTAGTCACAGTAAGATCATATAAGGACAGATCCCGGGGGCAGGAGAAACAGAGCCTAAGATAAGTTTCAACTTCTTAAATTACCACCTAAAGGCTCTGCACAAATTTATGTACATATGTGTGTACCAACCTGCACCCCATACCCATGTTGTCTATGCTACATTGGGAAATCAATTAGCAAGCACTTTAAATGTCTATTCTGTGTCAGCTATTATGCCACACATTGGGAATAGGAAGGCAAAAATGAAACATTCTCTGTGCTCAGTGAAATGATATTTTATCAGAGTAATCATCATGTATGTGAATTATCATGCATTAAATATGTACAAAATAAATAAAATGTATATTTTGGGAGTTGTGAGGACATCATTAGCTAGAGAGATCCTGAAAGACTTTATGTGGAAGGTGTACCTTGATCAAGATTCTGAAGGAAACAAAGATTTCAAAATTCAAGAATGAGCTAAATTGCATTCTAGGAATCCAGACCAGTTAGTACAGAGACTTGTAGATGAGAAATGGGAAAGAATAGCGTGAAGGTGATTTTGGTTGGACTGTGGAATATGGGATGGAGAATATTGCTTAAAAAACTGGGGCAGTTATTTTAAGTTAAGTCCAGGTTGTGAAGGTTAGAAGAAATAAACACAGTAGTTTGTAACCTACAGGCAACAGGCAAACATTGGATTTTATTGAGTAATAGAATGACATGGTCAGATTTGCATATTAAGAAAATCACCTTTTTAGTTATATGAAGGATAAAATAGAGAGGACAAAAACTTGAAAGAGAGAAAATATTAAGATATACCTAGAGCACTGGACCTGGAATTTAGAAGACCTAGGTCCAAATCCAGCCTCAGTTTCCTCATCGTAAAATGGGCATAATATTAGTACCCATCTCATAAGTGAGAATAAAATGAGATAATGCCTTGCTAATTAAAAACACGATATTAATTCTAGCTATTGTAAATCTAGGGAAGATATGATCAGAACTTGAATTACACTGGTGAGCATGGAAGCAATGATATGGGCACAGACGAAAGAGTTGGGAAGGCAGTAATGACCAATAATAAGTAAATAAGCAGCTATGTAAGGCTAAGGAAGAAGGAGGAATAAAGGGTAACATGAACGTTGTGAATGTGGGTGACTGGAAGAATAGTTTCTAAAAATAATGAAGTTTGGAGGAGATGTGGGTTTGGGAGAAAAGATAATAAATTAAGTTCTGAACATGTTACATTTGAAGAGAACATTATGAAATTCCAGCAAACAATTGAATGCAAATAGGCAGAGCTCAGGAGAGAGACTGGGACTGGATATAGAGATGATCTTTAACCCAGAAGAGTTGATATCATCAAGTAGGAGAATGGAGATAATAAACCTCTGGGCATATGCTTAGGACATACTCCAAGTTAAAGAGTACAATATGAAAGATAAATAATTAGTTATATAGCAGGGAAAATGAGAGAGAAATGCTCAAAAAGCCCAGAGAGGAGAAAGTACCATGAGGAGAAGGTAGTTACCACTGTCAGATCATGAAGAGATGTTGAAAAAGAGAGGAAATGAGAATTCATCCAAATGGTCAACTAAGAGATCTTCCATTACTTTGGAAAAGAGTAATTTTAGTTGAGCGATATGATGGTAAACCAGATTATATGTAATTAAGTGAGGGAAAAGCTGGGTAAGGGATGGATGTATTATATATATATATATATATATATATTCATATATTTTTCTAGGAGTTGGAAAGGGAGGAGAAAACAGTAGCTTAGATAATAATTAGGAGATGAGAAGATCTAATGAATGTTTTTTCAGAATTGAGAAAACTTGGGCATGTCTGCTTAGGAGACTGGGAGAAATTAAAGATTAGAGAGAAAGAAGATGATTGTAGGGGGAAGTCTGTGAAAGAAGAGGTTAGGGGATGTTCAGTGATTATGGGACAGAGCAAACAATCAGCATCAATCTTGACCAAAAGGCATATAGCACAGGTATCAGATATATGTCTGGATTTTGGACATACAGAAAGAAGATGAAAACATCTAACTAATATGTGAATTTACAGGTATATGATCATATGGACATAGAGGGAGGTCCAAATTAGAAACACAATTTGTGATGAGAAATGAGGTCAACTCCTATAGGAATTCCATTTCCAGACCAAGCAAAAAAAAAAAAGTTGTCATATTATTTCATATCTAACAGAGATAAAACCCTGTTACTGAGTAAGTATAGTATACTGTTGTATATTAGTATAGTTATATATGTATGCATACAAATATGTGTATAAACATGTATAAATGCACATGTATATATGTGCATTTGTATCATTATTTGTTTTTGTGTGTACACATACAAATACACCCACATACACATATCAATAAACCAGGAAATCTCATCATCAGGAAGCTTTATCATCCTGTGAGATAACATCAGCTTTGGTACCCAAGCATTCTGACTAGAGGAATGGAGGGAGGGTGGAGCAAATAATTTCACCCCAAACTTTAATTTAAAGCAGGCCAGTCATCTCCGTGTGTAAGTACATGTCTCCCAAGGCCATGAGACAAGTCACAAGAAGACTCTATTGCCTTTGGAGAAGGGGAATCTCCCTCTGCTATTGTAATACTCTCTGAAAGGTACTATCTTTTCAACTAAAGTTTTGTAAACAGTTTTCTAAGGGGCAAAGCCACTGTTTTTAAGCTGATGACCTTTTAAAATATATATATGACCATTAAAATATATCTCGGCTTTTTGACCTATACCCTTACGAATTCAAAATTCAGTCACTCAAAGTCTATAAGACTTGTAATTTCATCAAGTAGACTAGAGAATTCAATCATACAAAGGTCTCTGGATCAATTACCTTCTCATCCGTTTCAGACCCTCTCCTAATTAATTTCCATATATTCAATTCTGTGATTCCAGTCTTTATGTGATAGACTAAGTCCTTTCATCTTGGTAGGATCCGCTAAAACTTATGTATGCTGCTCTGAAATAACCTTTGACAATAACCACATTCATATTAGATTTGATTAGAATTGAATTAGAATTGATCTTATTGGAGATATCTGCAATGCTGTATTATAAGAAGAATTAGTGATTTTTTGTTTAGTGGTCCAGCTTGGTGAAGTAAAGAGAATATTGGATATGCAATCAAGTAGATTTGAGTTCCAATTCTGTCTTTGATACTAGATTTAGATGAGGATTAGCATGTGTGTGTTTTGTTTAAACGTTTCTCCTGCAAATTCCTGTTTATATATAATATTAATTCCATATCATAGGTATTTAAATTCTCTTCCAGTTCAAAGTCTACGATCCTAAGTACTGTGATCTACTTTTTCCAGGTGTTGTAATAGTTGATGAAGAATTCTCTGCTTGATGAGACAGCTAGAACATTTAGGAAATTTTTAAAATTACAATCGCTATTATAAGTGGGGTTGGTGCAAAGCAAGCTCAGAACTTATCAGAGTAATGGGGGGGGAAAAGTATTTAGTCAAGGTCAACTATGTGATTAGTACTGACTTGTGATTATCAAAGCCAAACCATCCTTATTGAGATTGGTAATATGGGGATATAACCAAGGCTTGAGGGTCAGATCCTGCTTTATAGTGTTTCTATATGGCCCATGAGCAAGAATGGTTTATACATTTTTGAAACACAAAAAAAAATTATTTAATTTTTGCTTTAATGAGTCTTTGCTCACAAGATGTACACACAAGATGAATTTGTCCAGTGGATCTATAGCTTGCTAAACCCTGGTATAATATATGGGAGAATGTGGGAGTGAAGGGTGACAGCTCTGGGGTGCTGGTAGTGGGACAGCTGTAATAGTGTGAGATCTTTTCCTGTTTTTTGAATCTTTCCTATGTGACCTTGGATGTTGGCTCTTCCACAGAGATGACCAGGAACATATCCATGACCCCTAGGATATCTTTCTTTGAATAAAACTGTGAGTTTTTCTAGGACTCAGACTTCTCTTCAGGACTAGTACATCTACTAGGTGATCAGCGTGATGATGAATACTACAGATCTGGCCTGGAGCCATGTATCTGGCCTCTTGGAAATGAGTTCAATCTATTTTCCACCAGAAAGAATGTTCAGCAGATGGTATCAAGATGTATCAAACAGTCAGTTACTATGGAGCAGAGTTTTGAATGAACAAAATCTATTTGGGAAGCAAACCCAGAAGCCTTTTGGTTTGTTCTAAAGCCACCAAAGTAATTCTTTATTAAAGTTGTCCAAAAATATAGCAACTGATGTGAAGTAGTGAGTTCCTCATTACTGGATTCACTCTTTTCATTTTTGATACTGGTACCTTGGTTTTCTTCTTTTTCTGTTTTTAAAATCAAATTGACCAAAGATTTATCAATTTTATGGGTTTTTCCATAAAATCAGCTCCTACTTTTATTTGTTTAGTTCAATAATTTTTTAATTTCAATTTTATTAATCTCTCCTTTGACTTTCTAATTTGATATTTAATTGAGAATTTTCAATTTGTTCTTTTCCCTAGCTTTTTCACTTGCATGCCCAACTCACTGATCTCCTCTTTCTCTATTTTATTCATCTAAGCATTAAGAGACATAAAACTTCCCCTAAGATATGCTTTCATTGCATCCCATAAAGTTTGGTAGGTTGTCTCATTGTCATTCCCTTGAATGAAGTTATTGATTGTTTCTATGATTTGATATTTGACCTCATCTTTTAGGATTAGATTATTTATTTTCCAATTAATTTTCGGTCTATCTTTCCATGACCCTTTATTACATATAATTTTTATTTTATCATGATCTGAAAAGGATATGTTGACTATTTCTGCCTTTCTGCACTGAATTGTGAGGTATCTATACCCTAGTATATAGTCAGTATTTGTATATGTGGCATGTACCACTGAGGAAAAGGTATATTCCTTTCTATCTCTGTTCCACTTTCTCCAGAGATACAGCATATCTACATTTTCTATAATTCTATTCAACTCCTTAACTCCTTTCTTGTTTATTTTGAGGTTAAATTTATCAAGTTCAGAGCGGGGGAGGTTGAGGTCTCCCATTAGTATAGTTTTGCTATCTCTTCCTGTAACTACCTTAACTTCTCTTCTAAGAATTCCTCATTACTAGAATGGTTTAGACAAGAACTATATGACCACTTGTCAAAGATATTGTAGAAAAATTTATACTTGGGATTAGAAACATTCTTTGAAGTCTAGTACGTGAAAATCCAGATTTATGAAAAAACAAACAAAAATCATGGAGAAAGGAAGCACTGCTTTTCACATTCATTATCATCTTTTAAATGCCAAATGACTTTAACGCATTTAAAGCATGAACAAATTTAGTAAAATGTGAATTACCTTTTTTTTCAGGTTACAAGACTGAAGATATTTTATTTGGACACAAAAAGTTTTAGGAGGAAATCAGATCATTAGATTTAATTATTTCAAGAGTTGTTATGTGGAAGAGTTAGTAGACTAAGGCTGATGTGTTAAAGATACAGGGGAGCCAAAACTTCTCAAGACAACAAGTCAAGTCAACAAGCATTTATTAAGAGTTTCCTATGTGCCAGGCACTGTATTAAGTATTGGGGATAGAAAAAAAGGTTAAAGAAAATAAGCAATTCAAAGTAAACAATTATCACATAATTATTAAATTAAATAATTCTTATTCCTCATCCTTGACTTCCACATCCTTTGATCTTTTTGACTTGTTCCTCCTTTGTAATATTCTCTGAGAATTTTATGGTACTGTTTTTCCCTCTCTCTTCCTGTACCCCTCTCCTCCTCTGATTCCCTCCCTCCTTCTCTCTCTCCCATGCCCTCCTTCCTTCTCTCTCTCTCTCTCTCTCTTTCTGTCTCTCTCCCTGTCTCTGTCTCTCTCTGTGTCTCTGTCTCTGTCTCTGTCTCTGTCTCTCTCTCTCTCTCTCTCCACTCTCTTTTCAATCTCACCACTCCTTAGTCTCTCTTGAGGAATGGGCATTCATGTACTTCTCCATATATATGTATATGTTAGGGCTCTGTCCTGGGCACTTGCCCCTTTTCTTCATGTTGCCCCTACTTTGTGACCTCATTAGCTCCTATCTTTATACAGTCGACTCCCAAATCTACTTATCCAATCCTCTCTGAGCTCTAGTTCTCTAACACCAGTTGCTTGTTAGTTGTTCCACAGACATATCAAACTCAACGTGCCTCTAGTAGTATTCATCTTTTCCCTTAAATTCATCACTCCTTCCAACCCCTCTTTTTCTGTCAGAAATACAACCATTCTTCCATTTACTCAGGTTCATAATCTTAGAACCATCTTGGAGTATTCGCTCTTTATTATACTTCACTTTCAATTAGTTTAAATACCTTGTCACTTTTCCTTCCACAACATCCCTTTCATTTATCCCCTTCTGCTTTACTTCCATAGCCACACTATAGCTAGACATCATGCTTGGACTATGACAATAGACTCTTAATTGGTCTCCTTGGCTCCAGACCCTCTCTGTTGCAATCCATCTTCCATACTGCTGTCAAATTGATATTTCTAAGGCATAATTGTGGCTGTTGCACTTCCCTACTCATGAAGCTCTCACATTCCCAGAAGGATAAGAACTCTCTTGTTTTGCAGTTAAACCCTTCACAAAATGGCTCCCACTGAATTTTACTGAATGATTTTACATTCAATCTCCTTCATGTACTCTGTTTCCAGGACAAATTAGCTTACTTGATATTCTTTGTATATTGTTTTTGCATCATTACAGTCATATCAATGCTTTGTGACCCCATTTGGGGATTTCTTGGCAAAGATACTAAAGTGGATTGCCATTTCTTTTTCCAGCGCATTTTACAGATAAGAAACTTTACAAACAGGGTTAAATGATTTGCCCAGGGTCACACAGCTAGAAAGTGATAGAATCGGAGAGTTAGAATCAGAGGCATTTAGTGCCTCCTATTTGAACAAAGTTCTTTCTCACTGTAGATCTGGTGCTCTATTCACTGCACCACCCCTGCAGCTCTAATATGTGAATTTGAACTGTGTTAAACACAGTTTGCTATTCAGTCCTTTCAGTTATATATGATTCTTTGTGACCCCGTTTAGGGTTTTCTTGGCAAAGATAGTGGAGTGGTTTGCCATTTTCTTCTCCAGATTATTTTATACATGAAGAAATGGAGGCAAAGAGGATTAAATAACTTCTCCAGGGTCACATATCTAGCAATTATCTGAGCCCAGGTTTGAACTCAGGAAGATGAATCTTCCTGACTTCAGGAAGGCATTCTATCCACTGTGACACAGCTTGACCATTCCGCGCATAAGATTATACACTGACTACTGCCTTACTTATCTTATCTGTTGCACTTATCTTTTGGAAACCCTAGGTCCATTCAAAGACCTAGATCAAATGATATATTTTATAAGAGTACTTTTCTAATTCTGCTACTTGTTCATTTTCTTTCTATTTCCAGAAATAATTTTACATTATTTTTCACTAGCTTTTGCCTCTTTTTGCATCCTTAACACTCAGTAGAATGTCTAACACTAAGTAGGTCAGACATTATTCATGTACATGAATACATTCATGTACATATTGTTACCCTCAGTTAGAGATAAGGTTACCTTGCAAGCGTTTATTTCTTTTTCTTTTAACCCTAGTAATGACTGACCTATAGTAGGTCTTTAATTGCTGAGTATATTTATGCTGCACTGAATTAATATTCTGATGGGATTGATACTTCAGCTATGAACTGGATCAGAAGACCTCTGAGCTTATTTCTAGTTCTAAGATTCTGTCAGTTTAGCAAAAGACTTAAAAAATGAGGTACACGTGTATCTGTGATAAACTGCTCCAGTGGTCAATTTTGTTTTATCCTTTTGACTTAGATATATAGTAGGTCCTACTCAAATTCAAAGTGAGGTAAATTGTTCTTTCCTAGGATTTTATATCTGGGGTATTGCCAGCTAAAAGTGATATTCCTAGGAACCTAGGAAAATGTTAAAATTTCAAGGGCCTAAAGCTGAAGAAAATGTTTAAGGGAAGGGATATTTTTCTATGTATAGGTCTTTTAAGTTTTCCAGGTGAAGTACAACTGACAAAAGCAGCACTGTGGGAACTAAAGTACTGAGGAGATCTAGACATTATAATATTAATATTCCTAATTTTGCTTCCTTATAGATAACATTTTTATTTGTAAATAAGACTTAATTTAACTATCAGGACCACATTTGTCTAAATTCTTCAAATGAGTAAGTGAATGAGCTGGACAAAAAAACCAAAATAAAACCAAAAAAACAACTGAGTAATCTAACATTTAGCCTGCTTAATTATCCACTATTTCAGGGCTTGTAAATAATGTATCACTAGGCTAAAAGATCATAGGGGATTCTATTTTTGGTTCTAACTATTGTCATTCAGCTTTTGGAAATGATCATGGTACGCTTTTTTCTTTGAACTTCTCTGCCTCAATATCTGACTTATTATACCTGTCTTTAAAATGTTTGCAAAGATTATCCATAATATTATTGAAAAGAAGAAACTGAAAAGTCAATCTTGAATTAGGGTGAGTAGAAAGATCATAAGAATTGTGAAAGTGAAAAGGATAAAAGACTGAAAATTCAGTTGAAATTTTAATTTTTTTGGTTTATACTTCACTTTCATTTTAAGTATTCTTTCCCACTCACTAGAGATTTGCTTTTTATATATCTCATATATCCTTTATATTGAACTGCTGTCACATTCTAAAAAAAATAATTAGATTTTTGATAATCCAAGGCCTTAAGTAGGTACAAGACTTAGTCTACAATCCAGCTTCTGAAAGCATACCTAAGTGCTGGCAAAATTTGAGAGATAAAAGTCTGTTTGTTTTTCTAACATTAATTACTAAAAAATCAGATCAGATATACTCCAATTATAAATTAGTATCCAATGGCATGCAAGGGACAAGTGGGGAGGGAGGATAAATGAATATATGTGTATATATATATATACATATTTATATTATAGCATGCATATGTATATAACATAAGTAAAATAAAATGAAAAGGTTTGAAAAAAGATTGTATGCTATGATTAAATTTACAATTCTTTGCTTTTAGAAGTAAAAATACATTTATTAAAATAGACAAAATATTTGCCTTCTTTCCTAGCTTTAAACCATCTCAGAGAAATATCATTAACATATTTTGTAACCATAAAATTATGACAATGCTATAGACAAGACTTTGCTTGGATCAGTAGTTCTCAAAGTGTGTGTGTGTGTGTGTGTGTGTGTGTGTGTGTGTGTGTGTGTGATAGACTCCTTTTGGCAGTCTACTGTAGCTTGTGAACACCTTCTCAGAATAATGTTTTTTTCCCCTAACTTCATAATTAAAAGAATACTGAATTTAGTTAGAGGTTAATGAAATAAAGATACCATTTTCCTAATCCAAAAGAAAGATTCTCTGAAACTTATATATGAACCTTCTGTGGATCTAAGGTTAAACACTCCTGTTTTTGATGCAAGAAATCTAACTGAACCCAACTTTATGGATGTTTCTCCAGGAAATGACTGAAGAATCATTGACATAATGCAAGTGGGTTAGATTTATTTGATTAGTTCTAGAATATATAGGATAATTGATAAGTTCTATAGTTTTCACCTGAATATATATTCAGTAAGAGAAATTTACAGATAGTAGATGGGAATATTTCTTGCCAATTAAAATCAACATTTGTTTTCAGGGGGGCAAGAAACCCTTTATTTAAAGCATTCATTTCTGAGATTTCTTGTATGTATTTAAAATGTATTTCTACTTAAAAAGGGGTTCATATCCAAAAAGGCACTACATGATATCAATGTGTAAGTCACTTCATGGAAGAAATGCCAAATGTGCAAAATAAGAGGCAAGAGGACTGCTCAGTTTCTTGTGTTGGTTTCCTGATTCTTCATCACATTTTCTAAGTTATCAGTGAGGAGTTGCATCTGTCACTAGGTGGATCCACTGAGATCCGAATGGGGTCAGTCCACAGAATCATAAATCTCCTTTACTTCTTGGTTGAATTCCTCTGGTTGGTCAGTGTACACATAATGTTCTGTACCAAGGATAGGGTTACTCTTCACGTACCAATGTGGCTGTGAGGACTGGATGGTATTGCCAGAATTGCCATCTATGCAAAATCTGGCTCCATAGATTACAGGAATGGGAATGTCTGTTTCTGATTGACTACTTTCTAAAACTCCATTTTAAGGAGATTATCGAGGCCAGTCATGTCTTTCATCCTCTTTAGGCTGCACTCATAACTCTCCTGGACTTTATCAACAATGCCTTCTCATATCTCCTCATCTCTTGCTTTTCACTGTTTATGAAGGTGCCTTCCTGCCTTTAGAATATAAGCTCATTGAGGGTAAAGACTGTCTTTTTTATACTAGTGTTTGTATTTTGGGTTCTTAGCACAGTGTTACCACATAGTTAGTACTCAATAATGGTTTTTTTACTTGTTTTACCATTCCTTTACCTTAATTTTTGTTCTAATTCTGAGAGCAGATTATTAAAATGAAAATAAATATAATGGAGTATATATTGTGGCACAAATGCAATGTTTCGGCACATTTCTCTTGGAAAGGAAACCAGAAGCAAGAAAAGCTAAACTGATTCAAATGGGCATTGTTAAATTTGCTCTGACTGAAGTCATATTTGCATCATCTGCTTCTCTTAAACTGGGACCAAACCAAACATATAATTAACATGGCTATAAAATAAGAAGGTTGGATTTGATTATCTCTGAGGTCCTTGCCAGTCCTAAAATCTATGACTCTATGACCTATGAACACCTGCCCCAAACTGTAGATTTGTAATTCTCAGGCTCTACTGATTCAGTATCCCAGTTTAAGTATCTCCCTCACCTCTTCACTGATCCTACATGATACCCTCCAACCAAGTAACAGTTTACAGTCATATACTTTAAACTATAAACAATAATTGGTCTTGCCATTCATCAAATATGTTGATATTTGTTTGGTAGCCTTCCCAAATCATCCAATCCAACTAATTCTCATTCCCTGTTATACAGTACTTGTGACATCTATCTGAAACATTGTCTTGGCATATGATTCCATCCTGGAGGAATCTTAGGCTATGCTTTATAATGAGGCACATTTAATGAAATAATAAACTTATAATCATTGAGGTGTGGTCTAGCTAGATGGTGACAATGATTTCAAAGTCAATAAGACAAAGGCATGCAACTACTAATATTACCAATTTGTAAAATAGCAAAAACCTCTGGACAATTATTAGTGATATAATGTGAAAGAGCGAAACAATGATTGTGATATACAGATAATAATGACCAAATGCTCATAACTGAAGAGTAATTTAGTTACCTACTACTAGGAGAAGTAGCACGTAGTAGACAAAGGAATAGCCTTGGAGTAAAGAAGATATGTTCAAATCCTACCTCTGACATCTTTATATATTACTAGCTGTCTGCTAGTCCTCTCTGTGACCCTATAAGTCTATAAGCCCTCTCTGTGAGTCCATAAAAAATAAGTTATACTTGCCAATCTGCACTAGCACAGGGATATTTTGACTGAGAATTTCCCATGCTGATGAGACCACAGATCTGTTCCATATCATCTCCTCCTCCCCCAAAAAGAAAAGATGGCAGAAAGAGGGAAAGAGAGAGAAAAAAAGATAAGGAGGTAGAAACAGAGAAATACATAGAGACAGACAGACAGACACACAGAATGAGATTCCTTTATTCAAGACTCATTATCCCTACTCCTCATCCTTACCATGTTTGACACCAAAATGAATAATTTGGAGCTATAAGAAGTAGATAGTGGTGCTGGATCTGGAATCAGGAAGACCTGAGTTCAAATTTGTCCTCAGTAATTTACTAAGAATATGACTCTCTACAAGTCACTTAACCTCTATTTGCCTCATTTTCCTCAGCTGCAAAATGGGAATAATAAGAGCACCTATTATAATTATAAATTATATATAATATGACCTGACATGTAATTAATATATCATACTGCTTATAATAAATTGCACCTGCAATAGCAATTCTGTCATGAGGACTAAATGAAAAAATAATTGTAAAAAAGGCACATCACAGTAGTTCTTATTCCACTCTCCCTTCTCAACACAAAACTAAAAAAAAAAAAAAGAGCTTTCAGTTTCAACTAATTTCAATTTCTTCTTCTATAAAACAAGGAGTTCAACTATAATCTCTAAAGTCCCTTCCAGCTCTAATATCCTAATATTTTGATCTTAGTGCCTAAATGTACTTTTAAAAATAGATGACAAATTCTGGTCTACACAATTAAACCACAAAAAAACCTTTGTTTGGGTAAATACTAGCCCTAACAGTATATTTTGGGCGGGGGCGGGGGGTGGGGATGCAATGACCAAATTATAAAATCAAAGAAACATGCAACTCCCAACAATTACCAAGAGTTTGCTATTCATAAGATAAATTGTTAGGGGCCAAGCTCTGGACCGGCCTTGGGGAGCTGGCTCTGCCCGGTTCCACCCTCAGGGAGCTGGCTCTGCCCTTAGGGAGGAACATGGGTGGGGCTCTGGCTGGGGATATAAGGAGCTGTTGGGGAGGGATGGGGAGAGAGATGTAACCAAGAGAGAGATGTAGAGGACGCCATCAATAAAGTGAAGTGCAAGGGCGAGTGTGTAGTCATTGTTCCCTCCGTGGAGGAGGGGACAGCCCTGTCGCGCAGCTAGGCCATATGGTCGCACAGCAGGGACCGGAGACGTCCGAAGACCAGGAACAGGTGAGCAAGCGAAGACAGGGCTGAGATAGCCTGGTGGGATCAGTTGGGGTTAGGAAGCCCAACTAAGCCGAGGCTGGGGTATAGAGATGGGGAATCCCCCCGAACAATAAATATTATAGCTTTTTATTTTATTTGGGGTGATCCTCTTGTTCAGTTGTGTCTGACTCTTGGCGACCTCATTTGCAAAAAGTAACAGAATAGTTTTCTTCACAAAAGTAAGAGAATAGTTTTCCATTTCCTTTTCTTTTCCATTTCCTTTTCCATTTCCATTTCCTTGTCTACCTCATTTTATTTGTGAGTCAAATGAGGTTAAGTGATCTGCCCAGGGTCACACAACCAATAAGTGTCTGAGGTCAGATTTGAACCTAGGAGAAGGAATTTTTCCTGACTCCCTATCCATTTTACCATCTAGTTGCCCCATTCTCTTGTAGAAAGTGTCAGTAATTCATTGGGGCAAAAGCATTACAAGGGTGAGAATTACTTTTTTAAACAGGCATTTTTTTCCTTGCCAAAATGTGTGGACTCTTGATGAGTGGAAGTACCTATTATTGACAATGGCTTGTTATCCATAATTTATCAAGTCTTTGAATACTTCTTTATCTCCTTCCAACTTTAGAGTAAAAACAAAAGAAAACAATTCACCTGCTATGGAAAAACAACAGGAATAAAAGGTTGCATTTATATGACAACTTCTAATTTTAAAAAAAAATTACAAAATTATACGAAGATTACAAATCTTTTTCTTTCTCTGGTGAGATAAAATGTTCAAACTTTGAGTCATAGAGCTAGTAATTAAAGAGCCATGATTCAAACAAGGTATGGTCTCACTTTACCATATTATCTCCCTTCAACTTTCCATGCTAAACTATTGTGGTTACAAATCAACTTGTAGCGGAATGACTAGCATGTAATAGACACTTAATGAAGCCATGTTCACCTCTGATGACTGGAGAAGCTTCAATTATTTGAGAAATTGAAAACTTTATGAAGTTTTTATTATTGTGACTAGTGAGTATCTGTATTAATGTCCAAAGATTTACCCAAAGGAGGACCATCTTTATGAGTGGAAATTGGTAATCACCTTCTTGATATGACACTAGAAAGAAAAAGAATGGCATCAAAGCATTTTCCCACTTACAAACTTCTTCAATATTTTTTCTTATATTGCTTGAATTTCTGCCAATTAGAGGCTCACTTGGATAAGCAGAGTCTACTTCAAGGTGCACATATTTTTGAGAAGATAAAGATTTTGAACCTTTTATCATTTGATGTGAGTTTGTTCAATCACAATCTCATTCTTTTGATATCCTGCTAACAAAATCTACAATGAAAGGTTGGATATTGTGGAGTAGAAAGGTAGAGAGAAGAAAGACTGGGTTTTTGAATGCTAAACTATTAAATTTGATTCAGCACTAGGGATAGAAAGGTAAAACACAGTCCCAATTCTTGAGGAGTTCATAATTCAAAATGGGTGATGAGACATGAAATAAAATAGAGATAATAGGGATTTATGGCAAAATAAATAAGAAAGTCACAATATGTTTGTAACTGCTCTTCTGGGTATACATCCTTAATAAATACCTTTGACAAATGATAATTCCATCTGGCAAGTGAGCATACCAGTGGGGTTTCATGAGCAACTGTAGAAACTATTACTACTACTACTTTAAAAACCATGTAGCCATTCCACCAGTGAAAATTGTGTGTGTTCCTCCTTCATTGCTGAAGAAGACCATGCCAACAAAGAAAAGATGACTACTTGCACTTGACTTTGTTTTGAGTGAGGGAGGGCTGTGCAGGTCACCAGCTTCACTTCTCCTCCAGAGCCATCTGAATCCAGTGACCAGATATTCATCAGGATGACTGGAGATGACCCAGGATGAGGTAATTGGAGTTAAATGATTTGCCCAAGGTCAACACAGCTAATTAGTGTCAAGTATCCGAGGTGAGATTTGAACTCAAGTCCTCCTCACTCTTGCACTGCACCACCTAGCTGCCCACTAGTGAAAATAGAAGTTAGGGGAAGTAATCTCAGAAGAATTGCTACATTAAAAACAAAAACTGGAAAAAAAAAGTTGAGGTCTTTACAAAATGGCTTCAGCATTAACATAATAAAAAAGAGCTCATGTCAGAGCTAGAAAGAACAGGTTCTAAGTCTTAGCTCAGAGTATCTCTTGGTATTCTAGGAAATAAGTTCCAGAGAACGTGGTATTTTTCACTGGTGGAAAGAGTTTTGGTGTCAAGGAGGTGACAATGTCAATGAAATCAAAGGAGTAATCCAGGTTTCAGGCCTTGTACAATGTTGGAATTGACCTTGAAAATGATATGAGAATCCAGAAATGATGACCTTGAAAATGATACGGCATCCAAAAAATAACCTAATACAAAAGCCTAAATATCATATTTCACAAAATCATATAAAGATTCCTTGGAAGAATAAGAATTAGTAAGGTCAAACTGAAGGTTAATTTTGGAGACAATCTGCTTTCAAATCCCTATTCTGCCAAGTCAATCAACAAGCACCCATTAAATGTCTACCAAATGCCAGCTGTTGAGCTAACTAATGTAATGAAACAGATCTTCAAGAGCTTACTTTCTTTTATTTTTTATATGAAAAGAGTATTTTATTTTTGCAAAGATAGTTTTCAACATTTATTTTTTTATGAGATTATGAGTTTCAAATTTTTCTCCCTCCTCCCCAAGATGCCAAACAATCTAATATAATATATACATGTGCAATCATGTTAAGCCTGCTTCCACATTAGTCATATTGTGAAAGAAGAAACAGAACAAAAGGGAAAATAATCACTCACAAAAAACAAAGAGAAAATCGTATGCTTCTACTTACATTGAGGCTCCATCAGTTGTTTGTCTAGATGTGGATAGCATTTTCCATCAAGAGTCTTTTAAAATTGCCTTGAGTCATTGTATCATGGAGAAGAACTAAGTCTATCATAGTTGATCATTGATTTTGCTGTGTACAATGTTCTCCTGATTCTGCTCATTTCGGCCTTTCCATGTTGTTTTTTCTGAAATCTACCTGCTCATTATTTCTTATACTACAATAGTATTCCATTATATTCATATACCTCAACTTTCACTTCCCAATTGATGGACATCCCCTCAATTTCCAATTCTTTGCCATCACAGAAAGAACAGCTGCTATAAATATTTGTATACATACAAGTCCTCTTCCTTTTCTATTTTTTTATCTCTTTGGGATACAGACCTGGTCATGGTATTGCTGGATCAAAGGGTATGGATAGCTTGATTGCCCTTCAGATTGCTCCCCATAATGGTTGGATCAGTTAGCAACTCCACACACACTGCATTACTATCTCAATTTTTCCACATCTTCTGCAGAATTTATAATTTTCCTGTTCTGTCATACTAGTCAGCCTAATAGGTGTGATGTGGTATCTAAGAGTTGCTTTAATTTGCATTTCTCTAATCAATAGTGATTTCGAGCATTTTTTCATATGACTATAGATAGTTTTGATTTCTTCTTCTGAAAACTTCCTGTTCATTATCTTTTGATCACTTATCAATTGGGGAATGGCTTGAATTCATATAAATTTGAATAGATTTTCTATATATTTGAGAAATGAAGCCTTTATCAGAAATGCTTGCTATAAAAGTTATTTCCCAGCTTTCTGAGGAGCTTACTTCCTAATGTGCAGAAAACAAGTACACATAAACTACATAGAAAATAAATAGTTAGAAAGGAAGAGCACTAGGATTTTATGAAGTGTCAGAAAAGTTTCACTTGGAGGATGGGGCTGGAACTGTATGCTAAAGGAAAAGGAAGATACTATGAGGCAGAATTGAAGAGGGAATACATTCTAGGCATAGAGCTAGGAGATGGCATACTGTGTGTGAAGAAGAAAGAATAGGACAGTGTATCTGGATTGCAGAGTATGGGAGAGAAAATAATGCATATTGAGACTGCAATGAGATGGTGGGAACAGATTGTGAAGGGCTTTAAAAGTGAAACAGAGGAATTTCTACTTCATACTAGCAGCAATAGGGATAGCTATTGAAGTTTACTGAGTAGGGGGTGGTTGGATGTCGGCTTAAGGAAAATTACTTGAACTGAAATTAGGAAAAAAAAACTTTAGATGGGTGAACAAATTAGGAGACTATTGGAATAATTTGGGAAAGAAATAATGAGGACCTAGCCAAAAATGGCAGCCTTTTTATTGCAGGAGTGGGTCCAGTATGAGAAAGGTAAAAACAACAAAGGACTGGAAATAGACACAGTGAAATTTAACAAATGATTAAATAGATGATGTGAAGGAGAGTGAAAAAATTAAATATATGTCAAGGTAACAGACCAGGGAGATTGGAAGAACTAATGGTGTCATTGAAAAAATAGAGAAGTTTAGAAGAAGGGAAGAGTTTGGAAAGAAAGACAAATTCAATTTTGGACATGTTCAGTTTGAGAAATTTCTGACACATCCAGTTTGACATGTCCAATAGAAAGTCTATAATGCATATATACAACTCAAGGTAGACACTAAAGTTTGCTTGTATAGATCTATAAGGATGTGATGAGGTGAGGGAGGGAAGAAAAAAAGATAAAAAAGGAAAGAAAAAATTTACATGAAATCTTTATTATATATTTAAAAGGAATAGCAAGTTGTAGCAGCTTCATGTATAATCATTTTTTCTATTATACTGTTGTGAAAATGCTTGTTTTATTCTATAAATTAAAAATAAAGAATACATGAAAATTAAACCCTAACGTGTTGTTGAAGTCATGAAAAAGTGTAGGGATAGAAGAAAATTGGGTCAGGGACAGAACCTTGAAAACACTTGGAGTTAAGGAGCTTGGTATGGTTCATGAACCTAAGACTAGGAAGAGTACGGACGGAAGAATCAAAAGGAATCTCTGAAAGAGTGTATAGAGAAATGCAACAGAGAGGTGAAGAGGGATCAGGACTGAGAAAAAAAATCATCTGAACTGGCAATTAAGAGATGCCAATTTTGGAGAAAACAGTTTTAAATGAATGAGGAAACCAGAAGCAAAGGGAAGAGGTTTGCTCTAGAGGAGAGAAAGTGAAAAAAATGAATGTAGGGAGATTTCTTTGTCTTGAGATTTAGCTTTAAAGAAGAGGAAATATTGGGAGATAGCTTGAGGGGACTGGAGGGACTAAAGAAGGCTTTTTAAGGATACAAGAGTGTTAACCATGTTTGAAGGTAGCAGTGAATGACCAAGAGATAAAGATCAAAGATTAGAGAGAAAGAAAGGGTAATTGATAGGAAAGTCTTATGGAAAAGACAAGAAGGGATGGGATCAAGGGATGATCTAGAAGGATGATCAAAGCAAGGAGAATGGTCACTCTTTTTTAAAAAATCAAGACTGAGGGAAAGGCAAGAGAGAGTGGGAAATTATATCAAGGACTTTTGAAATGAAGAGAAGAGGTAAGAAAGGAGTTAACACTGAATGGCCCAAATTTTCGTGGTAAAGTAGGAGGGGTGACAGAGTGTGGGAAAAAATCAGGGATGGGTTTTGTCAGGGGCAGTGTATGGGAACTGGTGACATCATGAACTTAAAATGGTTAATAATAGGCTCAAAAGTGGGAAGGGAAATCAGAAAATGAGGTAATTACCTGAGAAAAATACTGAGAAGCAGAAAAATAGAAATCTCAATGAATTTTAAGAATGGGTTTAAGAGTCATAAGACTTAAGCAGAGATTAAATGATAGGAGATTATGTTCAAATAGAGGAATATCATTTTTTGATTAGATAAGTGGAACACTTGTATGTAATGGTTACGTGCTTTAAGCCAAAGTAGATTGAAGTTATACATTATGAGATTTAATAAAATTAAGTAATTGGAAGTTGGAGAGTTTGAAGAAGGAGCAGCATGTATGGTGATATCCCCTAAAGTAAGGGCAGGATTTAAAAAGGAAGACACTGAGCCTCAAGAAAAGGAGAATGTCTTTCAGTGAAGGACAACATTCACCACGATTTTAATGGGGTAGAAAAATTTTATACAATGAACTTCAAAAGAGTAGAGATAGCTGAATGAAATGCGAAGTATACACAGTGGAAGTAAGGATAAAGAAATATTCCAACTCCTCCTCTAGGATCAGTGTATCTGGGGGTATGAGTGAAGGTACAGCTTGTGCTAGAGGGCATGGCCAAAGATGTAATATTATCTGGGGGAAGCCATGTGTCACTGAAGGTGAGGCATTTTGCACTTAGAAAGGATTTAGCCCTTACTAGGCATTCTTGTGTCATACAAATGATATATATTGCCAAGAGAAAAGACTTAGAGTCTGTCTATTGACTTGCTATGATGAAGTGCATTGAAACCTGGATTTATTCCAGACTAGAGTAGCAAACTGAATTATCAGCCTAAGTTGGAAAACAGTCATCAGTCACTGGGGCTAGGATCTTGGGGGATTAGGATCAGTTGGTCATTCATCAAATGGTATAGCAAAAAGGAAATTATGTCAGGGCCATGAGATCAGAATGAAGTTTCCAATCATTAATCAGGTACACAGAGGTGGAATTCAGGAGGTGTGGGCTAAGTATCCTGGGTCACACTGAGCCTAGAACAAGCAGGTCACTCGGCAGATTAGAGACATTTGACTACAGGGATTCAAATGGTAATATCTCCTCTATTTCATCAAGTTTCACAGATTAAACTGACTATTCCTGTTTAATATAGCTTTGGTGAATGACAACATGAGCTGTCTATTAAGAGACAATTCAATAAGGGGAGAAATTGTGGTGTCTTCTGTTTTTAATGGAAATTTATTTATTTTCAGTTTTCAAAAGCATTCACTTTCACAAAACTTTGAATTTCAAATTCTCTCCTGATCTCCCTCTTACCCCCACATCAGAACAGTGTATATTGTGATTGCCCTTTCCTCCAATCTATTCCCCTTTCTATCCACTCCCCCTATCTCCTTCCCTTCTATTTTCCTGTAGGGTAGGATAGATTTCTATACCCCATTGACTATATATCTTGTTCCATAGTTGCATCTAAAAACAATCTCTAACATTCATTTTCAAAACTTTGAGTTCTGCATTCTCTCTCTCCCCACCCTCCTCACCCACCTTCATGGAGAAGGCAAGCAACTTGATAAACATGCAAAACATCTCCATAACAGTGATGTTGTGAAAGACTAACTATAATTCCCTCTATTCTATCCCGACTTCATTTATTCATTTCTCTCCTGTGACTTGTCCCTCTACCAAAGTGTTTGCTTCCAATTACCCATTCCCTCAATCTGCCATTCATTCTATTATCCCCCTTCTTTTATCCTCTTCTTCTCTATTTTCCTAGACTTCCATATCCAATTGAATGTGTAAGTTATTCCCTGTTGAAGCCAAATCTGATGAAAGGAAGGCTCACTTTTTCTTTCTCACCTTCCCTTTCTTCCCTCCATTGTAAAAGCTCTCTCTTGCTTCTTTTATGTGAGATGATTGACCTCACCTTTTCTCTTTCTCCTAATACCTTCCTCTCAACATTAAATTTTCTTTTTTAGGTATCATTCTTTTACATTCAGCTCACCCTGTGCTCGCTCTCTCTCTCTCTCTCTCTCTCTCTCTCTCTCTCTCTCTCTTCACACACACACACACACACACACATTTATACATGTTTTTCCCTGTAGGAATGTAAACAGTTCAACTTTGATAAGTCCCTTATGGTTTTTCTTTCCTGTTTACCTTTTCATGCTTCTCTTGATTCTTATATTTGAAAGTCAAATTTTCTATTTAACTCTAATCTTTTCAACAACATAGCTTGGAAGTCCCTTACGTCATTGAATTTATTCCCCTGAATTATTATACTCAGTTTTGCTGGGTAAGTGATTCTTGGTTGGAATCCTAGCTCCTTTGACCTCTGGAATATCATATTCCAAGCTCAGATCCCTTAGTGTAGAAACTGGTCAAGTCCTGTGATCTCCTGATTGTTTTTCCACAATTTTTGAATTATTTCTTTCTGGCTGTTAATAATATTTTCTCCTTGACCTGGGAACCCTGAAATTTGGCTACAATATTCCTATGAGTTTTCCTTTTGGGTTCTCTTTCAGAAGGTGATGAGTGGATTATTTCTATTTTACCCTCTGGTTCTAGAATAGCAGGACAGTTTTCCTTGATACTTTCTTGAAAGAGGTTGTCTAGGCTCTTTTATTTTTTGACTTTGGCTTTGAGCTAGTCCAATAATTTTTAAATTGTCTTCCTGGATCTATTTTCCAGATCAGTTGTTTTACCAATGAAACACTTCACATTGTCTTCTATTTTTTTCATTATTTTGGTTTTGTTTTATAATTTCTTGATTTCTCATAAATTGTTTACTTCCATTTACTCTATTCTAATTTTTTAAAAAAGTATTTTCTTCAGTGAGATTTTGGACCTCTTTTTCCATTTAGCCAATTCTGCTTTTTAATACATTCCTATCTTCATTGACTTTTTGGACCTATATTGCCATTTGGATTAGTCTAATTTTAAAGGTGTTATTTTCTTCACCTTTTTTGAGTTTCCTTTAGCAAGCTATTGACTGTTTTTCATGATTTTCTTGAGTAATTCTCATTCCTTTTCCCAATTTTTCCTCTACTTCTCTTAGTTTATTTTCAAAATCCTTTTTGAGTTCTTCTGTGGCCTGAGACCAATTCATATTTTTCTTAGAGGCTTTAGATGCAGGACCTTTTGTTTTGTTGTCTTTTTCTATTTCTATGTTTTGATCTTCCTGTTAACAATAACATAAGAAAATACCTCTTCTCAGAGAAAGTAAGCATTTATAGTCTCTTTCTCATCTCCCTTATCCCCATTTGCCCATTTTCCTAGTCAATTACTTGACTTTTGATGTTTGTTAAATGGAGGGCTCCAGATGCACCTTCTGCTTTAGCAGTGGCTACAGTCATCCTGAAGCTGGGGCTAGGGCTGGACCATGCTCCCCTCTTAGCCAGGTGTGAGACCCTTCCCACTTACCTTTGAAGCTGTTTTTAACATTTGTGGGTTGAGAAGGCTAGAATCTGCAACAACCAGAGATTCAGTTCCTTAAGGCCTACTCCTGCTCAGTCTGTGCTGGCATCACTGAACTGTGCTCAGCTCCCAGCTTGTTGCATAGACCCTTCCCATCAACCTTTTGGATTGTCTTGGGTTGGAAATTTTCTTTAATCTTTCATTTTGTGGCTTCTGATTATCTAGAATTTGTTTAGAGTCACTTTTTACAGTTTTTTGAGGAGTTTAGGGGGAGAACTATAGCAGGCCCATGCTTCTACTCAGTCATCTTCAAATGTGCTTATCTTCTTGCCTGAGGTCATAGGTGAAAGAACCTCATTACTTGGTTTTCTTTTAGATGAAGGAAATTCTAGTGTCTGACTTTGTGAGTTTGAGAGACTAGGAGAATAGTCTAGAGTTCCACCATTTTAAAGTCTGGATTCCAGAGCTTGTATAACACCAATGCCCTAAGGATAAAATTGTGAACTTTGGGAATGATTTTTGAGACTCCATCCCTCAGATAGGTAAGACCAGAAACCATCTGGCATAGTGTTAGTGTTTGCTGCCTTTGGATAGGAATTACTATTTAGTTAAGCTAAGTTAAGATTACTTCCTTCCATAAATCAGTGTGATATAGGGGAGAGCATGCCCCCAAGAAGCTGAGCAAAAATGTTTGCAAGTTAAACCTTTGAAGCAAACAGCTCTTGCTAAAAATTTAATTAATGTTAAATGGAAGTACACACTACTCATTGGACCTTGACAGGGGAAGAAATATAGTCAATAGAGTCTCTCACCAATGGATATATAAAAGAGATCACTCCGATAACCTCAGGGAATCCTAGAACCCTGAGGGGAAAAATGTATTTAACTCTGCTCTAGGAGAATGAGCCAAGAGTATATATAACCTGATACATGCACCCTCCAACTGAGCAAAATCTTCACAAAATTTTTAAGTGTTCAAATTTCATGAGTTTGCAGCTAGTGCAGGTGAAGCAAAGATGGCCCAAAGGGTATATGCTTTCAATGCTTCTGTAGTTAATCAAGAAGCTTCTTCTTCACCATATGGTTAACTGACTAGAGCTAGCTATACATATCCATGCATGTTCTATTGTCACTCCAAGGCACTTCAGATATTATCATGATGACTCCAGTCATGGAGAGACACCATTCTGACACTGTGTATGGTTTATATACCCACTCTAACTGATGACATGAAGACAAATTATGCTTGGAGTTATAGTTCCAAGACTAAATGTATTTAACCTGCTTTTGATTGACAAAGAATTCTGAATGAAAGAACTCTCCATTAACTGACTTAAAAAATCTGATACACATATTTTAAAGCCATAAACAATTTGTATTGATGCCTTTTGATTTTATACCACCTTGCTTTCATGAAAATGAACCTCTCCAGGGTGCAGAGTCAAAATGGTGGAGCAACAGCACAGACTTGCTAGCACTCTCCCTACAAACCCAGTCAAATACTGGTAAAAATTACTCTGCACAAGTTATGGAGCTGTAGAACTCACATAATGATGGAGTGAAGCAAATTTCCAGCCTAAGAAAGCCTGGAAGGTGGCCAAGAACTGCACCAGGCTGGGAACAGAGCACAGTCCAGTACTGGCCACACTTGCACAGACAGGACCAGAGCAGGCCTTTGAGGAGCTGATCTTGGGCTCCTCTGGCACAGTTTCCAGACATCATGACCCCAAAACACAGAGGAGAAATTGGAAGGTCAGTGGAAAAAACCTGTGGGACCTGTGTGAGAGAGCAGAATGGTTGGGTCCCAGACCTAGGATGGTGGAGAGAATGGAGGAGCCCACAGCAACCACAGCAGTAGCAACAGCAGCAGGAACAAGGGAAAGGGCAGCAGGAGCAACTGTTCTGGAGTTCTAGGCCCACATAATGTAAGGGGATAGAGTGCCTGATTCAAAGCAGAGAACTTGACAAAGAGCTCAGAAGTCAAGTAAATGGCTGGGGAAATGAACAAAAACTGGAAAGGAATCTTAACCAAGCAAAAACCAACAAATGATACACATCACACGGTAGCAACTAAATCAATGCTTATGCAATGAATAAATGAAAGCTAGGTGCCTGCCTGAGCAAATCAAATTCAAAACACAAGAAATAAACCTCTGGCTCAACATGACCAAAGCTGAATGTATTATCTTTTCCCAGAATTTCTCCTCTCTTCTGAATTTTAATCAATGAACATTTATTAAGCACCTACTATGTATCAGGGACTGTATTAAGAAGTAGGAATGTGTATGTTTGCACTTTGTTGCCAAAGAAGATCTGCCATCAGAGAAATGATGACATGACTTGCACTTGACTTTTTGAGTGAGGAAGGGCTGTGCAGGTCACCAGTCTCACTTCTCCCGAGCCATCTGAATCTAGTGACCAGATATTCATCAGGATGACTGGAGATGACCCAGGATGAGGTAATTGGAGTTAAATGATTTGCCCAAGGTCACACAGCTAGTGAGTGTCAAGTGTCTGAGGTGAGATTTGAACTCAAGTCCTCTTGACCTTGTGCTTTTATTCACTGCACCACCTAGCTGCCCAATAAGCAGTAGGTATATAAAAAGATATAAAAGACAGTCCCTGACCCAAAGGACCTTACAATCTAATAAGAGAGACAACAAGCAAGTAAATACATACAAAGTATGCAACATACAAAAAAAATAGAAAATAATTAACAGAGGCAAGGCACTAGAATTAAGAGGGGATGGGGAAGGCTTCCCATAGAATGTGGGATTTTAGCTGAAACTTAAAGGAAGTCAGGGACTTAAAAATAGTGAGGCCGGAAGAAGGAGAGCGTTACAGATATAGGGGATAGCCAGAGAATATGTCTGAAACCAAAAACCTTTCCATTCTTCAGGTCACCTATACTTGCACCCTCAATATCACCCTCAACTCTTCACTCTTACTGATCTCATGTATCTAGACTTTTGTCACATGTTTTCATTCCTACATTCCTAGCATCAATCATATGCAGAGGTTTCCCTTTACTCACAAAGCCACCATGCTAGTTCTGGCCCTCCTCACCTTTTGCTAGGACTAGTGCAATGGCCTTTTAGTTGACTTCTCTGTTTCAAATTTTTCTCCACTCTACTCTGTCCTCCACTATGCTGTTAAGGTAATTTTCTCTCATTCTGTAAATGCATGTAGAATTCTTCACCTTGAACCCATTCCTCCTTTTTAAGAGATGAGTCATTAGCTTCCCTAGTCTTCTTTTTGGTAATTATGTTGATTAGAATTCTTAAATAAAAATGATTTTCTTAAAAATATAGGATTGATCCTATCATCCCACTACTTAATAAATTCCGGTACATCCCTGTTACCTCCATGATCAAGTATAAACTACCCTGTCCCTCTCTGCCTCTCTTACATTCTTATACAAAACTGCCACAGTTTTGGAGCTTCTCTCTCCTACTTTCTGTTCCTTACACTCACACCTTTGCACTATTGTCCTTCATGTCTGGAATGCTCTCTCTTCTCACTTTCATTTCTGAGTTTCTTGGCTTCCTTTAAGAATCAAATCCAATGCTAACTTCAGCTAGGTGGTAAAGTGTATAGAGTGCTGGCCCTGAAATCAGGAAGACCTTGAGTTCAAATCTATCTTCAGACATTTACTATGGGCAAGTAACTTTGGGCAAGTCATTTAACTTCTGTTTAGCCAGTTAGTTTTTTACCCTATAAAATAGAGATGATAATGGCATCCACCTTCCAGGCTTGTTGTGATGATCAAATGAGGTAATATTTATAAAATGCTTAGCATAGTACCTGGCAATTGTATGCGCTGTATAAAAATGTTAGCTATCATCATCATCATCATTATCATCGTCATCATCATCATCATCATCATCATTGCTTTGGCAAGAGGCTTTTTTTGGAACTCTAGCGATTGTTACCTTCCTTCTAAGATTTCCACCCTTCTGAACTGTCTATTTTTGGTAAACACCTTGTGATTTACAAGTTGTCTCCTGCATTAGAACGTGAGCTACTTGAAGACAAAGACTGCTTTTGCATTTCTTTGTATTTCTGGAGTATAGCACAGTGTTTAGTACATGTTGTGGAGTTGGTTTGCAGCCGTGTCTGATTCTTCATGACCCCATTTAAGGTTTTCTTGGCAAAGATACTTGGAGTGGTTTGCCATTTACTTCTCTAGCTCATCTCACAGATGTGACAGTGAGACGAATGGAGTTAAGTGACTTACCCATGGTCACACAGCTAGTAGGTGTCTGAGGCCAGACTTGGACGCATAGGTCCAGTGCTGCAACCATTGTACCATTTCATTTTTAATGAGAAGTTTTTTTCACTATTCAGTCATTTTTCTGTTATGTCTAACTCTTCATTACCCCATTTGGAGTTTTCTTAACAAAGATACTAGAATGGTTTGCCATTTCCTTCTCCAAATCATTTTACAGATGAGAGAACTGAGGTAAACAGGTTAGTCGATGGTGACATAACTAATAAGTGTCTGAGGTCAGGTTTAAACTTGGGAAGAGGAGTCTTTTCTTTTTTATTTCCTTTAGTCATGCATTTCTTTCACAATCCTGTTACTTTTATTTTTTTTAAAAAATGTATTTATTTATTTTTAGTTTCAACATTCCTTTCCACAATGTTTTGAGGTGCAAATTTTCTCCCCACCTCTCCCTTCCTCCGCCCCAAAACATCATGCATTCTGATTATCCCTTCCCTGAATTTGCCCTCCCTTCTATCACACACTCCTCCCTTCCCTTATCCCCATCTTCCCTCTTTTCTTGTAGGGCAAGATAGATTTCTATAACCCATTACCTGTATTTCTTATTTCCCAGTTGTATGCAAAAACAATTCTCAACATTCATTCCTTAAACTTTGAGTTCCAACTTCTCTCCCTACCTCCCTCCCCACCCATCCCCATTGAGAAGGCAAACAATTCAGTATAGGCTATATCTGTGTAGTTATGCAAGAAGCTTCCAAAATAGTCATGTTTTGAAAGACTAATTATATTTCCCTCCATCCTATGCTGCCCCCTATTCATTCTACTCTCTCTTCAGTCTTTGTCCCCTAAAGTTCTACTTATTATTACTCCCTCCTTCCATTTGTCCTCTCTTCTATCACCCCCTACCCCACTTAACCCCTTCTCCCCTACTTTCCTGTAGCGTAAGATAGATTTTCATAACAAATTGAGTGTGCATGTTACCCTGGAAAGAGGAGACTTGAAACTCCAGGTCTGGCACTCTATCCACTCGAAATCACCTAACTGCCTTCTTAGAATATAGTAAGCACTTAATAAATACTTGCTGACTGACTGAGTAAACCACCTTTGCTAAAATAGAGGAGTTATGAAGAGAAAGGTTGTTATTAAGGTAAGAAAGGTTAGATAGAACTTTACTATTGAATACCAGGTTAAAAAGTTTGGTTAAAAATAGGATGGATAGGAAAAAAGGATCCTGGGTTAGAAGTCAGAAGATGTGAATTCCAATCTTGACTTATTATCTGTGTAATCTTGGCAAATCCCTTAAATTCTTTTAGTCTCAGTTTACTTATCTGTAAAATAAGGGATTTGAACTAGATAAAGTTCTTTGAGCTCTAAATCCATGATACTGTCACATGTTCTCTATTGTGTATTTCTTCAAAACAGTTTTAATGTGGTATGTAAGGGCAGCTAGATGGCTCAATGGATAGAGTTCTGGACCTGGAATCAGGAAGACTCACTTTTGTGAGTTCAAATTCAGCCCCAGACACTTACTAGTTATGTGAGCCTGGGGAAATCATTTAAATCTGTCTGCCTCAGTTCCTCAAGATAATATGAGTTGATAAAGCAAATGGCCAGTCACTCCAGTGTCTCTGCCAAGAAAATTCCAAATGGGGTAATTTCAGACATGACTGAAAAATTATTCAACAACACCAATAAAAATGTACTAGGAACTGGAGCTATCTAAAAGTGAATTGGCTGCTTCAGAATCAAGTGGGTTCCCTCTTACCAGAGTGCTTCAAACAAAGGACTATTTTCTGGATAAATAGTTGAGATTATTCCTTAGGCACAGGGTAAAACAGAGAGCTTCTGAGGTCCCTTCCAAACCTGAGACTCTGTGATTCCATGAAAGTGCCACTCAGTTTCATGAATGCCATAAGGACCGTTCTCTTCCCTTCATTCAATTGTGAGTTTAATCATATTATTCATTTGCAATCCTTGAAAAATAGTTATGCATAGGAAGATTAATATCCTATAGCAAACATAAAAGTATAGATTATAACCCTGTTTTCATTCCTAACTTGAACCTTGGCTTTTTTATTCAAAGATAGAAACCATATTCTATATGTACTAAAATATTTATAGCAACACCTTTGGAGAGAGCAAAGAACTAGAAATAAAATGGGTGCCCATTGATTGGAAAATGCCTGGAAATTTAATTATGATGGACTGTAATAAAATATTATTGTTCAATAAGAAATAACAAAGATTAGGAATTCAAAGGAACATGTGTGTGAACTGAAGGAGTGAAAAAAGGAGATCCAGAAGAAGATAATAAAAACTACTAATATGTAAATGAAAAGACTACTAAAAGGGAGAAAAACTTCAACTGAAAAACCATTAATGATCCTGCAGGTAATTAGGCATACTTTCTCCTTTTAGCAGAGAAACAGGGGGATTATAAGGGTAGAATGAAGGGTGCACTGCTCATGAGAGTGCCTACACTAGTTGTTTTTAGTTAACTTTTTCTTTAAGGAAGAGGCTCAATTTCTTTTGAAAAAAAAATTATTATATGCAACTCCCAGTAGGGAGTGCCAATTCCATTAGGGAAATCCCGTATACTCACACAGACCACAACTCTTCTACAGTTGAAGTCAAAGGTTTACTTGGGAATACTGGGAGTTTAAGTGATTTATTCAGTTGCACATCTATCATGTGTTACAGGCTATACTTGAAATCGCATTAACTAAGTATTAAAAAAAAAAGAGTGTATTTGAAATAAACAACCTTTCATTCTATTGGGAGAAAACAACCCATTTTGCTATATAAATATACTATAATATATAGACCATGTACAAAGTACCTTCAAGTTATTTTCATGTGGGAGAACGCTAGTCCTTGAAGGTAAAATAAAAGGTGTTTTCTAGGGCATGATACTTTCTTAAAAAATATATATATTTTCCCTCAGTTACATGAAAACAATTTGTAACATTCTGCTTTTTAATTCTGAATTCAGAATTCTCTCTCTCTCCCTCCCATTTTCCCCTCATTGAGAAAACAATCAATTTTATATAGATTATACATGTTCAGTCATGTAAAATATTAAAAAAAGAAAAACAGGAAAGAAGAAGTATTCTTTGATTTGCATTCAGACTCCATCGGTTCTTTCTCAGATGATGGGTAACATTTTTCATCATAAGTTCTTCAGAATTGTCTAATATCATTTTATTGCTGAGAATACTTGAGTTTTTCATGGGTGGTCATCCTACTGTATACAATGTTCTCCTGGTTTTACTCCCTACACTTTACATCAGTTCATGGAAGCCTTTCAAGGACTTTTTCTGAGAGCAGAGGACATGATACTTAAACTGAGACTTGAAAGAAATTTTGTATTCTAAAGGCAGAGGTGAGAAAAAAAAGTTCTTTATAGGCATAGGGTAAAGGCATGAAGAAAGGCATTTGGGATATCATGTTTGATGAAGAGTAATTAGGCCAGTTTGGCTGGAACAGAGAATGAATGAACAAAAGGGCTATGTAATTATCACAGAAAGATAGATTACAGTCAGATTGTGAAGATTTGCCTTAAATGGCAAATAGAGCCAGCATTTTATCCAAGAGCCAAGAGCCATTGGAATTCCTGAGCAAGAGAATGAGACTTTTACTTCAGGAATACTTCAGTTGGGCATTTAATATGGAGGATGGATTGCAGAAGAGAGTAACTTGAAGAAGGAATATCAAAAAGTGGATTTTTGACATATTTTAGGCAATGAAGCCTCTAATACCTCTACAGTGATTATATACCTGTCCTTGTGATCAGCTGAATTCCCACTTCTTATATACAACTTTTCTGACCATTTGAGGCCATATTGATTTCTTTCTCCTCTAAAATCCCATAATCTTTGCTATTACTACTGTTTATGTGACACATAATAGCATACATTCTGGTAACTTTTCTTGTACTAATGAGGACTGTGTGATGCTCCTGTCTTCTGGTGACACTATGTTAATTATTCAGAGCTACAGAGACTCTTTTCAAGGAGGTCCACAATTACTCCAGAGGAATCATCTTACCCATTCATAAGAGAACCAATCACAAAGGGAACACATATTACCCACACTATGATGCAGTAGTATGAGAAGCCCATTGAGGTGATCTATCATTATATGTCTCTTGGATAGATACACTACATATAAATAATGTGATGGTGTTAGAATTGAGGATAAGAGTAGAATTCATTTGAGAAACCATGCAATGTTCCTCCTGTTGCCAAAGTTCATCTTTTTACGCTATTTGCCAAATGATATTATATGGCCGGGAATCATGGAAAACTACAGTCTCTGAAGAATCAAAATTTTTAGAGACTCAAAGGACAGTGAAAGACACATGATAAGTGTGAAGCAGACCATAGCATATTGTTAGCAATGTTATACACAAAAAATGAATGCAGAAGATACCACCACAGATATTTCTCTGAATGTGCTCAAGGAGGTCTTCGATATTACCAGTATTTTATGATTAAATATAATATGGTAGTGTCTATACAACTAACAGAATAGAATGTTGTCTAAAGGGAACCTTATCTTTTCATTTTTATCTTTTCATTTGCATTGGTAAACTCCCAATCCTACCCATCAGACTCAAAACTTCTGCAGGTAATACACTGGGGTGTACACATTTACAAATGTCTTATACTTAATAAATACATAACAACAAATACATGTCATCTGTAAATGTGTTAGCCACAGAAGATTACCTGTGTTTGTGTTTTGTCAAATGGGTATGGGTAGAGGGTTATTAATGTAATTTCAACGTGTGCAAGTGTGCTGACCAAATGCAGAAGTACTAGTCCCTTTTGCATTGAATTGAACTGAAAGAATGAGAAGACTCTTGTTAATATTTCCTAAATTTCTTGTTCCCCAAAGAGATTCAGAGCAATGAACCTGGAAATTGAATCAAAAGGGTGGAGAGGGCTCTTGATGATAGAAAGAATCTAGTGTTGATTCTAATGTCATTAGACATTGCCTTGGAGGATTCTGGGTTTTAACCTTGTCTCTATGTGCTTGAGAGAATAGATCATTTAGACCATTTCTTCATGACTCCACGATAGCTAGTTAAAAAGTTAAAAATATCAATCAGATACACATGGGCTTTGCCTAAGTAATGCCACACAGTGAGTTTAATTCTTTTGCATCGATTTAACTAATTAGGTTTCATGTAGACACGGCTTCAATCAAAAAGGAAGCATTAAAAGAAAGAGGTGGAAGATGGCACATTTACATTCATTAACACAATAAAGGGAATAAAATAGACACAAACATGTAGATGTAAAATCATCAGATAAAAACACACATACAATAAAATACCCTAAAAATTTATCAGTATAAATTCTTTTAAATTAAAGACTATTTCCTTTTTGCCTTTATGTCTTAAGAGCCTAGTACATGGTAGATGCTTAACAAAGATTATTGAGTGATTGACCAAAAAACCAAAGCTTCTGTCTGTTTTACTCTCTCGCTTTCTCTGTCTGTCTCTCTCATCTCTCTGTTCACAGTATAGAAATATGCACAATATAGCAGCATAATGAATAGAGTACTGAGCCTGGAGTCAGGTATACCTGAGTTCAAATCTGGCCTCAAATACTCACTAGCTGTGTGTGACTTTGGACAAGTCACTTAACTGTCTGCCTCAGTTTCCTTGCCTGTAAAATGTGGATGACAATTACACCTGCCTCCCAACATTGTTGTGATGGTAAAAATGTGATCCTACTTGCAAAGTACTTTGTAAAACTTAAGGCTATATATAAATGCTAGCTATTATTACTAATTAACATAATATATTAATTATATATGTATATATGTATATATAATATATTAATTATATGTGTATATACTTATTTAGGGGCACTTAGGTGGTTACAGTGCTAGGCCTGGAGTCAGGAAAACTTGAATTCAAATCTGGCCTTAGATACTTACTGTGTGACCTTGGTGAAGTGACAACCCAGTTTGCCTGTTTCCTCATCTGTAAAATGAGCTGGAGAAGGAAATGGCAAACCACTCCAATATCTTTGCCAAGAAAACTCCAAGTGAGATCACAAAGAGTTGAACATAACTGAAAGGACTGGACAATAACACAGTGCATATTGAAAAGCCTATTTTGTTGAAGTGAAGTGTCACTGATGTTGGGAACTTTCAGAAAATTCCATCTCCCATGTTGACTGACAATTCTTCATTGCCAGGGGCACTGAGAGCTTAAGTGACTTGCCTAGGGTTACATAGCCAGTCTGTGTCAGAGATAGTACTGAAAACTAGTTCTTTTTGATCCAAGGCCAGCATTCTATATTACCATGCTGCTATCTTGCTCCTGGTACATAGCAGATAGCTGAAATTGATTACGCTAACATATATACATATGTGTATATTTGTTTGTGTGTGTGCATATAATATATAACATGTGGTATGTGTGTGTATGTGTGTGTGTGCATATGTGTGATATTCAAAGTAACCATTAGGAATTGAAAAGATAAAGGGAATAGAATTACATATAAGAGCACTTTAATAAACTTTTTGGCATAAGTTAATATCCCTTATAGATCTATTTTCAGTAATTACTTAGAAGAATAATACACTTAGAAGAATGTTCTCCTATAAGACAATTCTCAAAGTAGCCATGTCTTAATCTGAAAAAGTCAAAATACAATCTCCCATTTTTGCTCTAAATTTCAAATATGAACATATGAGCAAAATGGGGGAAATATCAGAATGCTCAAATCTCCATTGATGCCATTTTTCCAAAGTGAATTTAGAGCTATTATGAACAAATAAATAACTTATGACTTTGTATGGAATAATTTATACTTCAGATGATAGGCAGAAGACTTTTTAATAGTTATCTTTCTAGTTACATCTGCTCAGCAAGTCTCTCACCTATTCCAACAAAAAGGTGACATTTTGGTCTGTAATTCTGTCATCTAATCACATGGAAACCTGCCAATTCCTATTAACATCTTGACATTTTATTGCTGTAAACTTATCGTAAGTCTTTCTACTGCTAGATGGATTTAAATTCATGTAGCTAAGCCTTTTGTTGTATATCCACTAAATGACTGATCCCTTGCTCCTTGCACTAGCAAACTTTCAGTGAAGTAAATAGGCTGTTGGCCAGCATACGAATTACAGATCAGGCCCTGAAAGGTTAACAGTTTCCTGCTTGGGATACAATAGAAAAGACTGAGAAAACAAAGAATAAATTTGTGTTAAAATGCTTGATAATAACTTCTGAATCAGGTGGCTGATATGTCACTGATCCTTACACGAAGACATTGCCCTGTAGAGGTGCAGTAGATTTTTATTACTACAATATAGTTCTTCTGTTGTTTTACAAAAGGCATTAACCTTTCAATAGCTTCAAAATTAAAGGTTGAGTCAAGAAACTAGTTCCAGTCAAAAAGAATACCATTATCAGAGGCTGTAACCAAGCGCATCAAAAGGCAGAAGACGCTCTAGGGATAATCTACAAGCATATCATGTTACACTTGTAAGGAAAATGCCAACAAGACACTTTGTCTGCATTGCCAATGATTAGAAATATATGAAATTAACCTTAACCAAGAAAATAGTGCAAAAATTTAGTGCACATAAATGAGTAACAGTGTAACAAGATGGTGCCTTATTTTTGTTAAAGCATATTTGAAAGTCTCCTCTAGAATGAGGTAACAAGTCATTCCTTATCTGTATGGCTGGCCATGGTTTGTAAAATCCCAAATAATTCATAACTCAATAAATAATGTGACAGATTTACCTAGCCCATCTTATTTTTAAATCAATTTTTAGCCCAGAATGCACAGCAGTTGATTGGGATTTGGAAGTGGCCAACCTCAAAGTATATTGGGTAATAGAGGAAAGTTAGCCTGAGATTAAACGTCAGTTATGGCAAATCTGCAAAGCATACAACCCACGTGAAGGTCATCAAAACTTTACAATTATTTTTCAATAACTAAGGAAAATGTTTAAATCTGCATCTCTTTTTTTTTAATTTCCTAAATATTGGTTGTATCATGGATATTTGCAAAAGTGAAAGAGACTCTTTTGCTATCAGGTAAGACAAATGAGATATAAATGACATGTTACCTTATAATTATATATTATACATGTTAGCTCAGTTTCATTGATTATAACTTATAGAAATATTCAGGTGATGTCAACATGTGACAACCCGTCATCTCCAGATCCAATAAATATATTTCTTACAAGTAATATTATCAAGCTTCAAACTACTTTATTCTTATTTTTACCTTCTTGATAACAAGGTTTGAGGGAAAGGGGTTGGCTTAAATTATTCAAATAGTCAATCCCCTTAATATTCTACTTCATATTGCCAAAATAGACTCAGGAAAAACTTAAACAAACTAGTCATCACTTACTGGAGTTCCTCGGGCTCCACGAAGAAAAGTGAGTAAATCTTTCCCTTCCATTAATTCCAGTAAAAGGAACTGTGGCTCATTCTGCAGGCAGACTCCCCAAAGCTTTATAATGTGAGGGTGATCAAAATGGCTTAATAAAAAGTGAAAGAAAATTTCATGGTACCCATAGGCAGAGCATCAATCATATATGCTTACAAACACCTACTTTATAAAGAATAAGTTCTAAATAAAAATCATGAAAATCAACAAGGTAATACTTTACCACATTATAAGCAGAAAATACATCTGAAAATGATGTTTTAAAAGATAAATCTGCAACTAATCATTTCTTCATAAAAGTGGCTATTTCTGCCAATTGAAATTCCAACACCATAGCAAAGAAACCGAACAGAACATAACATAAGAGAAGAAAAGGTCCTATTCACCAATAACCACAATCTTGAATAATAAATGTCCCCTCTCCAAGAAACAGGTGAAATAGTTGTGGACATGTTTTTTTTTTTTTGCTGTTTTTAAGGACATAGATTATGTCTGGTCTCATATGTATACAGTATTTTTCTATCACCTACTATAGACTAACACACTCATGGCATATTATATATGAGTATAAGTTTGAATCACCAATTATTAAGTCAGAAAGGATGGATCTTGTCAAAATATCCAGTAAAACTTGGTTTAATCCAGATGTTTGGCATACGTGACACCAAACATCTGGATGTTTCTCATGCAACCTGTTTTCAGCTTCACTGTGTAATTGCCACCCAGTCCTTCCTCGGAATTTTTATCCATACTGTACTCCATGTGTAGAACAGATTTCTTGCCCCCATCTGTCATACTACAATTTCTCAAAGCATAGCTCAGAGACTACCTACTATAAAAAGATTTGATGTCTATGCAAACCAAAAACATCAGATGGAAAGTGAAAAATCCATTCAGTCATCCAGATATTTTGTTTACCCAGCACCAAACATCCAGATGTTTCTTATCCAAATATGTCTATGGAGCTGAAATAATTCCTCAATTATGTGTTAACTGACCAAGCTGAAATGAATGTCTTCTCAAGAAATTTCTTCAAAAGCTATGCTAATAGTGATAATTTTAGGTCAGGGACATGTTGAATCAGGGGATGTATTTTTTTTTTTTGTAGATTGCAAAACATTACCCTTTCTTCTTAAGATAGAACACTTGTAGTAATTTTAAAGTTTTCCATAGAAGAAACTGGGTCTATGCACACACACATACACACAAGTATGCATGTGTATATATAGATGTATATGTATGTATAGAAGTATATACACCTATACACACATATTATGTATTAATATATATTTACCACTTGGTGGTTAACTGTGATAGATGTCAGACTTTAAATGGATTGGAAGAAGTCAGAAATAGAGTCAATTGCTCAATGGCTAATTAAAGCCTTTTCTATTTGGTATGCCCTGCCATGGTTCATAGTCCTCTTACTTAGATTTTGAGAACCCCAAGTTCTCTCCATGTCAGGAAAAGGTATAATAGACATCAATACTATCACAAAAATCATTTAGTTTCTGTAGAAGAACTCATTCTATTTTTAAAAATATATAAAGTGATGTTTAGCAGACGACTTACCTCATTAAACAAGCTTCCTTAAGAAATTCAGATTTCTCTAAATCAGTTGCTCCTTTTCTCAGGGTCTGGAACAATAAGGTTAGAATACCACATTAGTAATTCAAGGCGATCTTATATTAATTATGTATCAATGATCAAATTCACATAGTGCTCACAAACATTATTTCATTTGGTCTTTACAATATTTCTCATAGGAAGGTGTATTTATTATGCTTCTTTTACACATTCAGTCACATCTCAGTCACATTTGAAGGGTGGTGAATGTCCCAATATGCTTAAACACATAACTGATAATATTTTACAAAGTGCCTCATATTCTTATATTATTTAAAAAAAATTAAATTTCACAACAATCCTGTGAAATTGATAGTGGAAGATTTCATATTCTAATTTTCTACATACTAAACTGTTTAGAAAAAATAAATGAGTTTCCTGAGTCATGTAACCCACGTGCTAGAGGCAGCATTTGCACATCACTCACAACTACCTTGCTGACTGATAAGAGAATAAATCCTTCCAATCCAGTTAATAATGAGTGTTTATTGACATCAAGTCACCATTCTATATGGTGCAGAAGAATATAATGAAAACTGAGAAAAGATTCCATTACAAGATATACATGAGTAAAGAGTTTACTTACAATAAAAGACAATATGAATGATACAAGAATGAAGGGAATTCAGAAATGGGTCTCTCATAGAAGTATAAATAGTAGTGGGGTGATGATCACTCTGGGAATGAGTGAGTCAGGGGAAATTTTTTTAAAATTGTTGGACTTGAATAGAAGCAGAGCCAAGATAGTAGAGCAGAGGAAAGAACACTCCTGGACTCTCCCAAAGTCCTCATGAAACAACTTTAATATAATACTTCAAATTGAATTTTGGAGAGGGAGAGGACACAAAAGGTTAAGATGAAATAATTTTCCAGCCCAAGACAACTTAGGAGGTCAGCAAGAAAGATCTGTTGAACTAGAGAGGTAGTCAGACATGGAGGAGAGTAGTGGAAATGCCAAGAGCAGGTCTTAGATTTAGCTGAAACAGATCATCTACAGGAGCTCTCATCCCATAGATATTAATGGGATCAGACAACTGTTTAGAAAGGGATTACAGGGGACTCTTTGCTCATGTTAGTTACTGGACCCTGTTGCATTGCTTATTTGTAGTTCTAGGTAGCCTTTCCAGGTTCAAGAGCAGCACTAGTACAATAGTATTTGCAGTTACATGGGACCAGGGCCCTGGTCACAGTTCTAGGGCAGCAGTCACTCACAAGAGAGTAGGGGCCCAAGTCTCAGTTCCACGGTAGAGAAGATCACCAGTGCCTGAAACTGCTGGAAGGAAGGAGAGTTGGTCACAGTTTCAGGGCCAGAAGGACCAATAGCTCTTGTAGCTACAGGACAACAAAATCTTTTCCTGGACAAAGACCAGAAGAAAGATCCAGAGAGCTGTGATCACACCTTTCATTAGATCATATCACCTTGGAAGCATGGAAAACTTACAAACCTCTGAAATAGTCCTCAAAAAAGTAGTATGAAAAACCTGAAATTTGGGACAGTTTCACTCAGGGAGCCCAACTTTAACATAAAGTTAAAAGTTAAGAAATAGTCTAGAAAAATGAGCAAGCAATAAAAAGGAACCTGACCATAAAAAGGCATTAAGCTGATAGGAAAGATCAAGAGGCACACTCAGAATTAGACAATGATATCAAAACAGCTACAAACAAAGCCTGAAAGGAAAAACAAAACAAAACAAAAGGAAACTAGACAGAAGCCACAAAATAAGAGAGGAAGAGGAAAAATGGAGAAAGATACTACAGTAATTCATGAAAATTGTGAAAAGAGAATCAATAACTTTGCAAAAGATGTGTAAAAATTAATCTAGAAAATAACACCATATGGCAGAGCCAAGATGGTGGAGTAGACACATCTATCTAGTTCGTTCCCCACAGTCAATAAAATGTCTGCCACAAAATGAAAGAATGAAAGAGATTTCCATCACAAGGCAACCTGGAAGACTGACAAGAAAGGTCTATCTCATGGGATGGAGAACAGAGTGCAGTCCATGGAGTCTAGCCCAGTCTTGGCCTCGCAGCACTGGTAGGAACAGGACCAAAACAGGTCTCGGGAGCAGAAGCCCTGGCAGCAGCTGCAGTTCTCAGATCCTTCAACCCACAAACACCAAAAGTCAAAGCTTCAAAGGTCAGGGGGAAAGTTTTTTCACCTGGGAGAGAAAGGAGCAAGGTCCTCCCCTAACCCTGGCCACAGGAGGTGGTGATGGTGGCAGCAGCAACAGCATCCTCCATTTTTGGAGCCCTGGGCCTAAAGCCCCTGGAGGAATTAAGCTGCTGATCTGAGTCTCAGCCCTGAGTGGCGACCCTGGGGTGAGGAAGAGTGCTGGCTGGCATGGTGAAGTTGGTAGGGGCTCTGGAAAGGGAATTCAACTTGCAGATCTTGGGCAGAAAAGCTTTGGTATCTCCCAGACAAGAGCACAAGCTAGGAGAGGAATACACTCCTATCCCTTGATTGTGCCACCTTGGAGGAACTGAGAACTTACAGGTCTCCAGAACACACTCCTCTCTTGACAAAGGACTCAAAAGTCAAATAACTGCCTAGGAAAATGCCCAAAAAAGGGAAAAAAAATAAGACTATAGAAGGGTACTTTCTTTATAAACAGATAGTTTCTTCCATCCTTTCAGATGAGGAAGAACAATGCATATCATAAGAGGAAGACCTAAAACTTAAGGAGTCTGCATCCCAAACCTCCAAAATAAATATACAGTGGTCTCAGGCCAAGGAAGAGCTCAAAAAGGATTTTGAAAATGAAGTAAGAGAGGTGGAGGAAAAATTGGGAAGAGAAATGAGAGCAATGCAAGAAAGTTATGAAAAGCAAGTCAGCAGCTTGCTAAAGGAGACCCCAAAATTGCTGGTTGAAAATAACACCTTTTAAAATAGACTAACTCAAATGGCAAAAGAGGTCCAAAAAGCCAGTGAGGAGAAGAATGCTTCAAAAATTAGCCAAATGGAATAGGAGATAGAAGATAGTGTGAAATAACTCATTGCAAGAACAACAGACCTGGAAAATAGATCCAGGAGAGATAATTTAAGAATTAGTGAACTCTCTGAAAGCTATGATTAAAAACAAAGAGCCTAGATACAATATTTAAAGAAATTATAAAGAAAAAATTACCCTGATATCCTAGAACCAGAGGGTAAAACAGAAATTGAAAGAATCTACAAATCACCTACTAAAAGATACAATGAAATGAATCCTTTCAGGAATATTAAAGCCAAATTTGAAAATTCTAAGGTCAAGGAGAAAATATTGGAAGTAGCCAAAAAGAAACAATTTTAATATCATGGATCCACAGTTAGGATCACACAAAATCCACTTAAAGGAATGAAGGTCCTGGAATATGATATTCTAAAAAGGTAAAGATTAAACTGCTTACATTCCTATATGAAAAGATGACATTATAACTCCTAAGAACTTTTTCATCATTAGGGCAACTAGAAGGAGTATACATAAACAAAGGGCATAAATGTGAATTGATTATGACAGGACAATTCAAAAAAATAAAATTCATAGGTAAAGAAGAGAGATACACTGGGAAAGGGGGGGCAGGAAAGAAAAAGTGTGGAAAATCATCTCACAGAAAAAGGCATGGAAAGAAGAGCTAATGAAGTGAAAAGGAAAATGAGAGGTGGATGTTGGGCAATACTTTAATCTTACTGTCATTAGAATTAACTCAAAGAGATAATTACATACTTAGTACAGTATAGAAATCTCTCTTATCCTACAGGGAAGTAGGAAGGGAAAAAGATAAAAAAGAGGAGGAATAGAAGGAAGAGTAGATTAAAGAAGGCAGGGGTCAAAACCAAAACAGACTTTGGAGAAGGGCCAGGACAAAAAGAGGGAGATAAGGATAAAGAAGGAAAATAGGGTGGAGGAAAATACATGTAATCTTTACTGTTTATGTGAATGGGATGAAGTCACTTGTAAAATTGAAACAAACAGCAAAGTGAATAGAAAACATATCTGAACAATATGCTGTTTAAAAGAAACACAACTGAAGAAAAGACACACACAGAGTTAAAACAAGGGTCTGGATCAGAACATAGTATGCTTCACCTGAGATAAAAACAAACAAATAAACTGGGTATCATTCATGATCTTAGATAAAACAAAAACAAAATAGACCTAATTAAGAGAGATATGCAGGGAAACTAAATTTTTCCAAAAGGTACCATAGAAATCGAAGTAGCATCAATACTAAACATGTATGCACCAAAAGGCATAATATTCAGATTCTTAAAGGAAAAGTTAAATGAGTTACAGGAGGAAATAAACTGTAAAATTGTATTAGTGGGGGATCTCAATTTTCCCTTCTCAGAACTAGAAAAATCTTGCCATAAAATAAACAAGAAAGAAGATAAGGAGAAAAATAAAATTTTAGGAAAGTTAGCTACATTAGACCTCTGGAGAAAACCAAAAGGGAATAGAAATGAGTATAGTTTTTCCTCAGCTATACATGGCACTTACACAGAAAGAGGTTATAAAAACCTCACAGTCAAATGCAGATAAGCAGAAAGAGAAATGCATACTTTTCAGACTATAAGGCAATATAAATTGCATTCAATAAAGCCCTATGGAAATATAGATTAGAAATTAATTGGAAACTAATCTAATAATTTTAAAAATATATAATTTATTTCTTTTTCAGTTCTTCACATTCACTTCCACAAGAATATGAATTTAAAAATTTTCTCCTCATCTCTCCCCACTCCCCACCCCAGGACAGTATGCATCCCATCCACCTCTTCCTACAGGATGTCCTCCCTTCTATTACTCACCCTTCTTCCATTCCCCTCTATTTTCCTCTAAGGCAAAATAGATTTCTATACTACCTTGTTTGTATAACTTAATTTCCAGTTGCATGCTAAAACAATTTTTAACATTCATTCTTAAAGCTTTGAGCTCCATATTGTCTCCTTCCCTCCCCACTGTCCCTCACTGAGAAAACAAGCAATTCAGTATAGGTCATATATGTGTAACATTACAAAGAATTTCCATAATATTTATGTTGTAAGAGACTAACCACATTTCCCTCTGTCCTATCCTGTCCTTTATTTATCCTATTCTCTCCCTTGACCTGTCCTCTCACAATAGTGTTTGCTTCTGATTATCCCTTGCCCTAATTTCCTGCCCCTTCTATTACATTCCATCTCCTATCCTCTTCCCCTTTGTTTTCCTGCAGGGTAAAATAGATTTCCATATCCAATTGGGTATGATAATTGGATATTAAGCCAAATCCCATGAGAGTAAGGCTCAATTATTTCCTTTCATCTCCCTCCTCTTTCCCTCCATTGTAGAAGTTCTTTCTTCCTTCTTATGAGATGATTTACTACACTCTACCTCTCCCATTCTCTTACTCCTAGAATATTCCATTCAACAGTAAATTGTATTTTTTTAGGTTTTCATCCTTCATATTCAGCTCACCCTTTGCCCTCTATGTATATATGTATATATACATATATACACACATAAATACACACGGGTACATATACATACCTACACATATGTAATATACAGATACATAGATGCCCATACTCAACCACCTATATGTATTCCCTCTAATACTAATACTGAAAAAGTCTCATGAGTTACAAATAACATCTTTCCAGGAAAGAATGTAAACAGTTCAATTTTAATGACTTCCCTAAGGCTTCTCTTTCCTATTTACCTTTTCATGTTTCTCTTAATTCTTGCATTTGAAAGTCAAATTTTCTGTTGAGCTCTGGTCTTTACAACAAGAATGCTTGGAATTTCTCTATCTCATTGAAATTCCATTTTTTTTCCCTGAAGTACTATATTCAGGTTTTCTGGATAAGTAATTATTGGCTTTAATCCTATCTTTTTTGATCTCTGGAATATCATATTCCATGCCCTTCAAGCCCATAGTGTAGAAGTTACTAAATCCTGTGTTATCCTGCTTGTATTTCCACAATACTTGAATTGTTTCTTTCTGGCTGCTTGTAATATTTTCTCCTTGATCTGGGAACTCTGAAATTTGGCTACAATATTCCCAGGAGTATTTCTTTTCAAATCTCTTTCAGGAGGTGTTTGGTGAATACTTTCTATTTCCATTTTACCCTCTGGTTCTAGAATATCAAGGAAGTTTTCCTTTATAATTTCTAGGCTCTTTTTTTGATGATGGTTTTCAGGTAGACCAATGATTTTTAAATTATCTCTCCTAGATCTGTTTTCCAGGTCAGCTGTTTTTCCAATAAGATATTTCACATTATCTTCTATTTTTTCATTCTTTTGGTTTTGTTTTATAATTTCTGAGTTTCTCATAAAGGCATTACCTTCCATCTGCTCCATTCTGATTTTTAAAGAACTATTTTCTTCAGTGAGCTTTGGAACTTCCTTTTCCATTTGGCTAATTCTATTTTTTGAAGCACTATTCTCCTTGCTGGCTTTTGGACCTCTTTTGCCATTTGAGTTAGTCTATTTTTAAAGGTGTTATTTTCAACTAGCATTTTTGGGGTCTCCTTTAGTAAACTGCTGACTTGCTTTTCATGATTTTCTTACATTGCTCTCATTTTTCTTCCCAATTTTTTCCTCCACCTCTTTTACTTGATTTTCAAAATCTTTTTTGAGCTCTTCCATGACCTGAGACCATTGTATATTTATTTTGGAGGTTTTGGATGGAGAAGCCTTGACTTTTATGTCTTCCTCTGATGGTATGCTTTGTTCTTCCCCACCCAAAAGGATGGAAGAAAATACTTTTTCACTAAGAAAGTAACCTTCTATATTCTTATTCCCTTTTGCAGGCCTTTTCCCAGCCAGTTACTTGACTTTTGAGTCCTTTGTCAAGTGGAGGGTAACCTCTAGGGACCTGTAAGTTCTCATCTCCTCTAAGGTGGCACAATCAAGGGAAAGGAGTTTACTCTTCTCCTGGCCTGTGCTGTAGCTTGGGAGCAACTGCAAGTACTCTTTTCTGTCCAGGATCTGCAAGTAGGATTCCCACTCCAGAGCCTCCACCAACTCCATTACACCAGTGCTCCTCATCACCCTAGGACCACCACTGAGGAATGAAACCCAGATTGGCTGCTCAATTCCCCCCAGCATCTTTAGGCTGAGGGCTCCAAGAATGGACACTGCTGATAAAGTGGCTGCTGCCACCCTGGGGCCAAGGCTGGGGCCAGACTGTGCTACCTTCTCATCCAGGTGAAAGGGCTCTCTTATTGACCTTGGAAGCTGGCTTTGGTATTTGTGTGTTGAGAAATCAGGGAACTGAAGCTGCTACCCATAATTCCATGCCCTGAAGCCTGCTCCAGTCCTGTCCATGATGCATGGCCAAGGGTGTGCTCCACTCAGAGCCTGGTGCAATAGACTTTTCCTTTTTACCTACCAGGCTGTCTTGGGCTGGAAATCTCTTTCACTCTGTTGTTTTATGGCTTCTGTCTTTTTGTTTCTAGAATTTGTTTAGAATCATTTTTTACAGGTATTTTATGGACTATGGTGGAGGTGGGGGTGAACTATGTCCATATTTCTACTCTACCTCTTAGCTCTGCCCCTAAATAATCTAATCCTGAAGAACAACTGAATCAAAGTAAAATCCATAAAAACAATCCATTATTTTTCAAATTGAGCAACAAGAGACAACATACCAAAGCAATAATTATGGGAAAATTTATATCTCTAAATGCTTGTATCAATAAAATATAGAAGAGCAAATTAATCAAATTTAAAAACCAAAAAAAAAAAAACAATTTAAAATTCTCAAGCACCAATTTGGAAATATAGCAAATCAAAGGGGATACTAATAAAATTGAAAGTAAGAAAATCTCTGGTCTAATGAGCAAAATGAGCCACTGGTTTAATTAAAAAAAAAACATAAAACACCAGTTATTTTTTTAAAAGAGGAAAAAGAAAATCGAATTATCAGCATTAAAAATGAAAAAGTTGAAATCATCAATAATTAAGTTGAAATTACAACAATTAAGAACTATTTTGCCCAATTATATGCCAAAAAATTTAGTAATATAAATGAAATGGATAACTGTATATAAAAATGGCAACCATGCTAAGAGAAGAGCAAATAGAACACTTCATTTTATAAAAAAAAAATTGAACAAGTCATAAATAAGATCCCTAATTTAAAAAAAAAATCACCAGCACCAGATGGATTCACAAGTTATTTCTACCAAACAGTTAAAGAATAATTTATTCTAATACTGTACCATCCATTTGGAAAAACAGGTAAAGAAGTCCTACCATGATTCTTTCATGACACAAATTGTTCTGATACACAAACCAGAGCAAAAATAGATGAAGAAAACTATAAACCAATTTCAAAGCATTAAATACAATACTAGTAAGGAGATTATAGTAATATTTCACAGAGGTCATGCACTGCAGTCACGTGACATTTGTACCAAGAATTCAGAGCTGGTTCATTATTAAGGAAACTATCAGCATAATTGACCATATCTATAACAATGCCCCCTTAAAATCATATAATTATCTCAATAGATGCCAAAAAATCTTTATCAAAATACAGCACTCATTCCTATTGAGAACACTAGAAAACACAAGTATAAATGGAACTTTCCTTAAAATTCTAGGCAGTAACTATTTAAAGCCATTATGTAGCTATAATGGTGATAAGTTAGAAGTCTCCCCAATATGATCAGGGGTAAAATAAAGGTGTCCATTATCAACACAATTATTCAATATTATACTAGAAATGCACTTATAGTAATTAGAGAAGAAAAAGACATTGAAAAGTTTAGATTAAGCAATGAGGAAACAAAACTATCACTCAGTAGAGGACATGATGGCATATTTAGAAAATCCTAGAGAATCAACTTAAAAAGAACTGGTTAAAATAATTAACTTAAGCAAAGTTTCAGGATACAAAGTAAACTCACATAAATCCCCACATTTCTACACATTACCAATAAAAACCAGCAGGTAGAGATAAAAAGAAAAATTCCATTTAAGGTACCTGTAGACAATAAAAAAAAAAACTTGGGAGTTTATCTGATAATACAACATCAGAAACTATATGAACATATTTATAAAAACACTTTTTATACAAATAAATTCAAATAAAAACAATTTGAAAAATATTAATTACTCATCAGTGAGCCAAGAAAATATAATAAAATGACAAAAATTTATTTATTCAGCTCCATACCAACAAAACTACCAAAAAGGATTTTATAGAGCTAGAAAAAAATAACAATTCATCTGGAAGAGCAAAAAATCAAGAATATAAAGGGAATCAATAAAAAAATAGGTGAAGAGAGGTGGCTTAGAAGTAACATCTCAAATCGTGTTACAAAGCAATTATCATGAAAGCAATCTGTTTATTGCTTAATACAATGGTACATCAGATTAATTACACAATATGTAGTAGCAAACAATGTTATTAATCTTGCATTTGATAAATGCAAAGATCTAATCTTTTGGATAAGAACTCATTATTTGACAACATTTAATGGGAAAACTAGGAAGTGACTTGTCAGAAACTAGCCAGAGACCAACAGTTTATGCTGCATATCAACAGAAGGTCAAAATGATTACATGATTTAAACATTAAGGGGGATATCCAAAGTAAATAGAGCATGAAAATTTTTCTGTCTGATCTATGGATAAAGGAAGAATTTAATCAAACAGGAGATAAAAAGTGTTATGAAATCTAAAATGGATAATTTTAATTACTTCAAATTTTAAAAATGATGAAATAAACATAACAGATTAGAAGGGAAACAGAAAGCTAAGGAAAAATTAACAGCAAGTTTCTCTGATAAAGGCCTAATTTCTCAAAATTTTAAAGAGAGCTGGGTCAAATTTATGAGAATACAAGTCATTTCCCAATGATAACTAGGCAACCTTCTGAAGAAGTTCTTTGATTTCTATAGTCTGTTTATAGTCATGTAATTTTTAAAAGCCTTAGATCACTATGGATTAGAGAAATGCAAATTAAGATAAGTCTCAGGTACTACTTCATATCTATCAGATTGGTTAATATGACAGAAAAGGAAAATGAAAAATTTTGGAGGGAATGTGGGAAAATTGGGCCATTAATGCAGTTGATGGAATTGTGAACTTATCCAACCATTCTGGAGAGCAATTTGGAACTATGTCTAAACAGCTACAAAACTGTGCATATCCTCTGACCAACCAATACCATTCCTAGATCTGTATCCCAAAGATATCAAAAGAAAAGGAAAAGGACATACATGTTCAAAAGTATTTATAGCAGTTCTTTTAATGGTGGCAAAGAATTAGAGAGTGAAGGGATGAACATCAATTAGAGAGTGATTAAACAGGCTGTAGAATATGACTGTGATGGAATATTATTGTACTACAAATATATTACTATAAAAAAATGACAAGAAAGAGGGTTACAGCCAAAATGGCAGAGTAGAAGCAGAGATCTCTTAGATCTTTCCCCACAAACACCGAAAAAAAACTGTAAAAAATGACTAAACAAATGCTAGAGCAGCAGAAGCCACAAAAATGACAGACTTAAGCAAATTTCCAGCCCAAGAAAATCTGGAAGATGAACAGAAAGGGTCTATTGCACTGGGCTGGGAGTGGAGTGCACATTGGTGTGAGCTATGCCGGTATAGACAGAGCTGGAGCAGGCCTTAGGTGAATGAATCTCTAGTGTGGTTTTCAGACTTCCCAACCCACATGCCAAAGACAGCTTTGAAGGTGAGTAGGAAGGATCTCTTACCTGGCTGAGAAGGGAGCATGATTGGCCCCAGCCCCGGCCCCAGCATCAGGATGGCAGCAGCTATTGCTGAAGTGGAGGTTGCTTCTGGGAGCTGTGTTGAACAAAGAGCTCAAAAGTTAAGCAATTGGCTGGGAAAATGAGCAAATGGGGGAAAAAGAAAGAGATTGTACATTCTTTCTCAGTGAAAGTGTATTTTCTTACATCATTGGTGATGAGGAAGATGAAAACACACAACCAGAAGAGGACAACAAAGCCAAAGCTCCTACATCAAAAGCTTCCAAGAAAAGATTCAATGGTCTCAAGCCATGGAAGACCTTGAAAAGGATTTTGAAAATCAAGTAAGAGAAGGAAAGGAAAAATTGGGAAGAGAAATGAAAGTGTTGCAAGAAAATCATGAAAAACAAGTCAACAGCTTATTAAAGGAAATCCCCCAAAATGCTGAAGAAAATAACATCTTTAGAAATAGACTAACCAAAATGGCAAAATAGGTCCAAAAAGTCAATGAGAAGAATGCCTCAAAATCAGAGTGAGCTAAGTGGAAAAAAGAGGTCCAAAAGCTCACTGAAGAAATTAATTCCTTAAAACATAGAATGGAGCAAATAGAAGCTAATGACTTTACTAGAAATCGAGAATTATAAAACAAAAACAAAAGAATGAAAAAATATTAAACAGTATGAACACTTTCTTTGGAAAAACAACTGACATGGAAAATTGATCCAGATGAGAGAATTTAAAAATTGCTTAAATACCTGAAAGCCATGATTAAAAAAAAGCCTAGACATCATCTTTCAAGAAATTATCAAGGATGATTACCCTGATATTGTGGAACCAGAAGGTAAAATAGAAATGGAAAGAATTCACCTATCACCTCCTGAAAGAGATCCCAAAAGGAAAACTTGTAGGAATATTGTAGCCAAATTAAAGAGTTTCCCAGGTCAAGGAGAAAATATTACAAGCAGCTGGAAAGAAACAATTCAAGTATTGTGGAAACACAATTAGGATAACAAAAGATTTAGCAGCTTCTACGCTAAGGGATTGAAGGGCTTGGAATATGACATTCCAGAGGTCAAAGGAGCTAGGATTCAAACCAAGAATCACCTATCCAGTGAAACTGAGTATAATGCTTCAGAGGAAAAAGTGGAATTTCAATGAAATAAGGGACTTCTGAGCATTATTGTTGAAAAGATCAGAGCTGAATAGAAAATATGAATTTCAAATGCAAGAATCTAGAGAACCCTGAAAAGGTAGACAGGAAAGAGTAACCATAATGGACTTTCTAAAGTTGAACTGTTTACATTTCTGCATGAAAAGATGATATTTGTAGCTCATAAGGTCTTTGTCAGTATTAGGATAGTTGGAGGGAATGTATATATATGCATGTGTGTGTGCATGTGTGTACACACATACACATGTATATACATATACACATACACACGTATGTATATTATATATATATGTATACATACATATATATACACACAAAGAGAGTGATTGAGAGAGAGAAAGAGAGAAGAGAGAGGGAGAGAGCAAGCACAGGGTGAGTTGAATATGAAGGGATATCTAAAAAAAGAAAATTAAGTGTTTATTTTTTTTTAAATTAAGTGTTTAGAGAAATGTACTAGGAGAAAGAGAAAGGTCAAGGTTGAAAGTAGTAAATCATCTCATATAAAAGAGGATTTGAAGAGCTTTTCCAATGGAGGGAAAGAAAGGGAAGATGAAAGAGAATAAGTGAGCCTTCCTTTCATCAGATTTGGCTTCAGAAGGGAATAACACATACACTCAATTGTGTATGGAAGTCTATCTTATCCTACAGGAAAGTAGGGTGGAAAGGAATAAGAGGGGGTAATAATGGAGGAGATGATAGGCTGGGGGAAGGGATAATTGGAAGCAAACACTTTGGTAGAGGGACAGGTCAAAGGAGAGAACAGGAATAAATGGAGAGTAGGACAAGATAGAAGGAAATATAGTTACTCTTTCACAACATGACTGTTATGGAATGGTGTTGCATGACTACATGTACAACCTATATTGAATTGCTTGCCTTCTTAATGAGGGTGAGTGGGAGGGGGTGAGAGAATGTGGAAGCGAAAACTTTAGAAATGAGTGTTGAAAAATGTTTTTACATGTAACTGGGAAAAAGATATATAGGAAATAGGGTATAGAAATTTAAATTAAATATCTGAGGCCAGAGCTGAATTTAAGTCTACCTGACTCCATTTGCAGTGCCCTATCTATCACACCACCTTCTCTCCTAAATTCAGTGGGCACATAATTTAATACAGGAATATGGCCTAAACATGACACATTGATACTAAAGGAGATTTTTAAAAATCTTCAATATTAAGGTCTCAGTCTATAACAAAAATTATCTAGAAAATCAACTCAATCTTCTATTTCATCTCTAGTCCATAGACACAGCTGAAGAAGCTGTCACAATATACTGACAACTACTCATAGAAAACTAATGGATATAATTCTAGATACATAGTGGAATAAAATATTGTCGTCTCATTTCTCATAAGTCTCTTCAAATAAACAAGTTAGGATCATAGAACTTGGAGCTGGAAAGATCCCAGAGATATAATTGGCCTAACCTCCTCACTTATATAAATGAAGAAAATGGGAATCAAATAAAATAATTTATTTGTCTAATGTCCTATAGACAATATGTAACAAAACTGGGATATAAGCCCAGGTTCTGTGCCTCCAAACATGAATGTTCTTTTCCTTCTATGCATTCCGCATTCCATCTATCTATATTAGCATATGGATAACTGAACTGGAAAGAATATCTCTAGTCTGGAAAAGTTAAGGTACTAGTCCAAACCACAGAATTAGTTACTGTATGACTTAGGACTATAAACCAGACCCCTTGACTTACAAGCCAGTGCTATTTTCACCATAGGCTTCAGCTTATGTACCTGATCCTAACACTTTAGGTATAACCTAGTTGGAGAAGACTTAGGCATATAAAACATTGAAAGAAAAATACAAGCTATTATACAAATAGCTAAATTCCACATAAGCAATGCTCACAATGTATGAAATATTGTGTACTATTAGAGATCAGGAAAAAAAAGAGTACTAATAGTGGCTAAAGATACATGAAGAATCTAGCCTGATCAAAGAAGAAAGTTTGCATCAGGGAAAACTGGTAAATAAAATTGAAGCTGTTAAGTGGGGTTATTGTGTACAGATGGTTCACTAAGATGATAAATTTATACTCTATTCAATAAAGTATGGACATCATCATAAATTCTTTATCTTTAGGTTAACAGCAAAATGTTGACAGAATAATAATAAATATTTGGAAATTAACCGAGATAGGTAGAATAAAATGTTAGAAAGAAAAATTCCATTTAAAATTACTACAGAATATATAAAATACTTATACTTCCATTCAAAATAATAACAGAAGGAATAAAATATGGGAACTATATGAATACAATCATGAAACATTTTCTAGAAATAAAAAAGATATAAATAACTAAAAATATATTAACTGCTCATGGGCAGTCTCAACCAATATAACTGAAATGACAATGCCACCTAAAATAATTCAATTATTTGTTGCCATCGCATTCAAACTACCAAAAGATTTCTTCATAGGACTAGAAAAAATAATGACAAAATCCACCTGGTGGAACAAATGGTTAAGAATATGAAATATATTCTTTTGACTTATCAAAAACTTGTATATTATATGTTATTTTCTGTATGTTATCTGATCTTTTCTGCTGATTAACCTCTCTATTTATTAATCAGAGTCAAGTAATTGGGATACTGCTTTGTGGTGCTGTTTTGAGAAATGGTACTGTGAGGCATCCTCTCTCTCTCTCTCCCAATTTTGTTTTCATTCTTTTTCTTGGGATTCTGATCCTTTATCTGAAACTACTTTTTCCAAGGTATTAATAATCCCTCAATTGCCAATTTTTTTAAAGTCTTCATATGTCTCAATCTATTTGCTTTATCTGACAATATTAACTACGCTATCCTCCTAGACACATTCTTCTCTCTAAGTTTTTGTGACACTCATCTCTCCTGGTCCTTTTCCTTTATGATCACTTCTAATGGCCACCTTTGTTGGTTCATCACCCATATGTCATACTTCACTTCTATATATGGATGGTCTCCACTGTTCTCTTTTAAACCCTCTATTCATTATTTCATGGTAAACTCTTCATCTCTCACGAGTTTAATTATCATTTTTCTACATGTGACTCAGATTCATGTATATATATATATATTTATGTGTATATATATATATATATATATACGGACATACAGACAGAGACAGAAAGGCATATATATATACACACATTATACATGCATATCTTACAAACATATACAATACATACACATGTACATACATACACATATACATACATGTGTATATATATACAAATATACATATAATATATAATACATACACATATCCAAACTCAGTCTCTTCTCTGAGCTCCAGTTTTACATTATCACCTGTTTATTGGACATTTTAAAACTTGGTGTTGTGGAGATATATTAAACTGAGAATATTCAAAATTGAACTTATTATCTCCCCCCATCAAAAAAAATAAACCCTCTGCTCTTCAAAACTCTATTATTTCTGTAAAATGCACAATCTTAGTTTCTTTCTCTCGGATTTGTAATATGGGCATTATCTAGAATGCTTAACTTTTCCTTATCTCACATAGCCTACCAATTGCCAAATCTTTCTAGTTTTACTTTCAAAATATTCCTCTTATCTGACCCCTTTCTCTCCACTTACAGAGATACCACTTCAGAAAACATTTTCATCAATTGTCATCAAGATTATTGTAACAGCCTCCCAACTGGTCTCATTTCAGTTAATATTATATACTTTTTCAAAATCACTTTTCATAATTGCAAACAAGATCAAATGATGATACCACTCAGTCATCTCCAGTGCCATCATATTGCCTCTAGGATCAAATATTTAGCTTTTAAAATCCTTTACAACCTGGTCAGTTTATCTTTCTAATTCAATGTTATTCTCCTATCTACCTACTGTGATTCAGTTAAATTTGTCTTCGTTTTGTTTCTCTCAAGGAATACTTGATCTCTTGACTTTCCTCATATCCAGCATGTACTTTCTCCTCACCTGTACCTCATATAATCCCACTTTTTTATAAGATGCAATTCAAGGACTATTATCTGCATGAAGTCTTTCCTGATGACCCCAAATTCCAATGCTCTTCCTCCCGTCCTATCTATATTGAATTATCTTTGCATTTATTGGTATTTATTTATTTTCTATTTGTATTTTTATATATTGCATTTATTCATTTATTTATATATGTGCTTTAAGAATTCCCCACTAGAATCTTTGTACCTTGAAAGAAGGACCTGTCTCATTCCTTATAATATTTTTCTGCTTATTGTGGTGCCTGGTACATTGTAGGCATTAATATAAACTTGGTGACTGACTGTCATAGTCCTAGACGAGGTAGAAGTAATAGTTTAAAAAAATTTAAGAAAAATAAGCAAATAGACCAAGTATACATAAAGGGGAATCATATCATACACAGAGCTGAACACATTGAGGGGTCAATTAATAAAATATCTGAAAGAGGTGAAGATACTAAACCAGACTTCAACACTAAAACAAGGTCATTTTTTTTTTTTGTAAACAACATCTAGAAATATATGCCTATTTCCTATATGTATAAATTTTTATGAGAATCATCTACACACATCAAAGGCATTCTCCCTGAGGGAACAAGCAATCTTTTGTAAGCAATATTTGAAATAATTCATTACAGCAAAATGCCACTTCAAGTCTCTCTCTGTCTCTCTTTATCTCTCTCTTTCTCCGTCTCTGTCTTCCAATCACATATGACAATTACTTTGTCTTAAACAGTTTAACAATTGACATAATAGTGTTCACCAATTCAGTGATCCTAAGTATAAGGTAAAGCTTAAAGCAAGGAGATGCATGCTTGCCAAAGGCGCACACCATTGTTGGAGGAGACCCAGTGAAGAATCCAAGTAGAAAAAGAATTCTCTGTGTCTTCAAAGTACTCTACATGCTCTTGTGGGTGATGACATTTTGTCGATTACATTGAGTCCCTGAACTTGGCAGAGCTTCCAGGAAGATTTCTATGATTACCCAAAAGAATTTGATGAAAAATGTTCCTCACAGGTAAACTGAAGGAAAGAATATCTATTGTGCAAATTATTTATGACAAACAGTTCTTTGGACATAGTAGAAAATTTCCCTTCCCTTCCCTTCCCTTTCATCCTCATAAATTCTGACTAATCTTCTTGTATTATTTCTTGCATTATGATATTCAAGTTTTTACTTTTCTTCCAAGATACTGACAACTGTTTTGTGATTTTATGCATCCTATCTTAGAGAGCAACATTTTTTGCTTGAATAGAAAGCATATTTTCTCCTAATGTTAATTACTTTTTTGCTTCTCTTCTAAATTGTCCTTCATTGCTGTTATTTCCTTTCCAATTGCTTGTTCTATCTTTTGTCTCCTTGGTGAGATTTGTCATCACAGACTCAACTTTTTCTATTATGTGAATTAATTTTGTTATGAGAGCAATAAATTCTGCTCTTACACTTCTCACTTCTACTAAAAAACCTCTTGAAAAACATGTTGTGGATCTATATTCTCCTCAAATTCCACAAGGCTTTCTCTCTCATCAAGTATTGAATCATTTTCCTTTGTTTTATAGTATTTATTTACAGATGCCTGAACTCATTTACTAGAGCAAGGGTCCATATTTTTGCCTGCTTTTACTATTGTATCTATTGATTTATCTGTTTATGTTCAAGAGCTTTGAGTGTTATTACTTCTGAGATTTTTGATAATTCGATCTTTTTGCTCCCTTACTTTCTTTTATTACTAACTTTCTGACTCTGTTCTATCTGACAGTGTTTTTCTCAGAGTTGGATCCCAAAGCGTCTTAGCCTTTGCCCATACTGGGCAATTCATAGTTCATCAGCCTAGGTCTCTGCCACAAATTACTTTTTCAGGGACAGTACAGACTCCAATCGGATTCTGGATTCTTTCCCTCAGGCTTACTGGACTACCACACAACCCCTTCCCTACTCCATATTGCATCTTGTCTCACTCCCTTTGTTTCTCATTTCTCTGACCCAGTCTTACGGAGTATTGCCACACTGGTGTTATTGAAGTTTGGTTTGATTTCTGACTTTGGGTTTTAGATATTTCAACAATGCAAGGTGGGAGCAATGGGGGATTGAGTTCTATTTCAAAACCAAACATATAACCTTCGCATTTCCTTCTGTTTCTCCATTCTCCTGCAGAGATCTTTGAACCACAGAATACTATCAAAAGCTGGCTATTGAGGTCTTAGCAAATTCCTGCAGGTTAGAGCTTGGATCTCCTTGATATTGGAAGGGATGGGGGAGGAGCAGAGTATTAAGTTTCATTTTGTTGTAACTCTGTGGTGCTGATAACTAGTGCAATCTTACTTCTAGTGAAATCTTAATCACACCCAGTCATCTGGGGACAGGGGTAAGGAGAAGGATGCAGTGAGCGTAAGTTAAGCATTATTTTATGGTATATTTTTTAATCCTTTTCAGTTCTTGGTTTCATAGAACATGGAGAGAGAAGGAGTGGCTTTACTTTGTGTTAGAGAAGTTTATTACGTCATGAGGATCAGAGAAAATGTCTAGCATCTTGGTAATATGACCACGAAGTAAACAAGCAGGCAATCAAGAAATTGACAAGCAAAATTTATTAAGCACCTACCATGTACCAATAATTTTTCTAGGCTCTGGGTATGCAAAAAATAAAATGGGACAATTCTTGTTTCTAAAGAGGCTACCTTCTATTGAAAGAGAGAATATGTACATATATAGAATAAATTAAAAATAAATGCAAGGCAGTTAAGGAAGGGCACTAGTAGTTGAAGAGATCATGAAAGGCTTCATTTAGAACAATAGTTCTTTTAAATATATATATATATACATATATATATATATATATGAAATTTATTTTTCAGTTCTCAACATTCACTTCCACAAGAATTTGAATTCAAAATTTCTCCCCATCTCTCCCCACTTCCCACCCTAGGACAGCATGTACCCCATCCACCCTTTACTCCAGTCTGTCCTCCCTTCCATTACTCCTCACTTCTTCCATCAGCCACCCCTCTATTTTCCTGTAGGACAAAATAGATTTCTATGCCTCATTGCCTATAACATCTTATTTTCCAGTTGCATGATAAAACAATTTTTAACTTTCATTATTAAAGCTTTGAGTTCCATATTCTTTCCCTTCCTTCCTCCCCACCCACCCTCATTGAGAAAGCAAGCAACTCAATATAGATCATACATGTGTAACAACGCAAAATACTTCCATAATTGGTCATTGTCCTTCGTTCTCAAAGAGAACCAAAATGACAGCACCATGATAAAGTGAGGTTTCATTGTGTTGACTGTGGCTGATCAGTCCAATGTGAGCTTGGAATGCTCTACCACAGTTTGGGCACAGATAGTCCGTGTGGATATTTGCACATTCTACATTTACTTTGTGTTGTCTCAATTCTGCTTTGCTTGTAGAGTACAGCACCCTTTCTGATGTGGACATGTCATGCTGAGCAGTCCTATGCCAGTGTCTCCCGTGTCGCGTAGTCAAATCCAAAGTTATTGAGAATGACCTTGTATCGCTTCTTCTGGCCACCATGTGATTGCCTGCCCTATGTGAGTTCTCCATAAAATTGTCTTTTTGGCAAGTGTACATTTTACATTCTAACAAAGTGGTCAGCCCATGGGAGTTGCACTCTCTGAAGCATAATTTGAATGCTCGGCAGTTCAACTTGAGCAAAGACTTCAGGGTGTGGTACCTTATCCTGCCAGGTGATCCTCAAAATCTTCCTAAGACAGTTCAAATGGAAGTGATTCAGTTTCCTGGCATGGCACTGGTAGACTGTCCATGTTTCACAGGTATACATCAATGAGGTCAGCACAATGGCTCTGTAGACCTTCAGTTTTGTAGTCAGTCTAATACCTCTTCTCTCCCAAACTTTTTTCAGAGCCTTCTACACACTGAGCTAGCTGTGGCAATGCATGCACTCATTGTCAATGTGTACATCCCTGGAAAGTACACTACCAAGATACTTATCAACAGCATTCAAAACTTCTCCATTTTTTCTAACAGATAGTTCCATGTATGGATGGAGTTCCAGTGGCTGATGGAACACCTGTGTTTTCTTGGTATTGATTATTAGGCCAAAATTAGCACAGGTAGCAGAAAACTGATTCATACTTTATCGCATCTCAGCTTCAAAAGCTGCATTAAGTGCACAATCATCTGCAAACAGAAAATCATGCCCCAGCAAGACTTTGGTCTTGGCTTGTAACTTTTTCAAATTGAATAACTTATCATCAGTATGGTAGCTAAGCTAGATGTCTTGTTCATCCTCATTGAAATCATTTGGCAATATGCCTGAAAACATCATGCTAAAAAGCATGGGAGCAAGCACACAACCCTGTTTCACTCCATTGGTTACTGGGAATGCATGAAAGCATTGTCCGCTATCCAGAATTTGGGCAAGCAGCATTATGAAATTGACATAAAATGCTGATGAACTTCTCTGGGCAACCAAATTTTGACATAATTTTCAGTAAGCCCTCAAGACTAACAGGGTCAAAGGCCTTGGTCAGATCTACAACCGTTGTGTACAGACCTCTGTTTTATTTCTGGCATTTTTCCTGGAGTTGTTGGGCAGCAATCACTACATTGACTGTTCCTTGGCCCTTTCTGAAATCATACTGGCTCTCAGGTAGATGACCATCTTCCAGGTGAAGGATGAATCTGTTACAGAGGACTCTAGTAAAAATATTACCATCAATGACTAAGAGAAAGACCCCCCATGATTATTGCAAGATAATCTGTTCCCTTTACCTTTATAGAGATGGACTATGGAGGCATCCTTGAACTCCTTGCCATATAACCTAGAATATTTTAGTCAAGTTTTGCATAAGGAATGGTCCCCCTACTTTGTAAATCTCATCTGGAACAGAATCAGCACCAGATACTTAACACATGAACAGGGCCTAATGGACCTCAAAACCCCTTTTTCAGTTGGAAATTCAGCTACGGAGGGATTGATTTCAACCTGAGGTAAATGGTCAAAGGCCTCAGCATTGATTGATGATGGTCTGTTGAGAACACTATGGAAGGGTTCAGCTCATCTTTCTAGAATCATGTCCTTATTACTAATCAATGTGGTTCCATCAACACTGAGTAGTTGTGATGAACCATAGGTTTTTGGTCTGTAAATGACTTTCAGGTAAACATAAAAATGCTTTGAATTGTTACTATCAGCATAAAACTGAATTTCATCTGCCTTCTTACTGAACCAGGAATCTTGCATCTTTCTAAGCTTTGCTTGTACTTAGTTTTTGATGGAATTAAATGCTTCCTTCTTAGAGGTGGATGAACTCTCATGCTGGTAAATCATGTGGTTTTCTCATTTTTCATTTAGCAGCTTCTGGATTTCCCCATCATTTTCATTATATCAGTCTTGGTGTTTGTGAGTTCTGACACAGATGGGAAACTGCAGTGCTGTACACCAAATCTCTGAAAACTTCCCACTCTTTTCCTGTTCCACTGTTGCCAACTGTATATTGGCTCAACTTTTCCTCCAAGTTAGTAAGTGAACAAACTGTTCATGATCAGAGAAGAACTCTAATTTGTTGACATTAACTCCTCTGGTAGTTATTTTGCCTTGGGGGCAGCACTTTTGATTAACGTGAAATATTTAGTTTGGAAAGGATATGTCTATGATGAGTTCAGCACTCTGCACCACACATTGCCTTTGTCACTCCCACATCTTGTCTGTTGCTTTTTACAATCATATAATCTATTAGATACCAATGTTTGCTGTGAGGGTGCATCCATGAAGTTTTATTGCATTTAGGTAAATGGAAAACAGTGTTGGTGATGAGAAGGTCATGCCATGCACAAGTCTTCAGTAATAAATGACCATTGCTGTTACTGTTTCCAACTCTATTCCTCCCTAGGACTCCCTGCCAAGTCTGCTAGCATTAAAGTCACCCAGAACTTTGAGTTTGTCTTTTTGGCACATTGATGACACCATTCTCTAGGTCTTCACAAAATTTTTCTTTGACCTCATCAGGGTTTGTTATGGTGGGAGCAATTGCACTGATGATGGTGGCATGGTGTTTTCCTACAAGTGGCAATGGCATTGTCATGAGCCTGTCATTCACTCCTTTTGGCAGGCATACTAGCTTGCTGACTGGATTAGTTTTGATTGGAAAACCTATGCCAGCTTCATGACTCTCCCGTTCAGTGTGGTCACTTCAGAAAACAATGTGTATCCAGCTCCAACTTCAGTAAGCTGGCCTTCTTTAGAAGAAACATAGGAAGTAATGAGGATGAGATTTGGCAAGTGCCTTCAAATAGAGTTGGAGAAGGAAAAAAAAGGAAATAAGGAATAAGTTCTTGGTGAATCAAAAGAAGAAAAAGAATAATGCAGAGTCACACAATCTGGCAAAAATGTTTCAAGAGATATGTGGTTGTCTTGTTACAAGGTTTCATTTGTGTTAGATATAGAAACAGTAGATGGGTTCACATTCTAGCTCTGCCATTTGTTAGTTATGTGACCAAATGGAAAGTAACTTCTCTGACCCAGATACCCCTCTATCAAATGAAGGATTGCCCTGGATGTCCTTCAAGTTCTCTTCCAGTTATAAATCTATGCTTTCCATATGATCAACAGGTTTCCTTAGAATCAATTAATATGGAATGGTAGGAAGCATGCAGCTTGGAATAGGAGATCATGGGGGGCAATTCTACCATTTTTTATTTTGAAGTTGACCTCAAAATTGGATAAACAACGTGTTTGCACCACTGAAAAAATTACTTTAGGAAAGTAAACTGAAACAAGTACAATGAGATTATGGAAAACAAAAAGAAAGTAAAAATGTAAAAAAAAAAGATGACTTGAAAATTCTAAAACTCATAGTATTTCAGTGAAACTTTTGCTGCAGAATGATGTCATCAATTTCATCGGATAAAATATCTTTTACTTCCAGAGAGATATTTTCCATATTTTCTCACTGTGAATTCTTGACCTTTCCTTAACTTTTAAGTCTTATGTTATGCTTTACCTTAAAATCTGACTACTTCATTTCTACTCTTTAGAGAACTCAATATGTTCATATTGAAAAGGTAGATTCAGAGAGAAGTGGCAGTGAGTGAACATAGTGCTGGATTTGGAACCAGGAAGAACTTAGTTCAAATTAATATCTATGTGACTCTGCTTCAGTCACTTAAAATCTATCTGCATCAGTGTCCTTTTCTTTAAAATGGGGATAACCATAGCACCCAGCTTTTGCAAGGATAAAGTGTAGGAATTTTTGTATAACTTTGGCCAACCTTAAAGCTCTATAATTGCTATCGTCATCATCGTCATCATCATCATCTATCATTTATTGCATTATCACGAAGTCTTTCCTCACCCTGCTTTCCTCTCTCAGTGCCTCACACACAAAGTAGAATATGAAAACGTATCAAAACAACAACAGCATGAAACCAAACATACAAAGAGTAAAATCATAATCTTGTGCCTTGGAATGCTTGCTGTACTTTTCTTCCTTTAAAATATGATAAACAATGTTTTGCTACTTTATTTAAAACATTTGTGCAATCTGGTGTTGCATTATCAATATTATGCAAATACAGTTCTTGTGCGTATGAATCTTGTTTTCATTTTTATTGTTCTGTTTAAAGGTTAGCAAAAAAAAATCCATTAAAATGGATTGCACAAACACTTTGATCCCCAAACTTCAAACTCTCCCTTTTTTTCCCCATGCTGACAGCCAAAGCTGAAACTCTGTTACAGTTTCTTTTAGGGGATAAAAGGAATGAAAAGGGATAAAAGCAGATTCCCAATTCAGAAACATACAAATCAGTGACAGAGCTGGAATTAGCTGCGTCTTCAGAGGTGGCAGTACAGCTATGTTCAGTGGTGTGGTGAACAGATCTTCTATTTTTGTGGTTTGAAAAATGGATTCCATTCATTTCTGTGGGAAACCTAGAGAATCCATCTTTGATAGAGCAAGAAACTAAACCTCAGATCAAAGCATTTTTAAGGTAAAAAAATTTTTTTAAGTAAAAAAAGAAGGAAACAAAAGACCTCCATACTTTTCCCCTTGTCAGCTGACAGAATTATCCATAACATCAAGAAGACATGGAAATAGTTGTCAAGAGATTGCACTTAATATGATTTTGGTCATCATATGCATGTTGGCCACAGTTGGGGCAAACATTCCCTTTTCCCTTTCCCACTAGCAACCAACTTCTCTCTCCAACATACTTTCAACAAAAGAATAAGTGAATATGAATAAAGGTATTCAGAGTCTGCATCTAGGAGTTTCATGTTATCCATTTCCCTAATTCATTTTGTGACATTGAGATGGAATCATATTTGAAAACCCCAATAAAAGACTGAAACAGGTCATATCTTGTACACACATGACTAGAGAATTCTTCTTAAGACACTCAATGAAAAAAGTAACAATTGAGAAAAGAAGCTCAATTTCCTTATTAGACAGATTTAATTTTTACTAAGAGTTTTTGGTTATGTGGATGAACATTTATATCCACAATCATAGGGAAAGCTAAATATGATGCTGATATATAAAATACACATTTACTTCTACTGAATTAATAAATTTTTTGATCAAGTAAATAATATAGTGGATTTTTTTTCAGTGAATAAGAAAAATTATCTAAAGATATATTAATCACTTACTTTCACAGCCACCTTTAGATTTCCTGTGCCTGGAGCCATGATATCTTTTGCCACACCTTCAAAAACTGCCCCAAAAGCTCCACTTCCAAGAAAGCTCATCAAGGTAAGTTGATCCCTGGGAAAAATAGGAAGAGACTCCAACTCTAGCTGTGTGGGCAGGTAGCTGTGAATATTTAGAGATTTATTCATAACTGTCAGTATTTGATAAATTGAAAAGATTCAATTTAATTCAACAAGTATTCATAAATACACTGTGACAGGCTTAGGCACTGCACTAAGCGATGGCTATGCAAATATCTCAAAGACATTACATTCACCTGACAGATATCTGTACAACAACAACAAAAAATACAATATACTTTGAGGAGGGAGAAAGCATGACAATCAAGGCAATCAGGGAAACCTTCCCATAGGAGGCGACCATTGAGTTGAGTCTTGAAGGAAGCTGAGAATTCTAAGAGGCAGAGGTGAGGAGTTAATACTTTCCAGGAACAGGGATAAGCTATGCAAAAGAAAAGAAATGGGAGACAGAATGCTGAACTCAAGAATTGGTGGTGTGTTTGTCCTTTGTTCTACTATGACATCAAGATGGTGACATGACTTGCAGTTGACTTTGATTTGAGGGAGGGAGGGCTGTGCAAGGTCACCAGCCTCACTTTCTTCTCCTGAGCCATCTGGGTCCAGTGACCTGATATTCATCAGGATGACAGAAGATGGCCCAGGATGCAATGGAAGACTCTGGCTCTTAAAGACAACTAATAAATTATATGTGAGCTCATGTGTGAGAAATGAAGGAGCACATGTTCAAATGACCATAACTCAAGCAGTTTATTACTGATGTACATACAAGGGCATGGTTCCTCATCTCTACATGAATGCCGAAGTGGTGGAATGAACATTCTGTGGGATGTGTTCTGCAATCAGGAGCACAGATCTCTGTGCCCTTACCTGATTGTTGGTGCTGGGCAACAGCAGTCCTTGTTGTTCAACAGGATTGGCTGGTGAAGTGATGAGAAATGTTTGCTAACTTTGCAGAACTGGCTTACATGAAGTTTGCTAAGCCAATGATAAATCATGAGAGTTTTGTATTCCTTGTCTAAATGAAGTTGATTGAACAATACTGTATATGTAGGAACAACCCAGTACATAGGTACCTTAATCAGTGGTCAAACATGGTATCACTTCTGTCCATTGGGATCTACTCATAGGCCATCCTCACAATATAACTTTATTTTCATTGTTTTTTGACACTATTATACTGCAATCATTTCCAACATTCTTACAGTCATAATTCCTTAAATATGTAACTTGACAAGTTTCTACTTTTTCTTGGCAACCACTGGATAATTCTGTTAAAATACTGGGGAAGGTGGGACTAATTTTATGTTTAAAAAATGAATTTTATTTTTATAATAAATTTTAAATTTCATGAAAACATTGAGATGAATTGATTAGTGGCATAATGCATTTCAGTAACCAGGGAAGTTACAGATTTAGGAACTAAATGAAGAGGTGAATGATGGTAAGGAGTGAGATTAGAAATAAGATTTAGACGGAAGCGATGCAAGTGAGAGAAGCTTTCCTGTTCCTAGTAGTTCAAAATAAAGAACTAGACATACATCACATTTAAAAGAAAAGGTGAACTGATATTAATTGCTTAAAGAGGCAATATACTCCACTTTAATGTCAAATATTTATGCATATTTATCTCCAAGAAAAAGTGCATGTCTCCATCTCTTGAGAACTTGGCTAGATTTTGTGTTGTTTCCCAAGCTGTTGTTTGGGAAATATGATATGTTGATACTTTGTTATTAAGTTAATAGAGGTTTAGGAATGGTTTAGACTAACAGAGTTGTGTAGACATAAGCTAGGTTTAAAATATTATCATTACCTTGGCTTGTTAGTTCCCTGGACATACATAAAGATCATAAAGTTCAGATTCCAGGATTCTAATTTAATAATGGAACTTTTCATTTAGGGTTTTTTTCAGATTATACTAACAAAGCTAAGTCCACTATGACAAGACATAAAAGAAATGCAATGGATATAACAGCTAAAATAAATGATTCACTATATTAAAAGAGATGAGAGAGACAAACCAAAACATATTTCTTAGAGACTTTCTTCTTATACAAGAAAATTAAAACCATTTACCTGGATGAATACCAGACATTAGTTTGGATAACTGCAGTATGCATTCCTCGAATATGTGCCAGTTCTAAATCTGGATGGTAATTCACAGGAAAACTGCTTGTATTGCCCCTTTGTTTATTCTTATTCAGTTTGCGTCCTTTAAAAGAATGAATACAGGATTAACATGACCTACTTTTCAATTTGTTTTTTCTGGATTTTGTATCATCAACCAAAAATCCTAAAAAAGACCAAGAGCAAAATATTTTCAAAAACATTCCAAGCTATAGGAAATCACACACTGGTGGGAAAGGGTGGGTTATGAAAAGTTAGCACTGTCAGCACTAAAAGCCTAATTTCTTTCTTTTGCCCTGGAATAATGATTTCAGTTTTAATTTTCTGTGCATTAGGAATACAGGTATTCTTTCAGAAAATCTCGGACTCCTGAAAGTAAAAGTGACTTTCTCTCTCTTTCTCTCTCTCTCTGTGTCTCTCTCTGTTTCTGTGTCTCTGTCTCTCTAAACATATACATATATATGTAAATATTAATGGAAATAGTTAACATTAAACACTTTATATACATTTATTAACTTTTAATATTAAATAATTTTAAATAAATATTTATGATTGATTCTGAAGTTGGCTAGTACTGTGGTAATAACCATAGTGCAGTGCAAATATAGAATAATCTAATAGTAGTTTGCTAGATATTAAAATGAAGAAGTAGAGAGTTAAGCCAAGAATCATTTAAGTGCCTACTCTGTGCTAATCACTGGGGATATAATCATTGAAAGGGAAGGAAAAAGAATCAATCCCTCTTGTCAAGAAGCCCATAGTCTAAGGTGAAAGAAACATGCAAGACAATAATATTCAAAAAAAATACAAGATGACTGAATCCATGCCTATATTTTGAGAAACTAGATAATCCTGGAAAATACAGATGTCTATGTAAATTTAGTTTAGCTACTGTGGGAAATATGGAGGAAAATCAATTTGTTAACACCTTGAAGATTAAAGCACCACAATCAGTGCTTTATAAAGAACAGTGCTTTATAGAGAACAAGTCCTACCTGGTTAACATAATTGTTTTATGTGACAGGATGAGAAAGATGGATAGATATAGCCTCTTTTGACATTAGCAAGGTCTTTGATTTTGCTTTTGTTTGTGGCATACATTAATAAAGTGAGAAAGAGAGAAAAGTTGTCTAGATCAGGGATGGGGAACCTGTGTCCTTGAGGCCACATGTGACCCTCTAGGTCCTCAAATATGACCCTTTGACTGAATTCATTTGGCCTCAAGGCCACAGTTTCCTCACTCCTGATTTACATTGTGCAGCTATTTGATAAGTGTACAAAGGCTATGTTTACTTATTGCCAAAATCTGGGCTAAAAATGCAAAATCTCAGCCAGTTGTCCAGGTGTTTTCCATAGATCATGCCAAATACCTCAATATTTTCATGCGTTACTAGCTAAAATTGCCATTTTCATTCAGATATTTGGCAAAGTGCAGGCATTTCTGTACAGTGTTTATTACTTGGTATGTGGGGTTGTAGGGAAAGGGAGGAAAGAAATCCCAAGCAGCACATGACTGGGGCCTAGTGAATAAGTAGCAAGACTATCAAAGTGTTGACATCTCTCTTTAAGCTCTGTCAGCAGGGAGGTTGCCGATCTATCAGCAATCAATCAGCAATCCTCTAGAGGGACAAGAAAGAGATAAGCACTGAGCCTGCTGTAGACTTGAAAATTAATAGTAGGAGTGAAAATTGAACTCTTTATTGGCTACCAACACATAAAAGGAGAGTATAGGTCAGCAGCAACCTTAGTTCAGCAACAAAAAAGGGCTATTATTGGCATGAGGAAGAGTAGAATGGTGATGCTAACTGAACATTATGCCTGAGGCATAAATACTCTTTGGCAAGAATTGCTAGAGACTGCCAACCCTGATGTGTTGCAGCAGACACACAGACACAGACACAGACATAGACACAGATACAATACATAAGTATACACCAAATTATAAACATTTAAAACAAATTTTAATTTTGTAATTAAGAGTGAAAAACGACATAGTGTAATGGATAGAGATAGCTGGCCTTGGAGTAAAGAGGACCCAGATTCAAGTTCTGCTTGAAAAATTCACTGTGTAACCGTGGGCAAGCAACGCAATCTCTCAGTATATCAGGCATTTCTCTAAGATTATGAATTACTAGTAAACTGGCCATTTATATCATTGGAGGGAATTTCAAATACTGGAACTATTTATGTTAAAAAATTTGGCACTGCTCCTTTCTGTCCCCTCAAAAAAAGTAGGAGTATAAGATATAATTAGGGTGAGATATACCTACTCAGCTCCCCATTACATTTATCACAAACTGGAACCTTATTAGAAATATTGCCAATTTTAAATTAAAAAAATAAAAGCAAGAGAGAGAAAGACAGTGAGACAGAGAAAGAGAGGACAGAGAAAGAGAGAGAGAGAGAGAGAGAGAGAGAGAGAGAGAGAGAGAGAGAGAGAGAGAGAGAGAGAGAGAGAGAGGTATTTAGAGCAATGAATAGACATTTATGCAACTAAAGATAAGCAAAGAAAACAAGACCTTGGAAGAACTGTTAGGGAAACATGGGTTATTATTCCATCTGGAAAGAGAAAGCAAAGTGGAAATTTTAAAATACCCTTCAATTTTATAAATGCATCATGCAGAAAATGATAATGAAATGTTTTTCATGCTTCACTCAGGACCAAATAGCAAGTGAGATTAAGCTACAAAATAAGACATTTACACGAAATATAAAGAAAAACTTCCTGAAACTGAAAATAGCATGTATTAAAATGAAATTCAAATGCAATGGTAGAATTTCTTTCTTTAGTAATCTTTAAAAAAATCAGATAGATTTCACCTTTCTGGTATGGTTTACGAGTGCTAGTGCCTAAAGACAAGAAAATAGTGTAGGTGATTTTTAAAAAATATACTCAAGCTAAAGAGTATGACAAACTAAAAAATGACAGTGATTATAAAGGTGTAAAAATGTGTTTAAATTCTGAGGGAATAATTACATGATTCACCAGAGCTTTACACTGTACAATAAAAACAGATGTTATATACACATGTGTACAAAAATCTCTTTGTATTGTGTGTGCATATCTTTATCAATATCTCACAATGTTTACATTTCATTTTAAAAGCTCCTTGACGTAACTTTGATGAATATACCAGGGCATTTTTATGATGAGTAATTGGAAGAGTTCACCTACTTATGGGCTATGAATTTATCCACCAATTGCATAAAACATGACTTTATATTTAAATTTTAACAGCAAGTATATTAGCATAATTAAGTCACAGTCATTTAAAATACAATTACCAAGTAATAGATTGGTTTCTGCACCTATAATGCTATTTTCCTTAAAATATATGAAAATTGTAGATTCATAAATATCTATAAATTGTACCCACCATATATTACTAAGGAGACGCAAAGTACAAAAGAGAGAATCACTGCAAAAATAGGACCAAGCACAAGTAGGACAAAGTTTTCTTGAGGGTCTGTTGGATATAGAGAAAAATTCTTTAATAAAATCTATTTTCTCAATTATAAATGAGCAAAAGATGAATCTAAAATTTACATTAAAATGCATGCCCCAACCCAGTTTATATCTCTATGATATATCTGTCCATTTTCATGGAAGAATCATGGGGGACTAAAGGTTTTTTTTTCAAATCTCTTACTTTTACCCTTGTTAAATTAAGGTTATGATGAAGATGGTCCCCTTCTAACAGTCATTAGCATTTTGTGGTACTCTATTTCCATTAATAAAATATCTACAATTCATAATCGAGCACTTTAGAATTTTACACACTATATTCTTATTCACATACACTTTGGACAGTTCTAAGAATGGTTATAACTGGACTGTTTCTCTTTTATATAGATATTTCAAAAGCTTTTCCCTGCTCTTTGCCCTACCTTCTACTGATTAAATTCAACTGATTAAATGCACATTAATTTTTTTTCATCTTATTCTATAGGGTCTGAGTTAGCATCTATATAACTTAGGGAAATTGCTCTCTATAAGTGGGCCATTAATAAAAATAAGGGCAATATTTAACCAAAATAGCATATTAATTCAAATTTCCTACCTTTATGGACCAAGACAAAGTCTTTACTGATGTCACTGAAATTGCCCACCCCAAGGCTATTTACTGCAGCAACACGGAAGTGGTATATTCCCTGGAGACTTCCATAATGCCAAGAGCAGACACTGGTGTTGCATGGAGCTTGGTGTACAGTTACCCAAATTTTTGAGCTATTGGTCTTTGAGAATGTATCATTCTGTAAGGATCTAAGGAAAGAGGAAAAATATTTTGGAAAGATGGTATGAATATACCTTAAGATAATAAATATATTGATCTAGATGGAATATGCATATTTATATATATGTAATATATATATGTATATGTATTATGTGTATTAGTATATATGCACATATCAGGGCAGTGGAGATACAAAGGCCGAAATAATAGAGTGGCTGTCTGCCAGGTATTTATATCTTACAATCCAATTAAAATAATATTTTAAGTAAAACTAGTGTTACTTCAATGGCATTATTAATTGTTTAGACATGGAAATAAAAATTGTTTTAAAAATGGAAATAGGTAGTCAAAAAATCACCTTCTCCCTGAAACTTAAGAAAATAGGCATTATTACAGGAAGGAAAAAAACCGCACTCTTAAATGTAACAAGAATTTCAAAGTACACATTTTCAAGTTCATTTTTAAAAATTATCAGTGGTTAAAATGATAAGAATTTCTGACAGTGTTAATAAAATGCATCAATTAAGCCTTATCCTGGCTAAAAGCAGATATAATAGGAAACAGAGATATTTTCCAACACTGAACCTTAGAGAGTCCTTATTCTTCCAATGAGAAAATTAAGGTTCAAAAAGATAAAGTGATTTTCTTAAGGCTACACCTGAATTCAAACCAAGGTCTCTGACATCACATCCACTATTCTTTCTACTATACTACACCATTCCTTTTTTTCTGTGTTAATGGCTCCCAAACTATAAAAGTGTGAGGTCTCTGAGGTATGTCCTTATCTGTCAAGTAAAGGGCCAAGTTCTGAAGCCCAGTTGATACAGAAACACTTTTCACTCTTGTTGCCTAAGCAGTACAGGGCATTTTATCTTTCCCCACTGATGCCTAAAACTACAAAAATTATAGCCAAAAAGGTAGAATTTCTCTCTGGCTAAGCAACTTTCTAAGAATAATGCAGCTACTAAGGCCAAAAGATGTTTTGAAAGTGGTCAGAAAGAATTAATGCAAAAAATGCCAAGTCTACTTCAAGTAATTAGCTGATATCCTAGGATAATCTCAATCAAAAAAGTTTCTTTTCCCCATTTAATTTTTTAATATATTAATTTGCTATTATTTTCCTCCAATTACACATAAGAACAATTTTTAACATTTTTTAAAATGAATTCCAAATACTTCCTTTTCCTTTCTTCCTCTCCATCCCTCTCATTAAGAAGGCAAACAATTGGGTATCAGTTATACATGCACAGTCACACAAAGTGTATTTCCATATTCGTCATATTGTGTAAAATACTGTCAACCCCTTCACCTCAAAAAACAAGAAAAATAAAATTAAAAAAAAACACGCTTTGATTTATCCTTTATCTGGAGATGGATAATATGTTTCATCATAAATCCTTTGGAATTGTGTTTGATCATTGTATTGCTGATAGCTAAGTCATTCACTGTGGATCATTGTGTAACACTGCTGTTACTATGTACAATGTTTTCCAGCCTCTCTGCTCATTTCACTTTACATCAGTTCATGTAATTCTTTCCAGATTTTTCTAAGAACATCTTGCTTTTCATTTCTTATATCACAATAGTCGTCCATCACAATATTATACAAGTTGTTTAGTCTTTCCCGAATCGATGCATATTCCCTCAATTTCTTATTCTTTACCACTACTAAAAAATCCACTGCAAGTATTTATACACAAATAAATCCTTTTCCTCTTTTGTATTTTATCTCTTTGGGACCCAGACCTAGTAGTGGTATTTCTGGGTCAAATGGTATGCATTCCTTTATAGGCCTTTGGGAATAGTTCCAAAGTGTTCTCCAGAATGCCTGAATCAGTTCATAACTCCACCAACAATGACAATGCATCAATCTCTCAATTTTCCACATCTCGTCCAGCATTTATTATTTTCCTTTTCTGTCATATTGACCAATCTGAAAATATGGGGTGATATCACAGTTTTGCTTATTTTAATTACTCAAATCAAAAATGATTTAAAGCTTTTTTCCATATGACTATAGATAATTTTGATTACTTCATTTGAAAACTGCCTTTTCATATCTTTTGATCTTTTTTTTTCCATTGGGGAATGGCTCTTATTCTTTATAAATTTGACTTAATTCTATATATAATTGAGAAATGAGGCCTTTATTAAAGAAACTTGCTGTAATTTTTTCACAGTTATGATTACTTTGCATTTCTCTACATCCTCTTCACCTCTTTTATTGTACTTTCTCTTCTTTCACCTTACTGATCCTCAAAAGTGTTTTGCTTCTCACTATTGCCTTCCCCAATCCAGCCTCTCTTCCACCAGACCCTACCTCTGCTTATCTCCTTTTCTTCCTATTTTTCTGTAGGATTGATAGATTTCTATACCCAAGTATGCCCAATTCCTATTCCTTCTTTGAGTCAATTCTGATAAGAATAAGTTTCAAGTGATCCCCCATATTACCCTTCATTGTCAAAGCTCATTAATGCCTCTTTTATGTGAGATGATTAATCCCATTCTACCTCTCCCTTCTTCCCCATTCAGTATATCATATTTAAAGATCTATATCCCTCAGATCCCTTAATGTAGAAGATGGCAAATCTTGTGTTATCCAAATTGAATCCACAGTATTTGAATGCTTTTTTTCCCCCGATTGTTTGTAGTATTTTCCCTTTGATGTGGGACTTTTGAAATTTGGCTATAATATTCCTGGGAGCTTTCATTTGGGTATGACTTTCAGGAAGTGATGGGGGATTAATTTAATTTCTATGTTATCCTTTGATTCTAGGATATCAGGGAAGCTATATTTAATAATTTCTTGAAAGATAAATGCTAGGTTCTTTTTTGGATCATGTCTTTCAAGTAGTCCAACAATTCCTAAATTATCCCTCCTTGATCCATTTTCCAAGTCAGTTCCTTTTCTAATGAGGTATTTTACATTTCCTTCTATTTTTCATTATTTTAATTTTCTTTCATCGCTTTTGATGCTTCATAAAATCATTACCTTCCACTTGACTAATTCTAATTTTGAAGGAATTGCGTTCTTCAGTGAGCTTTTATACCTCCTTTTACATTTGGCCATTTCTACATTTAAAGGAGTTATCTCCAGTAAATTGTTGTGCCTATGTTTTTCCACTTGGGCAATTCTGCTTTTTAAGGAGTTCATCTCTTCAGTGTATTTTCTTTGCCTCTTTTACCAGTTCTGTATTTTAAAGTATAATTTTCTTTAGTGACTTTTTTGCCTCCTTTACAAAGCTGCTGAGTCTTGCTTTCATAATTTTCTTGCATCATTCTCATGACTTTTCCAATCTTTCCTTTACCTATCTTATTTCATTAAAAAAAAATAAAGTTTTTTGAGCTCTTTTATGAATTTTTTTTGGGAGTCTGAGAACAATTCACATTTTTCTTTGAGGTTGTGAATGTAGAAGTTGTGATTTTTCTTCATTGTCATTTCGGTCTTCCCTCTCACCATACTAACTTTTTAGGGTTAGGGTTTTTTTTGGTATTTGCTCATTTTCCAACCTATTTACTGACTTCTAACTCTATGTTAAAGTGGGGCTCTGTTCCCAAGGTGGAGAGAGCAATGTCCCACATTTCAAGCCTTTCTTAGTGTTGCTCTCAGAGTTAGTCCTGGGGGTCCATAAGTTTTCAGTATAACCTCTCCTGGCTTGTGCTCTGGTCTAAGAGTGACTATAAGTACTCTTAAGCATAAGCAGGGACAAGGAATAGGTTAGAGAAAAAGACCAGACAATAATTGTGACTGTGAATCTGAAGGGATGAACTGTCCTATAAATGGGAGGCAGATAGCATAATGGATTAAAAACCATGATCCTGCAATTTGTTGTTTACAAGGAACACATTTAAAAGAGGGGAATACACACAGGGAAAAGGTAAAAGGCTGGAGTAGAATATATTATTCTTCAGCTGAAGAAAAAAAACCAGAAGTAGCAATCCTAATCTCAGACAAAGCAAAAACAACAAAAGAAAAGATCCAATCAGTGGGTGGAGTCCAAGATGGCAGAGTAGAAAGATGGACCTACTCTATCTCTCCTCTCAAAGTCCACAAAAAACCTGGAAAAGTGACTCTAAATAAATTTAGAACAGCAGCACCCACAAAACAACAGAGGGAAAGAGACTGCCAGCTCAAGACAGCCTGGAAGACTGAAAGGAAAAGTCTATTACATCAGACTCAGAGCATAACTCAGCCCAACCTTGGACAGTCATTGCTGCATGGACAGAACTGGAGCACGTGGAATTCAGGGCAGCAGATATGGTTCCCATTTATTCAACCCACAAACAACAAAGATAGCTTCAAAGGTCAGTGAGAAAGGTCTTTCACCTGGCTGAGAAGGAAACGTGGTCTGGTCTGGCCCCAGGGTGGTGCTGGTTGCTGAGGCAGAATGGTCCATTTAAGGAACCCTCAGTCTAAAATCCCTGGGGGAATCAAGACCCTCATCCAGATCTCAGCCCTGAGTGGTGGTCCTGGGGTGAGGAGGAGGGCTGACATGGTGGAGCTGGAGGCAATTGTAGAAAGGGAACCCTACTCACATGTCCAGGGCAGAAAAAAATCTTTTGATCCCAGACCATTGTGCAGGACAGGACAGGGGAGATCTCCTCTCCCTTGATTGTGCCACCTTAGAGGAACTGAAAACTTACAGGTCCCTAGAGTATAACTTCCACTTGACAAAGAATGAAAAAGTCAAGTAACTGATTCGGAAAATACCCCCAAAAAGGAAAAAAAATAAGACTATAGAAGGTTACTTTCTTGGTGAACAGTGATTTTCTTCCATCTTTTCAGATAGAACAATACATACCATCAGAGGAAGACATAAAATCAAGGCTTCTGCATCCAAAACCTCCAAAATAAACATTCAATGGGCTTAGGCTATGGAAGAGCTCAAAAAGGATTTTAAAAATCAAGTAAGAGAGGTGGAGGAAAATTGGGAAGAAAAATGAGAGTGATGCAAGAAAATCATGAAAAACGAGTCAACAGGTTGCTAAAGGAGATGCAAAAAAAAAAATGCAGAGGAAAATAATACCTTTAAAAACAGGCTAACTCAATTGGCAAAAGAGGTCTATACAACCAATGAGGAGAATAATGTTTTAAAAAGCAGAATAAGTCAAATGGAAGAGAAAGTTCAAAAGCTCACTGAAGAAAATAGTTCTTTAAAAATTGAAATGGAGCAGATGGAAGCCATAAGAAACCAAAAAATTACAAAACAAAACTAAAGAATGAAAAAATTGAAGACAATGTGAAATATCTCATTGGAAAAACAACTGACCTGGAAAATAGATCTAGGAGAGATAATTTAAAAATTATGTAGTTACATGAGAGTCATGATCAAAAAAGGAGCCTAGATATCATCTTTCATGCCTGATATTCTAGGACCAGAGAGCAAAATAAATATTGAAAGAATCCGCTGATCACTTCCTGAAAGAGATCCAAAAAGAAAAACTCTTGGGATTATTGTAGACAAATTCCAGAGTCACCATGCCAAGGGGAAATATTGCAAGCAGCCAGAAAGAAACTATTTGAGTATTGTGGAAATACAATCAGGATAACACAAGATCTAGCAGTTTCTACATTAAGGGATTGAAAGACTTGGAATATGATATTCCAGAAGTCATTGGAACTAGGATTAAAACAAAGAATCACTTACCCAGAAAAACTGAGTGTAATACTTCAGGGGAAAAAATTGTCATTCAATAAAATTGAGGACTTTCAAGAATTCTTGATGAAAAGACCAGAGCTGAATAGAAAACTTGACTTCCAAATACAAGAATCAAGTGAAGCATGAAAAGGTAAACAAGAAAGAAATCATAAGGGACTTACTAAAGTTGAACTGTTTATATTCATACATGGAAAGACAATATTTGTAACTCTTGAGACTTTTATCAGTATTTGGGTGGTTGGAGGAATTATATACACATAGACAGAGGGCACAGGTTGAGTTGAATAGGGAGGGATGATATCTAAAATAATTTAATTAAGATGTGAGAGTGGAATATGTTGGGAGGAGAAATGGTGAAATAGGATGGGGCAAGATATCTCACATGAAAGAGGCAAGAAAAAACTTTTGCAATGGAGGGGAAAAGTGGGGAGGTTAGAGGGAAAATTTGAAGCTTACGTCATATTTGGCTTAAACAGGGAATAACATGCACACTCAATTTGGTATGAAAATCTATCTTACACTACAGGAATGTAGGGGAGAAGAGGACAAATGGGGTATGAGATGAGATGATAGAAGAGAGGACAAATGGGAGGAGGGAGTAATTAGAAGTAAGCACTTCTGGGGAAAGACAAGCTCAAAAGAGAGAATAGAATAAATGCAGGGCAGATAGGATGAAGGCAAATATAATTCGTCTTTCACAACATGACTATTTTGGAAGTTTTTTGCATAATTACACATGTGTAGCCTATATTGAATTGCTTGCCTTCTTGTGTGGATGGGTAAGGAGGGAGGAAGAGAGAGAAGTTGGAACTCAAAGTTTTAGGAAGGAATGTTGAGAATTGTTTTTGCATGCAACTGAAAAATAAGAAATACAAGATAATGGGGTATAAAAAAATCTATCTTGGCCTACAAGAAAAGAGTGAAGTTGGGGATAAAGGAAAGGAGAGATATTATAGAAGGGAGGACAGATTAGGGGATGGAATAATAAGGATGCACAGTGTCTTGTGGGGGAGAGAGATGGGGAGAAAATTTAGAACTCAAAATCTTGTGGAAATGAATGTTGAAGATTAAAAATAAACAAATTAAAAAAAACAAAATAAAAAAAGAAAAGAAAGATGTAATCAAAGGAGACCAGGAAGGAAACTATCCTGCTAAAATGCACCATAGAAAATGAAGTAAAATCATTACTAAACGTATAAGCACCAGGTGGTAAAGCATCCAGATTCTTAGAGGAGAAACTAAAGGAGTCACAAGAAAAAATAGACAGCAAACCTATACTAGTGGGGGATCTCATCCCCCAACTCTCTGAACTTAATAAATCTTACCTCAAAATAAACAAGAAAGAAATTAAAGAGATGAATAGAATTCTGGAAATAATAGATGTGATAGACCTCTGGAGAAAACTGAATGGGGATATAAAGGAATATACCTTTGTCTCAGAGGTACAAGGCACACATTCAAAAATTGATCATGTTCTATGGCTTAAAACCCTCTCAATCCAGTGAAGCAGAGCAGAAATAATCAATGCACTCTTTAAAGATCATGATTCAATAAAAAATTATATGTAATAAAGGACCATGGAAGATAGACCAAAATTTAATGGGAAACTATATAATCTAATCCTAAAGAATGAGTAGGTCAAACAACAAATCATAGAAACAATCAATAACTTCATTCAAGAGAATGATAATAATGAGACAACCTGCCAAAGCTTATGGGATTCAGTAAAAGCAGTTCTTAGGAGAAGTTTTAAATCTTTGAATGCTTATATGAATAAAACAGAGAAAGAGGAGATCAATGAATTGGGCAAGCAACTGAAAAAGCTAGAAAAGGAACAAACTGAAGATCTCCAATTGAATGCCAAATTAGGAATACTGAAAACCAAAAGAGAGACTAATAAAATTGAAATTAAAGAAAACTATTGAAGTAATAAATCAAAGTAAAGGTTGTTTTAATGAAAAAAAACCAATAAAATGGATAAATTTTTGCTTTTTGATATTTAAAATAAGGAAGTTGTAAATCGAATTACCAGTGTGAAAAATGAAAAGGATGAATTCACCTCCAATGAAGAGGAAATTAAAACAATAATTAGAAATTATTTGGCCCAACTGTATGCCCATAAATGTGATAATCTTAGTGAAATGGATGGATGTTTGCAAAAATATAAATTCCCCAGATTAACAGAAGAGAAAATAAAATACTTAAATAACCCCATCTCAGAAAAAGAATTGAGCAAGTCATCAATGAATTCTCTAGGAAAAATATCTCCAGGATTTACTAGTATATTCCTTTTAAAGATTTTAAAGAACAGTTAATTTCAATAGTATATAAATTATTTGGGAAAATTGGCAAAAAGGTCCTACGAAATTCTTCTTATGATACAAATCTGGTGCTGATACTTAAACTGGGAAGAGACAAAACAGAGAAAGAAAATTAGACCAATTTCCCTAATGAACATAGATGCAAAAAGTTAAAATATCAGCAAAAAGAAAATTACAACATCTTATCACAAGAATAATACACTTTGATCAGGCAGGATTTATACCAGGAATGCAGAGCTGGTTCAATATTAGGAAAACTATCAGCATTATTGATCATATCAACAACAAAACTAATAGAAATCATATGATTATCTCAATAGATGCTGAAAAAGCTTTTGACAATACAAAACATCCATTCCTATTGAAAACACTGAAGAGCATAGGAATAATGGAGCCTTTATTAAAATAGTAAGTTACGTCTACCTAAAACCATCAGTAAGCATTAAATGCAATGAGGATAAGCTAGATGTGTTTCCATTAAGATCATGATTGAAACAAAGATGTCCATTATCACCATTCAATAGAGTACTAGAAATGTGAGCTTTAACAATAAGAGAAGAAGGGGGGAGGAGCCAAGATGGCAGAGTAGAAAGACTCACGTATGCTAGCTCCGAACCCACAGCCCATAAATTTCCTGTAAAAAGAACTACACACAAATTCTGGAGCAGTGCAAGCTATGCAGCAACGCAGTGGAAGAGATTTCCGTTCCAGAGAGCCCTGAAAAACTGGCACCAAAGGTCCTTCGCGCACTGGACGCGGAGTGGAGCCCCCGTCCTGGCCGTGCAGCAGCCAAATGGAATAGGGTAAATTATCTCTCATTCAGGAGGCAAGTAGGAGACTTTTTAGTGGAGGGAAAAAGAGGAGAGCTGAGAAAAAAACATGAAGTTTACCCTCATCACATTCGACTAAAGGAAGGAATAAAATGCACACTCATTTTGGTATGAAAACCTATCTTACAGTACAGGAAAGTGGGGGAGAAGGAGATAAGCAGGGTGGGGGATGATGGAAAGGAGGGTAATGGGAGGAGGGAGCAATTTGGAGTCAACACTCAGGGAGGGACAGGATCAAAAGACAGAATAGAAACAATGCGGGGCAGGATAGGATGGAGGGAAATATAGTTAGTCTTACACAACACGACTATTATGGAAGTCATTTGCAAAACTACACAGATATGGCCTATATTGAATTGCCTGCCTTCCCAAAGGGAATGGATGGGGAGGGAGGTATGGGGAGAATTTGGAACTTAAAGTTTTAAAAACAACTGTTTAGCATTGTTCTTGCTACCAGGAAATAAGAAATACAGTTAATGGAGAATAGAAAGTCATCTGGCCCTACAGAACAAAAGAGAAGATGGGGACAAGAGAAGGGAGGGGGGATAGAAGAGAGGGCAGATTGGTGATAGGGGAAATTAGAATGCTTGGTGTATTGGGGTGGGGTTAGGGGATAAATGGGGAGAAAATTTGGAACTCAAAATTTTGTGAAAATGCATGTAAAAAGTTAAATAAATAAATTAAAAAAAACAATAAGAGAAGAAAAAGAAACAGAAGAGATTAGAACAAAGAAGAAACCATGTTATCACCCTTTGCAGATGATATGGTGATGTACTTAGAAAATCAAGTAAAAAGCTGCTTGAAATAATACACTTTAGCAAAGTTGCAGGATACAAAATAAACCCAAATAAAGCACTGCCATTTCCACATGTTACTAACAAAGCCCAAAAGTAAGAGTACAAAGAGATATCACATTTAAAGTTATAGTAAATATTATAATATACCTTGGAGTCTATCTGACAAAACAAACTCAGGGACCATATGAACACATTTACAAAGTACTTTTCACACAAATTCAGATTTAAATAATTGGACAAGCATCAGTTGCTTATGGGTAGGCCAAGCTAATATAATAAAAATGTCAATTCTACCTAAATTAATTTAAGTATTCAGTGTCATACCAATCAAACTACCAAAAATATTTTTAGAGCTAGAAAAATAATATAAAAATTCATCTGGAAGCACAAAAGTTCTGGAATGTCATGGAAATTAATAAAAAAGAAATATTAAGAAAGGTGGCCTAGTCATACCATATCCTAAATTGTATCATAGAGCAGCAGTAATCAAAACCACTTGTTATTGACTAAGAAATAGAAGGGTAGATCAGTGGAATATGCTAGGTACATAAGACATAGTAGTCAATGATTACAGGAGTCTTCTGTTTGATAAATCCAAGCACTCTAGCTTTTGGATAAGAACTCACTGAAAAAAATTACTGGGAAAACTGGAAAATAGTGTGGCAGAAACCGGGTATAGACAATGCCTAATGCTCTATATCAGAATAAAGTCCAAATGTGCACTCAATCTAGGTATAAAGGCTGATACCATAAACAAATTAAGGGAGCTAGGTTAAGTTTATCCATCAGAAACATGGAAAATGGAGGAATTTATGACCAAACAAGTGATAGGAAGCATTATGAAATGAAAAATGGAAACTTTAATTACATTAAATTGAAAAGCTTTTGTACAAACAAACCCAATGTAACCAAGATTAGGAGGGAAGCAGAAAAGTGAGAAATAATATTTAAAAACTAGTTTCTGTGATAAAGTCCTCATTTCTAAAATATATAAAGAACTGAGTCAAATGTACAAGAATACAAGTCATTCCCCAATTGATAAATAGTCAAAGAATGTGAAAAGATAGTTTTCAGAGGAGAAAAAAATAAAGTTATCTATAGTCAAATGAAAAAAAATGCTCTAAATCTTATTGATTAGAAAGGCAAATCAAAACAATTACCACATCATCCGTATAAGATTGGTGAACATGAAAAAACAGGAAAATGATAAATATTGGAGAATATGTGGGAGAGTTAGACCACTAATTCATTGCTATTGGAGCTGTCTGCTGATCAAATCATTCTGGAAAGCAATTTGAAACTACGCCCAAAGGGATACAAAACTATACATTCTCTTTCACCCAGCAACATCATTTTTAGGGTTGTGTCCCAAAGAGATCATAAAACAATTGGAAAAAGGATGTATGTACAAAAATATTTACAGCAACTCTTTTTGTGGTGGCCAAGAACTGGAAATTGAGGCGGTAGCCATCAATTTGGGAAAGGCTGAACATGTTCTGGCTTATGAATGTAATGGAGTACTATCGTGCTATAAGAAATGATGAATAGAAGAACTTCAGAAAAACCTTGAAATACTTATATGAACTGATGCTGAGTAAAGTGAACAGAACCGGAAGATCATTATATACAGTAACAGTCACAGTGTAAGTATTATTTTTTTTTAATAGACTTAGTCCTTCACAGCAATACAACGACCTAAAACTTTTCCAAAATACTCATGCTGCAAAATACCATCCTCATCCAGAGAAAGAACTACGGATTCAGAGCTCAGAATGAAGCAGATTAATTTCTCTTTTTTTTTTTCTAGGTTTCTCCCATTCATGATAATTCTTCTATGCAACATCACTAATGTCAAAATGTGTTTAGTAAGAATATATGTTTAGAACCCATATAAGATTGCATGTCCTATTGTGGAGGGAGAAAGGAAGAGTGGGGAGAAAATTTGGAACTTATTGAAGCAATTGTTGAAAGCTGAAGACTAATTAATAAATTTGGGGAAAAAAGAATTACAGGTACCATCTTCCCATTTTAGGATATAAATAGTGAATCTCTTGCATTTTCCTTTCCTTTTTTACTTCTTTGTGCTCCTCTTGGATCTTGATATTAGAAATTTTATGAAATTTTGTGAAAACTTGAAATAATTCTATTTCAGTGAACACCATTTTCTCCTTGATGTATTATGGTTAATTTTGATGAATAGGGATTCCTGATTGTAGTCCTAGCTCTTTTAAATTTCTGGAATATCATCTTTCATTACCTCCAATCTTTTTATATTACAGCTGCTAAATCCTCTGTAACTTAATTGTGGCTCCCCCATATTTGAATTATTTCTTTCTGGGATCTTGTAGTAATTTTTTTCCTTGACCTCTTAGTTCTGAAATTTGGCTACCATATTCCTTGAAATTTTTATTTTGGGATTTATTTCCTGAGGTGATTGGTGAATTCTTTCAGTGTCTATTTTGACATCTTGCTGCAGAACATCAGGGCAGTTTTCCTTGATAACTTCTTGAAAGATGCTGTCCAGGTGTTTCTTTTATTATGCCATTCAGATAGTCCAATGATTCTGATACTTTCTCTCCTGGATCTATTTTCCAGGTCAGTTGTTTATCCTATGAGGTATTTTACATTTTCTTCTAATTTTTCACTCTTTTGAATTTGATTGACCATTGGTGTCTCATGAAGTCATTAGCTTCCACTTGCCCAGTTCTAACTTTTAAGGAGTTGTTATCCTCATTTAGTTTTTGTAATTTTTTTTTCTATTCAGTCAATTGTACTTTTTAAGGAGTTGTTTTCTTCAGTGAATTTTTGTATCTCCTTTTCCATTTGGCCAATTCTACTTTTATGCAATTGCTTTTTTTTCTGTACTGTTCACTCTTTTTTCATAATTCTCTTAGATCACTCTAATTTTGTTTCTCTATTTTACTCCTACCTCTCATATGATTTTAAGTTCTTTTTTGAACTCTTCTACAAGTTCTTTATGGGCTTGAGATCACTTGCTGTTTTTCTTTGGAATTTTTCCCATCACTATTTTGAAACTGTTGTCCTCTTCTGTGTCAGTCTCCCTGGTCATCATAACAACTTTCTTTGGTCAGATTACTTTTTGTTGTGTTTTGCTCATTTTTTGGCCTTTTTCCTTTATTTTAAATATGTGCTCTGCCTCCAGGGTGTCTGAGGTATCTTGTGGTAAGGACTGTAGGCCCTGGTGCTGCACTGATGCTGCCTTGAGGTCCATGGGGAATCCAATGTCTAATTCTGTGCTGAGGGACTGGTAATTGCTGCTGGAGGCCTTAGGGGTTTGGCAGCTTACCTGGTGCTGATCAGGTGTCCTAATGGTAATGTCTTTGCATGTAATGAGACCAGTGGGATGTTTCTGTGTTATCCCAGGGACACACTGAAGCAGAAAGCAGTTTGGCTCCTGGAGATTGCCTCTTTGCCCTAAGGCTATGCTGAAGCATTTGGTGGTTCTCAAAGCTGGAGTCTGCCAGTTATCCTCATCATGCTAAGGCATGTGGGGGATTCTGATGTTGGCAATTGCCTGTTCCACTGCACTAGATCTCAGAATTTGCCACTGGTTTGCTGAGGGGCTGGTTTGATGGGACTCTTCCTGTCCTAGACTGTGCTCCTCTTGTAGTCAAGTGAGACAGACCTTTCCCACTGATCTTTCAAATTTCATCCTATCTTTTTCCTGGTTCTACTGTTCCAGGATGTGTTTTGGGGAGCTATTTTATAGTTGTATGAAGGTGAATGTGGGAGAGTTATAGAGATATACTGCTTATTCTACCACCTTAGCTCTCAGAAGTGCCCTAAGAATTAACTTCTTTTTCCAATACTTCTAATACTTCAGTGCCAAATTAACTTGCGTGATGCTCAAAATAATGGATCGTGAAAAACAGAGTATGTATTATATAGCATATAACCACTTAAGTAATTGGAAAGTGATAAGTGTTCAATTAAGATTGCAGGCTTACCTAAATGGGACAATGCATCCCAATACCACAGTCTGGTTACAGTTTTAAATTTCCTTTCTGTGAAGTTAAATGTATCTTTTGAATTTATGTAATAGTGTGTGGGTAAATGCTATCAACTGGCTCTCTGAAAAGAAGTAGCACTTTTAAATTTAACCTTAATTATAACATTGTGTCTATCACTTTCTCAAGTCTAGACAGTCAACAGAACAATAAATCAAGCCCTGCTTTGTAGCAGTTTCCAATTTTCACTGTGTAATACTCACACTGATCATTTAGTACTAGCCCTCTGGACTTTGAGTCATCTGCCTTCAGTATTTTTTCTGGATTTATATCTACATGGCAATACAGCAGCCAGTCAAAAAATTCATATTTCAGCCAAAAAACTGAATCATATTTTCATTCAATGTAAAACAACCTGAGAGATTGACTTTTTTTCTCCCACTAATGATTCCATTTGGAATTCAATATACATAGCTTGCATTAAGCAGACATTTATTGAGTACCTACTGAGTGAAAAGTACTTTCCTAAGCTCTGGGAACAATATAAATTTTCTGTAAGAGCCATTATTCACAATCCATATAAATTTCATGCTAATATTGATCCCTCCAGTTTTGAAAAATCATTCTCAATATACTTCACAGGAAAAAAAAAAGCTTTGAATTTTTAGAACAGTTTTTGCATCCTCAGTGCATCTCCATTTCAAGCTCCTTTGTTGATACCAGAGTGAAATAAATGTTAATGGACCATAAAATTTAAAAGAGCTTGACTCTATTCTGAAGAAAATGAAGCACTATCTAATTAAATGTCCCTAACATTTAAAGATTTTATTTTGTTTTGTAAACAGGGTATGATAGGTGGGGCTGCCAGGAGAAAAATCTGTTTTGAGTGGCATCTAGTGGACATCTGTAGTATGCCACTTTTCAATTTTTCAATATACTATATTAATTAATGAAGGTGATTGTATCCTTAATTGTCACATAACTAACTGTGTTTGTTTCTGGGGGGATATGCATGTTTGGAAATGTATGCGTTATAGTTGATCCCTGAAAATGATCATCTATGGCATAAATTGTTTTTTTTAAATACTTCATTATTTCAAGGATACATGATTTCATCTGTGTGAGTTCCTTAACCTAATTCAGATTGCAGATTGTGTAACTCAATAAACGGTCTTTATGGGATGCTGGAGGCCTTTTTCCTTTGGAAAAAAATCCCTTCATGTACTACTTTTTTTGAGGAGATTCTCTGAATTTAAGATGGCATGTTGTTCTTGTATTAAAAAAAAAACACACACACAGTATTAGTTAATGAGAAAGTACTTGCTGCCTTCCACATTGATATGACCTGAAAGAGTTTACCTTACTGACATAGTCATCAAGATTAGAGGGTTACTTGCATACCTCTGTGAGGCATCCAAGTAGTACCAAAGTAGATTCCTTAGTTTTTTTATTTCACTTATTTTATTCTAAACCTAAAAAAGAAAATAATCATTTCCATAGCATAGTAGAATAGGAGAAAAAAAGATGAGTGCATGAAATGACAAATCTGTTATTTGCAACTTGCTATTCCTTTTAAATATACGTAAAGTTATCATGTTAATGCCTTTTCTTCTTCCCCACTAGAAATGGGCACCATTACACACACACACACACACACACACACAGAAACACATATGTATGCACACATATATGTAAAATCGTTCTATACATACTTCTCTTTATCATTTCTCTGGATGCAGATGGCGTCTTCCTCCCTATGTCTTTTGCAGTTAATTTGGGTATTTATAATAGCTAAAATAATCATTCACAGTTGTTCTTAAAACAATACTGTTGTTACCGTATAGAACATTCCCTTGGTTCTAATGATTTCGTTTGCTATTTTGTGCAAATTTATCAATGTGTTTCTAAAATCATTGAGTTCATCAGTTCTTATAGCATAGTAATGTTATATCACAATTTTATGCAACTGTTCAGTCATTACTTGGTTGATGAACATCTGTACAATTTCTAATTCTTTGCCACCACAAAGAGAGCTACTATAAATATTTTAGAACATATAAGTTCCTTTTCTTTTTTTCTAATCAAATTGGTAAACAAACCTACAAGCAATGTTGCTGGATCAAAGGGTATAGGCAGTTTAGAAACTCTTTGCACATAATTCTATGAATTATTGTCACAATTTTCTCATATCTCCCAGAACATTTCTCATCTTCCCCTTCAATTGTTTAGCCAATCTGATACGTGTAAAATGATATCTCAAGGTTGTTTTAATTGGCATTTCTTCAATCAATAATGATTTGCAACATTTTTTATAAAACAATAAATTGCTTTGATTGCTTCATTAGAAAACTGCCTATTTATATCCTTTGACCTTCCTATATATTGTACACAGTTCTTTATATACTTGACAAATGAGACTTTTATCTGAGAGTTTATAAAATTTTTCTCTCAATTTTCAGTTTTCTTTCTAATCTTGGTTATATTTGTTCTATTTATGTAAAACCCTTTAAATTTAACATAATTGAAATTATATCTTTATTTTTTATCTCTTGTTTGTTCATAAATTGTTTGCCTGTTCATAAATCTGATAGGCAATATATTATGTGTTCTTCAAACTGTCTTGTAAAATCTCTCTATCTCTAGGTCATATTTCCATTTTGATCTTATCTGGCAAATGTAGAACATATTGGCTTATGCTCAATTTTTACCAATTTACTTTCTAGTTTTCCCAATTTTTTAAACCAAATAATAAATTCTAATCTCCAAAATTTAAGTCTCACCAAATACAAAGTTAATATATCTATCTGCTCCTATAAATTGTATGTCTACTCTGTTCCAGTGAGTGGCCTTTTCATTTCTTAGCCAGTAGCAGAGACTTCTGATAATCACTGTCTTACAATATAGTTTAAGATTTGGTACTGCTAAACCTTCTTCTTTTAGATATTTTTTATTAGTTCCTTTGCTATTCTTGACTTTTTATTCTTCCAAATGAATTTTTTTAATTCAGTAAAATATTTTTTGATAATTTAATTGAGATGGCATAGAATACATATATATGTGCATCTCTCTCTCTCTCTCTCTCTCTCTCTCTCTCTCTCTTTCTCTCTATCTTTGAGCACGCATGTGCACACACACACATATGGTAAAAGAAAGTCATTTTTTTTATATTGGCCCTGCCTACTCATAAACAACATTTTTCCAATTATTTCAGTCAAACTGTATTTGCATTACTTATTTTAATATATATTTATATATATTTAATATCATAACATATATTTTAATAAATATTAAATATACACTTCAAATTTTTTCAGATAGTTCCTGGGTTTGTTTTAGCAGATGTACTTCCAGGTATTTTACACTATCTAAAGTTATATTAAATGGGATATCTCTTTCTATCCATTCTTGCAGGGTTTTGTTTGTGATATATAGGGTTGCTGATGGTTTATGTGCACTTTATATCCTGCTACTTTGCTAAAATTATTGTTTTAACTAACCTTTTAGCTGAATCTTTGGGATATTCCAAGCATATCATCATACCGTCTGGAAAAAAGAGGTAATTTTATTACCTTGTTCCTTTTTCTGATTTCTTCTATTTCTTTATCTTCTCTTATTGTGATTACAAGGATTCCAAACATAATATTGAATCCTAATGGTGTTAATGGGAATCCCTGTTTCATATGTGATCTTGCTGGAAAGTTTCTAGTTTATCCGCATTACAAATAATATTTGCTGATGGTTTTAGGTGATCTTTTTTTATCACTTTAAGGAAAAATCCATTTTATACCTATTGTTTTAAACATTTTTAATAGAAAATTCTGTTGTACTTTATCAAAAGCTCTTTTTCTGCATTTATTGATATAATCATATGATTTTTTTTACTTTTATTATTGATGCAATCACTTTAATAATATCTTGTCTTATGTTAAACTATCCCTGCATTCCTGGTACAGACCTTCAATTCATGTTATTTCAGCAAATATTTTAAAGTATCTAATTCACACAAGTTGTTATGCAAGTGCTTTGCATAGTCAAACATTGACACTTTAATATGTCAAGATAATAAATTTCATTGATTTGAAGCTCTCTATGCTGCCGCAGCATGACTATGACCACAAGATTTCCCATTATGGGTAATTTAGTGATGACCATCTTTGAATTTAGATAAGTTATTTCTCATGCAACAGACATACATTTAGTAGTCATGGGAACATTTCAAATATATCCCATTAAATAAATGCAACCAATATATGGCACAGAATAATTTCAAAAACTGGAATAAAAAATATCCTTCTACATAATATTTTTACATTGAATATTCATGCTGATGTTTTTTGGAAATCAAAATGTTTTAATAATTTTAAAAGTTATCAATGATTAATATATTTTTCTGTATCTCTTAAATAAAAAAGCTAAAATTCTATTTTTATGAATTTGAAAGGCTTTTCCAAAGTTAAATAAATGCATACCTAGTTATTCATTCTGTTTTAAAATTAATCTTTATTAAAGGTTCACTTTGACTTTAAACACACTTTGTTATGTTTCCTATCTCTCTAGGAACTATATTAGGCACTAATCCTTCATAGGCATCCCAGGAAAACTTAAAATGACTTCCCATTATCTTTTGACCTTCCCCTTGACTGATTACTTGAAACATGTTTAAGGGTTTTGAACTTTAAAAACAAATATGGTCTCAAATTGTCCATTTTTGTCTTTCAAGGATATGTTGATGTTCTTTTTTCTCTAATCTTTCTGAATTCTGTGTCTGTGAGCAAAGTTTTATTTGGTATCAATTCTTCCCATTTTCCTTCTCCTTATCTTCTTTTGTGCACACTTCTCTCATTTCTTTAATCTCTCCTATTTGTTTTCTTTCACCTTGTTCACACCACCAGGATTTTCACATAGGTGTCATCTGTTTCAAGTGTTGATTCTTTCCCCTAAATTACCTTTCATTATTCTTTTTTTGTTAACGTGATCTTTGTCCTTTCAGTATAGTTAACTAATCCGAAACATTCTGACAAGAGACCAATGTTTCACACCCTTTAATTATATCTCTCTTTTAAACATTACCTTTGCTTTTATCTTTAAAGAAAATTTAACATAATATCCTCCTCCAACTACCTTTTCAAGGTGATCATTGAACAGGAGTACTGAAAGCATAAAGTAATGTCTCACTCTAGACTTCAAGTCAGGAAGCCCTGTATTCAAATCAAACTTCTCAGCCAACTCTCCCAACACTTATTGGCTATGTGAACCTGAGCAAGTCAGTTGGCATATTTGTCCCTCAACTTCCTCATTCATTAAAAAAGATTTCTGACCTTAGTCCAGAGACTGATGTTCCTGTGAGCTCTAAATGGTGGTCCTATGATCCAAAAAATTCATTATAGAAATCAAACAAATATGAGGCCAAACTTCCTAGGATGGGAGTCTGAGTTTCAGTGGGAGGTGGTGCTTGAATGATCTTAGGAGGAAGTTAGGAATAATAAGTGGCAAAGGTGAGCAGGAGATGCAGTACAAACATAAAGGGCAGTCTATGTAAAGATAAAGAGATAGGAGGTGAAATTTTAAGATGAAATCTGCTATGACAAACTCAAGAAATAAGGATTTTTTGATTGATTAATTCATGAAAAAGGGCAAGGCAAAGTGTTGGTGTTACAAGCCAATGCCATCACTGTGGTCCATGTTTATGGATATCTTTCCAGGAATTCATCATTGCACATGGGTACCATTACCTCCCTCTTCTGTACTACTGGGATTCCAATGCTGAAGTATTTGTATGCTATTGACAGCAATAGCTGAAACTATGAAAGTCTTCTGTTTTACTGTAGGACAGTATTTACAGAGACAGAAGAGCCAAGAAAACAAAAGAAAGAATGAACAGTCAGTAATTACTACAGTTCTAGAGTAAAAGAGGTAAGAATAAGCCAGTGAAATAAGTAGATTACTTTTCACAGAAAGTTATGAGTGAAAATTTTAATACTGGCATGTTTAAATAAGAAAAATTCACTTCTGACTTCTTATGTAGCAAACCTATATTGAATTCTTACTATGTAAATTATGAGACACACTTAGGGAAGGACTCAAAATTTTTAAGATGTGGTCTTTTCTGTCAAAGAGCTAAAATCTATTTGGTTCGATTAGAATCTATAAAAAGCAACATATAGTAAGTCCCAAAGAATTCAAAGACAGGAGAGATCATTGTGAGCTAATGTGGTCAGGAATGTGGGCTAATGTGGAGAAGGTGACTAATTCTGTATAACCTGGATTGAAAGCCTGGATCATTGCTGGAGAGGATGCTGTCTCAATGATATGAGAGGCACAGAGTTGGTGAAAGAGTTTAATAAAAACAGAAATTCTTCTTGCCTCCTGCTTTAAGAGAAGACATACATTGGTTCCATACATTCTTTGTGGAGAACTCCAGAATGAGAGAAAGAAAAGCCTGGGAAGGGGCAGACATATAGAGGAACTGGCACTTCAACATATTCCTGATTTCTGTCTTGCCTCTCTAGAGACTTCAGGAAATTTCTCCTTAGAGTCAGATAAAAATATTCTCTTAATTGAGGAAATGGAAAAAGAAAGAAAGGGAGGAGAATAGAGAGAGAGAGAGAGAGAGAGAGAGAGAGAGAGAGAGAGAGAGAGAGAGAGAGAGAGATTGTTTCATATATTCTGATCTATAACTTCTCTGATTTCCATTTGCTAGCTTCTTGGATAAATATACATAATTTAAAATATTTAATTTAAATTTAAAATATATTTACCACTTGTTACGGTCTTCCTTCTAAATGGCATTTGGTAACAAGGAGTCAGCTGGTGGTATGAAGGATATAGTGCTAGGTCTGACATCTCAGAGAACTGAGTTCAAGTCTAGCTTCATTATTTATTAGCTATGTGACCCTAGGAAAAGGAAAACTACTTAATTTTTATTTACCTCAGTCTTCTCAAATGAAAAATGGACAAAATAATTGAAAAGTTATCATGAGGATCAAATGTGACTGTAACAAAACTCATTGTCAATATAAATTGTCAAAATACCTGGCAATAGTAGAAGCCATACAAATCCTCATTTTCCTCCTTTCCCTTTGGATACAAGCTATCCCCCCATTCTTTTTGAGGCAGGGTGAGCAAGAGAGCAGTTAAACCTAAAAATTGTTTCCTCTAGACTAACAGTATTTAAAGGGGAGAAAGGAGGCAAGTAGATATAATTTTAAGCTACCACTCATTCTCTTGAGGAGAGCAGAGTGGTCAGCCAAAAGGTCCCAATTTCTTTCCTCACTCCAGGCAGAAATTAGTCTGCCTTAAAGAAGGATGGGAAAGATTCCAGAGATATCTATCCATATTTCCTTGTGAGCATCATTTAAACAACCCATGTGGACATAATTTACATGGGCAGCATGTTTTTGAAGAATGGATTGAATTTAAATCAATTCATAAGTATCATATGATTTAAAACTGGAGTCTTAGAGATCATCTAATGGTTAGAGGGTTTTTAACCTAACTCTTTTTGTTTTTTATTTTTAAAGAAACTGAGTCTCATCAAAGAGCTTTTATAGCTATGAACTGTATTCCTGTTTCTTGTCTCTTTTTTCTGCATCTCTCTATCTGTCATTCTGTCTCTTTACATTTCCCTTTCTCTATTAATCCATTAATTTTCACTTGGCACTGAATAGGTCCAATATCTTGATATGTTATCTAAATTTATCTCTTCAAAACCTCATTCCCAAGGATCTTGTCCACTCCCTTCTTCCACCCACTCTCATAACATTTGGACAACTCCATACAAAAGTTCTGTGTGATGTTTCTGGGACTTTTATGGACTGCCAGTTTTTGACTAGATTGCTGATGAGGACCAGATACAACCTTGTCACTAGTCCTAAGAAGTCAATGACGAGTCTTAATTTAAAAAGATGAAAATTTAAAGACCATCTAATTCTAGGAATATTTTAGACCAAATTTATATCAATCTATTTCCAAGGAAGTCATAGCTAGAACTCAGTTACCATTAAATACTATTCATTAACACTGATGCAATGAGGTGTTTGCATCTGTCATTTAGAATAGTATGGAATCCTGTCAAATAAGTTGGAAGAAGCATTCCTTTCTAGAGTTGATGAATCAAGTTCAAACCTATCTTGCTACCATAAAAATCCTAAGAACTTTTGTCCCCATGTTGATTTCTATCGTTTAAAATTTTAGAGAAAATTTCTGACTGTGTTTGACAATTTCAATTTATTTCCAGCTAGGTAGAAAGGAAAAATTCAATTTTTTTATTGTGGTGCTGCATCCTAGATAGAACCTCTATAGAAGATATGATTTGAATGACATGATACTACCACAAAGGAGAGATATGATAACAGATATCTTGATGTTTTCTTTTAGCAAATATTCACCAATTCACAATTCAACTGTCCAAACAATTCTAGTGGAATTTGGACAAGTAAAGCATTTATTTTCATGCTTCAATGTCAATATCAAAATATCACTTCAGTTGATGATATTCCCATGGGAAAAGGGAACTCTCTAGCAGTGAATTTTGGTCTGACCATTATTTTCACTGCACATGTTTAATGGTGGTGATATGTGTTTATTGCTTTCCTGAAGGGAAAGCATATTCATCAGCAGTGTTCAAGATAAAAATGAGAATAAATGAAAAGAGTGAAAGTCACAAGCCTGTTCCTATTTCTTAGCAATAGGCTTTAAATATTAATTATCAGCAGTGTAGAGTATTGTAGTAAAATTCAGTAAGCCTCTTTTTAAGCCCCATCTCTGCCGCTAACAAGGTGACATTGAGAAGTCGCTTAGCCTTTATAAGCCTCATTTCCTTATCGATAAAGAGAATAAAAATAATTTACCTTCCTACCTTACTGGTTTGTCATGGGGACCAAATATTATCTTATATGTGCAAGTGCTTTGAAAACTTCTAAATCTTATGCTGATATAAGATATACCATCATTCTCATTTTGTTACTATTAGCAGCTTTAGTTGTAAGACACTTAGTCTTTCTTTAGAAAAAAAAAAAGAGAAAAAGCCAAAGTACTCATTTATTAGAGCTAATGCTAGGAGTGGAACTCGAATTCTATGACTCAATAGCTTTGTCAGATGTATTTGGGTGGGGTGGGGGTGGGTGAACAGATTTGCCTAGAGATAAATGTATTATATGCAGCAAAAGTAAGAAGAATTTGTAAAGAAAAAGATAGATATAGATTGTAGATTGTGTTTCAATATATTTTTGGCTTTTTGCAATAAAGTATTTAATACACAGGAAAAACTTAAAACACTTGTTGACATTGAATGTTACATGGATGTGGAACTGGGAAAAATTAACACAATATGAATCCATCTTCATCAAAGGATATGAAAGATCACATGTATAATTCAGACGTGGTTGATTGGTTTTTTGTTTGTTTTTTCTTTTTAAAACCACCTCTTAGAGAGAAGAGCCAATAGAGCTAAGTGGAGGAAACAACTCAGCTGAGTTCTCCTAACATTGCCTTCCAAATAACTTAAAAATAACACCTCAAATGGAATTCTGGAGGTGCAAAGCCAACAAAGGTCAATGTGAGATGTTCTTCGAGCCCAAGAAAAGTAAAGAGGTTGAAAAGAGAAAACTATGATGATGTGGGAGTAGAGGTTGGCCTGCAGCTCACATGGATGCAAAGTCAGTGATGATACTAGTGGAGGGAAAAAGAAGCAGTAGCAGCTTCAGAAGCTCTCAAGCCAGGTACAGTAATGGGACCTAGCAACTGAAATAATAAGAAATCAGAAAGAACATAAGACGTGTCTGTGCTAGAACTAGACCCAGGACCCAGTGCTGTTTGTCAAGTCCATTGGTTAAAGCCACATCTGGGTCACAGTTCAAAGGTGAGACAGAGCACTTTCAGTCACAAGGAAACAAGAGCCTTGAGTAGTAGTACCATTTATGATTCAAAGGAATAAGGGGAAGTTCTTAGATATGGATCAGGGCACAGAACAGGAGAGCAGTGACTACATTTCTCCCCAGATCACACTACCTTAGAAGCACCAAAAACTTCCAAACCTCTGGAACTAGCTATGAAAGTATAGCAGTGAAGAAAAAAGTCGAAAACTTAGGATAGTGCCCCTACTTGCTCTTATGCCAGGAATAAAGCCACAAAGTTCAAAGTCAAGGAATATGCTGGGAAAATGAACAAATGACAACAAAAGAATATGACCATAAAAAGCTACTGTGGAGGACCAGAGCCAGGATGGCAGAGTAAAGGAAAGGACTGGCCTGAATGCTCTTAAATTTCCTTTCAAATAATATTAAAATAATGCTTTAAAAATAATTTTGATGCAGCAGATCCAACAAAAGGACAGGTTAAAACATTGAAGATTGGAGCAGCCCAGTACAGGCTACACCTGGACAAGCCAGCAGTAAACCAAGAAGCATGGAAGATGACAGAATCAGGGGTGGTATCTTCCAAAGTTCTCAGTCCAAAGATGGTAAAGGGGTTGGGCAACTGGTCAGGAGATCATAAAGGACCTTTTATGGCAACATGGACAAGACTCAGTTACATTGACCATATGTGTTCCAGGTCACAGTTCTAGGGTGGGGAGGAGCACTAGCAGACCTAGCATCATTGGTAACAGTTTCAGAGTGCAAAAGAGTGCTTGTGATCACTCACAGACCAGCACAAAGTCTACAAGAACAATGACCACACCTGTTTTTAGATGATGCCACCTTGGAAGAACTGAAAACTTCCAGACACCTAGACCACATTCTGAGAGCAGTAACATGAAAAATCTGAAGCTTGAAACAGTGTCCCCTACATACTGGGAGCGGAGTTCAACTGCAACATAAAATTAAAAATCAACAAATAGCTTGGAAAAGTGAGCAAAACATAAATGAAGAAAAAGGGGAATTGGTCTCAGTCCAAAAAGAGCCCTGCAGAACTCAAAAACGATTTTAAAAATCAAATAAACAAAGTAGAAGAAAAATAGGGGAGAAAAGAAAAAGATGAGAACAAATCATGAAAAAAAGCAAACAGCTCAAAATGGAGATACAAAGATATTGAAGAACATAACACCTTAAGAAACATAATAGGCAAAAGTGTCAAAAATTTACTGACAAGAAATCCTTAATCCTGGATGAATGGGAAAAGAGGCACAAAATTCACTAAAGAAAAATGCTTTTTAAAAACTAGAATCGGCCAAATGGAAAGGGGATAGAAAAACTCACTGAAGAAAATAATTCCTTAAAAATAAGAATTGGGTAAGTGGAAGTTAATAACATTATGAGGCATCATGAAAGAGTAAAACAAAATTAAAAATTAAAAAAATAGAATAAAATGAAAATTTTAATAGAAAACACAACTCATTCAGAAAACAGATTAAGGAGAAATAATTTAGGAATTATTGGACTACCTGAAAGCCATGATCAAAAAACAAGCCCAGACTTCATGTTAGACTTCATTTGTCAAGAAATTGTCAAGGAAAACTACATTGATATCCTAGAACCAGAGAGTAACAAAAGACTTGAAAGAATCCACCAGTCACCTCCTGAAAGAGATCCCCAAATGGAAACTTCCAGGAATATGATAGCTGAATTCCAAAGCTCCCAGGTCAAGGATAAAATATTGCAAGAAGTCAGAAAGAAACAATTCAAATATTGTGAAACTACAGTCAGGAACACATGGGATTTAACAACTACTACGTTAAACGATGGGAGAGCTTGGAATATGATATTAGGAAGGGGCAAAAGATCTAGGATTACAGTCATGAATTACCTATTCAGCAAAACTAATTACATTGCTTCAAGAAAAAAATGGATATTTAATGAAATAGAGGATTTTTAAAATATTCTTCCTTAAAGGACCAGAGATGAATTGAAAATTTTAATTTAGAATGAAGGACTCAAGAGAAGCACAAAAAGATAAACAACGAAGAGAAATCTTAAGGGAATCAATAAGATTAAGCTGTTTATATTCCTACATCATAAGATGATTTTTGTGACTCCTAGGAACTTAATGATTGTCACAACAGTTAGAAAGAATATATCTAAAGACATAAATACTGGTTGGTTGATTGATGAGATGATATACAAATTACAAAATTAAGGAGTGAGAAAGAGATATTCATTGGAAGAAGGGGGAAGGAAGATTGTAATGCTAAGTAGATTAAAGATCCTCCCCACCCATTAATAGGCCTGTCCATTAAGAGAAGCTTGATTAGGGCAGGTCCACACATTTTGCTAATTTCCTAATAAGGCATTCATTGTCAATGGTTGTGATGCCCTCTGGCTTGAAAAAATGTATAAATACTCTGAGGTGAGATTTTACTTTGGGGCTTACTTATTGGAAATGTTTGTTTGACCAGATGAAACTCTGGATAGCCACTAAAGAGTCCCCTGGCTTTGAAAACCCAGATGTTGGTGCTTCTCTCTCTGGTAACTATATATGTATGGTCAGACAGTTATCTGACTGTTAATATGTCAGGAAGCTGGAAGCTCTGTCTGTTGATTTTGATTTCCCAGTATTTTCTCTGAAGTTCAGGATGCTGACTTTTTCCCTGAATTAAATGAATGACACATATACTTGATTAAAGTGACTTTGACCCCTCAATAGTTGCTTTCCTTTTAGAAAAGGAGCTCTCCTATGTATGTCAGGGTCCTTGTTGTTGCAAGATGTAGAATGGGATAAATTATCTCACATAAAAGAGATACAAAAGAATTTTTACAGTGGATCAGGAGGATGTGGGTGGTGGTGGGTGACATGTGGACCTTATACTCATCAAAATTGACTTAAAGAGGGAATAACATACATACCCAACTGGGTATAAAAATCTATCTTTCCCTATGGAAAAGTAGGAAGGGACCAGGAAGAGAAACGAGAGGGTGATAGAAGGGAAGATATATTAAAAGGTATGATGGTAAAAAACTAAACACTTTTGAGAAGCAACAAAGACAAAAATAGAGAGAGAGAGAGAGAGAGAGAGAGAGAGAGAGAGAGAGAGAGAGAGAGAGAGAGAGAGAGAGAGAGAGAGAGAGAGAAGAACAAACAAGGGGAAAATAGGATTGAGGGAAATACAAAATTAGTGATCATAACCATGAATGTGAATGGAATGAGTTCACCTGTAAAACTAAAGTGGATAGTAAAATGCATTAAAAAACCTCAAATCCTACAACAGATTGTTTCAAAGAAACCATTTGAATCAGGGTCACACACACACAAAGACTGGAGCAGAATCCTTTCTGTTTTAGCTGAAGTTAAAAAAAGAGAGTAGCAATCATGATCTCAGACAAAGCAAAAACAAAAATGATCTAATTAAAAGAGATAAGGAAGAAAACAACATTTTGATAAAAACTACCATAGACAAGGAAGTAATATTAATACTAAACATATATGCAACTAATGGTACAGCATCTAAATTCTAAATTGAAAAGTTAAGTGAGCTACAGGAAAAAATAGACATTGAAACATTAAATGGGGTATCTCAACTTTCCCCTAAAAGAACTAGATAAATCTAACCATAAAATAAACAAGAAAGAAGTTGAGGGGATGAATAGAATTAGAGAAATTAGATGTCTGGAGAAATTTTAATAAAATAGAAAGGAATATAAACTTTACCCCAGCTGTATGTGACACTTACACAAAAATTGACCAGGGCATAAAAACTCATAAGCAAATGCAGAAAAGGAGAAACATTACAAGCATTCTTTCAGATCATCATGCAATAATAATTACATTCTTTAAAGAGATATGGAAACATGGATTAAAAATTAATTGGAAACCAAATGATCTAATCCTAAAGAATGACCAAGTCAAAGAATATCATAGAAATAATTTTATTAAAGAAAATGACAGCAATGAGACAAATACTGAAATTTATGGGATGCAGCCAAAGAAGTACACAGAGGGAACTTTATATCTCTATATGTTTTCATTAACAAAAGAGGGAAAGAGTAAATCAATGAATTGGGCATGAAAGAAAAAAATCACTAGAAAATAAAACAAAAAAAAAATCCCCAATTCAGCACTAAATTGGAAATCTTGAAAATCAAAGGAGAGATTAACAAACTTGAAAATTGAAAAAGTTGAACCAATAAAACTAGGAGTTGAATTAATTAAAAAAATAAATAAATCATTCATTAATAAGAGTAAAAAAAAATGAACAAATTACCAGTACCAAAAATGAAAACAGTAAATTCTCTACCAACAAAGATGAAATTGAAGCAATTCTTATAAGCTATTTTGCCCAATTATATGCCAATAAATTTAATAATCTAAGTGAAATGAATATTAACAAAAATAAATTAGCCAAATTAGAAGAACAGATAAAATAATTGGTGAAAAGAAGTTGAACAAGTGAATGCTTTCAGAAAAACTTGGAAAGGTTTACATGAACTGATGTAATTGAGCAGAAACAAGAGAGTATTGTACACAACAACAGCAATATTGTATGATGACCAACTGTGAATGACTTAGCTATTCGTAATAATGTAATGATCCAAGATAGTTCTGAAGGACTTATGATGAAAAATGCTTACTACTTCCAGAGAATGAACCTATGGAGTCTGAATGCGCATCTAAACATATATTTTTAAGTTTTATTTTTCTTGGGTTTTTGGTTTGTATTTTCTTTCACAACATAACAAATATGAAAATACGTTTTGTATGATTACACATGTATAACCTATATCAAATTGCTTACTTTCTCAATGAGGGGGGAAGAGAAAAAAGATTGAGAAAATGTGGAACTCAAAATTTTAAAAGTGAAAGTTAAAATTATTTTTACATGTAATTGGGAAAAATATTGTGACAGGGAAGATTAAAATGCAAACTCAGAAGAAGACAATAATGTCAAGAAAAGCTATAAGCAAAGCATCAAGGAAAAACAAAATGAATCGGAAACAAGCACAACAAGAATTCCTGGAAGAGCTAAAATAATATTTTTGGAATCAAATAGTCATGGTGGAAGAAAAGTTGAGTAACAAAATAAGAGCAAGGGAAGAAAATTATGAAAAGAAAACTAGTAGCCTGCTAAAAGGGGCACAAAAATACTAAAGAAAATAACACCTTTAAAAAATTTGTCAAATGGAGAAAGAGGCAAAAATCTTCACTGGTGAAAATATTTCCTTAAAAAGCAGGATTGGCAAAATGGGAAAAGTGGTACTAAGGGTTATTGAAAAAAATAATTTCTTAAAAATTAGAACTGAGGAAGTGGAAGCTAATGACCTCATGAGATATCAAGGAACAAAGTCAAAGGAATGAAAAATAGAAGAAAATATGGAATAACTCTTTGGGGGAAAACAATAACACTGACCTTGAAAACAGATTAAGGAAAGATAATTTTAGAATTGCTGTATTACCTGAAAGATAGGTATCAAAGAAAGGCCCTAGACATAATATTTCAAGAAATTATAAAGGAAAACTGCCCCAATATCCTAGAAGTAGAGAATAAAATAAAATTTGAAAGAATCACCTGATCACAACCTGAAAAAAGTCCAAAAATGAAAACTCCCAGGAAAATTATAGTCAAATTCCAGAACTCCCGGGACAAAGAGAAATACTACAAGTAGTCAGGAAGAAAAAAACCAAATATTATGGAGGCACGTTCAGCAGTATACAAGATTTAGTAACTACCTTGTTAAAGAGTGAGGGGGTTTGGCATATGACATTCTGGCAGGCAAAAGAACTAGGATTACAATCAAGAATCATCTATTCAGCAAAGGTGAGTATATTGCTTCAAGGGAGGAAGTATATATTTAATGAAATAGAGAATTTTTAAGAATTCCTCCTGAAAAGACCTTAGCTGAATAGAAAATTTGACTTGCAAATTAAAGACTCAATAAAAACATCAAGGGGTAAAAAGGAAAAAGAAATTATAAGAGATTCAAAAAGGTTAAACTGCTTAAGTTCCTATATGGGAAGATGATATATGTTACTTCCAAGAATTTTATAATTATAGGATCTGTTAAAAGAATTCTACATAGAAGAGGACACAAGAATGAGTCAAATATTTTAGGATGATGTTAAAAAGTGTGGATGGAGGAGAAAGAGGGATGCCCTGGGAGAAGGGAAAAGTAGGAAAAAAGAAGAAGGTAGAAAATTATCTCACATAAAGGAGTAATGCAAGGAATGGCTTTTATAATGGGGGGGTGGAGGATAATGATGGGGAGGTGGAGTGGGTACTGCTTAAACCTCACACTCATCTAAATTGGTTGAAAGAGGGAAAAATACACGGAAAGATACACACACACACATACACACACACACACACACACACACACACATATATATATACATATATGTACACACGCATACAGTTGAGTATAGAAATCTATCTTCCCCAACAGTGAAGTAGGAGTAGAAAGTCATAGGAGAATGGGCGGGGGGGCTTAGACAAAAGGGAGGGTAGATAAATGAAGACAATGATCAGAAGCAAAACAGACTTTAGAGGAAAGACAGGATAAAAAGTGAGAGAGAAGAATAAACAGATGAAAATAGGATCAAGAGAAATACAAGAGTTAGTAATCATAACTGTTAACATGAATGCAATGAATTCATCCATATAATGGAAGTGGATGGTAGAATGGATTAATAAACCAGAATTCAGCAAAATTTTATTTTCAGGAAACACACTTGAAACAAAGAGATGCGGAGAGAGTTCAAAGAAGAGGCTGGAGAAGAATTTATTTTGCTTCAGCTGAAATAAAAAGGTGAAGGGAAGTAATTATGATCTCAGGAAAGACAAAAGGAAAAATATACTCAAATAAAATATGTCTTCTTAAAAAGCATCACAGATAATGAAGTAAAATCAATACTAAATATGAAAGCACCAAATATCCTAGCCTCTAGATTTTTAAAGGAAAAATTAAATTAATTAAAAGAGGAAATAGACATTAAAAATCTGTTAGTGGGGAATCTAAACTTTCTCGTCAAAGAATTAGATAAATCTAACCATAAAATAAACAAGAAAGAAGTTGAGAACTGAATAGAATCTTGGAAAATTTAGAGATGATGACCTCTGGACAAAATTGAATATGAATATAAAGTAATATTTTTTTTCCTTATCTCTTCATGGCACTTTCACAAAAATTGACCAGAGGACATAAGAACCTTGCAAACCAATGGAGAAAAACTGACATATTAAATACATACTTTTCAGACCTTAATGCCCTGAAAATTATGAAACATAGATTAAAAATTCATAGGAAACTAAATAATCTAGTTTTAAAGAATGAGTGGGTCAAAGAGCAAATCACAAAAACAATTTCATTAAAGAGAATGACAACAATAAAACAATACTCCAAAATTTATGGGAAGCACTTAAGCATAATTAAGGGAAATTCTATATTCTAAATGAGTACTTCAATAAAATAGAGAAAGAACAGATCAATGAGTTGATTAGGCAATTTTAAGAAAATTTAGAAAAATAATAAATTTGAAATGCTCTAACACATAGGAAAATATAAATTCTGAAAATCAAAGGAGAGATTGATAAAATTTAAAGTATAAAATATCATTGAAGGACTAAATGAGGAAAAAAGCTAGGAATTAGTGAGCAGCAAACTTCTATTGGTTAGATCCAAATTCAGGTCATGAACCTGAAGAGCTCCAGATGAGCGGGACTGTGAGAAGCCTGTGACCTGGATCAGTCTATTTTGGGGGCACTGAAAGCTGGCAGAACCATGGCCTGAGTGATCTCTCAGAGCCTAAAATAAGACAACCCTCAGTACCTTAGCAAAGCAGCAACAGGCTCACCCAAACCTTTCCTACAATAATAGACAAAGCTTGGACCCAAGATAAACTAAAAGTCAGGCAGGAAACTGGAAGAATATGCCAAGAAAAAACATAACCACACCATGAAAAAAAACTAATATGGTGATATAGTTCTCAAGATATAAAATCAAAATAAGGGAATGACTTCAAAACAGTTACACCAAGCCTCAAAGTAAAACCAGAATTCCTGGAAGAAAAGAAGCAAGATTTAAAAAGAGACATAAAATATTTTTATAAACATAAGTGTAAAAATTTATACAAATATATTATATATTAACATAATAAATATATATTAATAATATTTACTACTATATAATTGTATAAATGACTAGTGGAACAAAATAGGCTACAACTGAGAGCTACCTAAAAGAAGGAATTGAAAAGGAAATTAACAGTTTGGCACAAAAGGTATGAAACCTTTTTTAAGAAACAAACTCCTTGAAAATCATCATTATAAAAAATAATTCAGTGACTCCATGAGATGACAAGAAATATTAAAACAAAGTAAAAAATACTGAAAAAAGTTATAACAAAATCAACTGACGTAAAAATAGAGAAAATTTATTAGCTACCTAAGTTGTCTAAATATCATATTTCAGGAGATCTTAAAAGAAATCTATTCAGATATCTGAGAACCAAAAGGTAAAGAGGAAACAGAAGAAATTCACAGATCATCTTCAGAAAGAAATCTTCAACAAAAAACTCTTAAGGTACATTATGGGCAAAATCCATAGCTTCAAGGTAAAAGAGAAGAAAAAAATACTGTTATGTAGTTAGTACAAACAAATTCAAGTACTGAAGGACCATAGTCTGGATCCAAAATAATTTCGCAGCCATCATCTTAAAAGATAAGAGAGGATATAAATTTCCAGAGGCAAAGTATATAAGGTTTCTACCAAAAATGATTTACCCAGCAAACACAATGTAATTCCACACAGTAAAAAACTGTCCTTTTGAGGATTTTCAAGAATTCCTGATGAAAAGACCAGAGCTACAGAGAAACTTTGTATTTCAAACATAGTAGTTAAGAGAAACATGAAAAGGTAAATATGCAAGAATAAACATAATACACTAAAAAAGAATACATTCTAATAGAGGAAAATGATATGTTTCCTCAATGAGCAGGCACATCAAGAGGGTTTGGAATTCATCATGTTATAACTCGAGATCTTAATAGAAGGATGAGAAGGGGAATGAAAAATGACCAACCACTGTTCCAGAGAACTATTGAGGAAGCATACTCCTCCTCTCCTGGTACAGAGGCAAAAACTCAGAGTGCAGAGTAAGAAATTTTGGACATGGATAATGTGGAAACATATATTTGCTTGACTATACATATTTATAACAAGGGCTTCATTTTTCTCTTGTTCCCAATTGGAGTGGGAAATTGACTAAAGGAAGGTTATTGTTGATTGAAAAAAATTAAGCATCTGACTTTAGGAACAATGGGATAACCCATTTCATAATGTTATCACTAAAATAACATATCTAGTAATGGATCCTATGAGATTATAAACTCCCTTACAGCAGTCTTTTTCCTTACTACAATACATTTGGTGTCTATCAGAGCTAGCACTTCTATATATCCTTTTAAAAGTTTAAAAAGTTCTTTGCTTATGTTATTTCTTTTATCCTCACAAAAACCATGTGAGGGAGGTGTTAGTATTATTTCCATTTTATAAAGGAGGAAACTGTGGCTGAGAAAAGTTGAGGGGACTCTCTTGATATTGCACATCTAAGTAATTGCATGAAACAAGATTTGACTTTAGTTCTTCCTGACATAAATGTAGCATTGCATGCTGATTACTTTTGTGAAAGTCATTCAGTGAAATAAATTCTCATGTGCTGTGGTTGGAGATGTCTAGGGAAAGTTTTCAATTTAATCAAAATATACACACATATATGTATCTGTGTATGCCTATGTATGTACACATTTATGTATGTTTATAGACTTATGTGTGTATATGTACACACCGATATTATACATGCATATATACATATATATGTATAGACATAGAAAGAGATGTACTCTAAATGTGAAAGTTGAATTGACTTATCTGCCTTTTTACCACTATTATTCCATATAAGACTTCAGGCTGAGTTCAAAACATGATCATGATTCTCAGGCTGTCACTTTAACTGCAGTTATTTATCGACTTATCTGTGCAGATGAATGAAGAAGTTTGTTATAGGACAGTTTTACTGCTATTAATTAGCAATAATTCAGACAATCAGTAATGAAAATTTAGGACTGGGAAAGAAGACGAAGCATAGCCTACTTCATTGACACATATATTCTTTTGACTGAAAGAGCAAATCAGAAAAAGAATAAACCATAACAATGATTGAAAAAAATAAAACAATTAGTAGTCCTTCAGGACTTAAGTTTCTTCTATTTATTTTTCCTTCCTTACTCAGTGTGCTAGATCTTAATTGCCATAGAATCATAGAAACTTGGAGTTGAAAGGAACTTTATTTACCATCTCGTCCAGCCCATCCCTGTACAAGAACCGCTTAGTCATTAAACATTTACCATTCTAGGCACTGGAGATATCAAAACAGAAAAAAACCCCAAAAAACCCTTGCTTTCAAGAGATTCATAGTCTAATAGAGGAGATAAAGTGCAGTAAACTATGTATAATCGGTCTATATAAACAGTGTAAATCAAGATAATCAACAGAAAGAATGCTATGTATATCATACCTAGTAAGGCATAAACCACTCTGCATGACTACCTCAAGTGAGAGGGAACCCACTACTCTCTGATGTGCCCATTCGCTTTTGAAAAGTTCTACCTCTTAAGAAGTATTTCCTATTTCAATTTACCTTTTTGCAAATTGTATCCATTACTCTCAGTTCTGTTGCTCTGGGCATAGTAAAACTGCCCTTTGAGGCAAAATTGATGATATCTCGGCTAATTTTTGTGTGTTTGTGACTAGGAGCAGAAGGGAGTGGGAGGGTAAGGGGGGTAGAGTGTAGAGGCTCTATCCTTGTTTTCTGTAATTGCCAATAACCCATCCCTCATCTCAGATTCTTTGATTTACAAAGCGATATTCAGCATGAATTTCTCAGGAAATATCCTCTACTCAAATTTCCAAGTTGTAAGACTGGAAGCCTGGTGAGGACAAGGACCATCTACTTATTTGCTACAATCAGTGAAGCGCCTTGACAACAATGGGTCCATAATATTTTTTCAAGTGAGTTTTAATGTGCAAACAATTCCCTGAGAAAAAAATGAAGCCAGATGCCACCTGGATTGGGAAAGGGAGGTGGGAAAGGTAGGAGACTTCAGGGGACAGTTTCAGTTTCATAAGCAACTCTCCAACCTCAAAGTTTCACTGGATCTTCAAAGTTAGTTGAAACTATATAACCTAAAGAAATTCCCACCTGGAGTTGATCCCCTTAGGTCAGGATCAGGTTGGTTCAGGTTGCAAAATCCATAAGGAATGTGGCAAATGTATAGCTAATCTATATCTCTGCAGCATAAAATGGTTTCTGATTACAAAGAGAAGTTCTGTTTATATGTATTTAAGGTGCAGCTTAAAGAATAAAAACTCCTTAAGTCTCATCATTTCAAACTTGTCATGGAATAATTTCACTTTGGTTTCAATCTGAGTATTCCTTAATGGTAAGTATTGAGAAATCATTTCCTCAGTTTAAGGCAAATCATTCGTTTTTTGGTGTTTTTTTCTTCCCTCAAACAATTGCTATCATTATTTCTCTGTTAAATGTTTTAATGAAATGTTTTTGAGAATTTTAATGTTAACTTTAAATAATCATTCTAACATTTTTCAAAAAAAATTATAGGCTATGAAATTAGAAAAAAATCTCAATATTTCTCCTAAATGTTGTTTTAGAGACAAACTCCAATATTATCTGTGGCACTAAGTTCACACACACACACAAAAGATTATGAAGTCCCTGAAAGATGCCTTATGCTTGATCTCAACTTAAGTCTTACTAGAACAAACTTCTGTTTTCTTACATAGGTAGTGTGAGCATAGGCAGATGCTCCTTCCATTTCCAATCTCTCTCTCTCTCTCTCTCTCTCTCTCCTCTCTCTCTCTCTCTCTCTCTCTCTCTCTCTCTCTCTCTCTCTCTCTCTCTCTCTCCCTCAGAAGCAGTGGCAAGATTCATTGGAACCCCTATCTCCCTAATATTACTCTGTTTACTTATGAATTCCTTACTGAAGTAAAAGATTATTATTGCTATAAGCAAGGAGCTATAATATATATTTGTGAGAAAGATCAAGAGGGAAGGAAATTATTTAGAAGAAATTTTAAAGTGGTAATGGATATTTGAGCATCTTCAGTCTGGTAAGGCTTCTTATCCTGGGTTCCAGGAATATTTTTTAGAAGTTACGTTGATAACTTTATTGTAAAAAAATATTTTGATAAGAGTATTGATAATCAATGCAGTTGATTTCTTTTACAAGATTTATTTTATTTTATGCGGTCAAAAACATTACCCTGAGAAGAAAATGATTAGATTCACCAAATATCCAAATTGCTTCTTCACACAAAACAGGTTAAGAACCCACAGGGAAGGTCGTGAATGATTAGACACTGTTAGAAGACAAAAAGTGAATGCAGGGTATTGGAGAGGAAGGGAATCATATTGTAAAACTACTTAGAAAAATAGAGCTAGTGTGGAAAGAGTGAAAACAGTTGGTGGAAAATAGCCAAGTACTCTTTTAATTTAAACATTTGGGGGACACAAGGCACATTCTGCTTTAAAATACCTCTTTTCACAACATGCTTTAGTGCATGCTTGAAAGCAGGTGAAAAAGAGTATGTGTAGGGGAGAATAAGTGAAGAAAAAAGCATTTTTCTGACTTTTACTTCGAAGGTTGTAGTAAAGGTGATATCAAGGAAGAAAAATAAGCAAATAAAACTTAGATCACCTATTATATTGCACATAGCTACCTGAGTGGTTAAGCATCTACTAAGCTACTCAGTAAGTTACTATTACTGTTTTTAAGAAGCATGAACATCTAGGTTAGGATTAAGTCTGTCATTTCAGAAACAATGGAAACACCACAAACTCTAAGCTGCATCTTGATCTCATTATTGTTCTAAGTTTAAAAATTGCTCCCTCTAATTTCCTTGAAGATATTTTCCAAATTTGTCTAAAAAAGGAATGCAGCCTTCAACTCAATTCTTTGAGAAACAAGACTTTTCATGTCCCTCACCAGCATCCTATGAAATGGCTGTGGGTTGAATAAACCATGGAATGAGAAGTAAAAGTTGCAACAATATTCATTAGAGTATCCTACTGCACTATTGATTCATATGGAATCAATCCCTCCCTATCCCCACCCCTCTTCTTAGCTAGACTCTGTTGATTGGGGTGGGTTAATAAAATGCAATAAAAATATAATCAGCTTTCTTTTTAAACATAGAATTGTAGCTTCTATATATGCTTTGCCCCTAGTATTTAGTCCAGTATTATGCATAAGAGCTATTTTCTTCCACACTCTTTTTCCTCTCTCTCAACAAAACAAAAAGGGGTGAGGGTTGATACATTAGTTAGCAATGAGTAATTAAAATGGTTAAATGGTCCCAAGTGGTTGAAAGTTGTGTACTCTTGGAATCTGGACTGCATTTAATATCACATGTGATACAAAGGGCATTATTGAACAGTGCTTCATTTCCATTAGACTTGGTTTAATTCAATATAAGTTTACTGAAGACTTAACTATGTTTAAAGGAACTGCAGTTCATGAACCTGAGATGAATACTTCTAATTTTCTACCAATTGTAGAATAATATAGATTCTGAGGAATATGGCTTCAATACTCTCAAATTAATAGGGCCACAAATTTAAATATTAACAATTTACTCTCCTTCTTTAAATAAGTCCTATTCCAATAATTTACCTAAATAAAAGCAATGTGCCCTTCCTCCCTCCCAACAGAAAATTGCCAGACAGAAGAGATCTAACCAGCATTTTTCTGCCATGGGGCAAACTTCACAAAGTGCACCTCAGGGAAAGTTCACAAAACACACTCTGAGCTAGTACCTGGAAGAAAACTCTCAAGTGTACTTTAAGTTATACTCAAATGTGGGCTGTGGAGAAATAAGCCAGGATATATTTTGCCCATTTTGATGTGAGGAGGAACTTCACCCAAGATGCCGCAGTTTTGGGGGGGAAGGGAGGTCTTCTGCGTGGCTCAGTGGAGAGAACTGGAACCAGGAAGACCTGATTCAAATCTGTCTTCAGACACATACTAGCTGTGAGATTCTGGGTAAGTCAATCGACTCTGTTTTCCTCAGTTTCCTCATCTATAAAATGAGCTAGAGAAGGAAATGGTCAACTAATGCAGTATTTGTGCTAAGAAAACCCCAAAGGAGGTCACAAAGAATGAGAAAACACTGAAACAACCAAACAACAGTTGGATACTAAACTCAGTTATTTGGGGTTGCAGGATAGTAAGTGTTGCTGTCAGTATCACCTCCATTTTGATGCCCTGGGCTTAACCAGGGGTGGGGATCCTGCAACCTCCAGGTCACATGTGGTCCCCTAGGTCTTCAAGTGTGACCCTTTGAATGGAAACTTCACAGAACAAATTCCCTTAGTTAAAGGATTTGTTATGTAAAACTTGAACTCTGTCAAAAGGCTATACTCAAGGACCTAGAAGGCTGCATATGACTTTGAGGCCACAGGTTCCCCACCCCTATGCTCTAGTCAGGCTGCCTGGGTAGCAGCTCCTATTGACAACTCAATTATCTCCCTTCCTGCTCTCCTTCAATATCTCATCATTTTGAGGACTTTGGAGTAGGAGAGCATCTACATAAGAAAGATAATTTCCTTTGTCCCTAGTCATCCATCCTTTGTTTTCTTCAAGACCTACTTGATGAGTTCTAGTATCTCCAAATCCTTCAGGATTGAGCGATATATGAGAGTATTAATGAAGCTATTCTGTGCACATTTTAGTGGATTGACTTCCTAGATTTCTTTAGACTGCTGTTGTGTGTTTGTCCTTTGTTGTCGAAGAAGACCATGCCATCAGAGAAATGAGGATATGACTTGCACTTGACTTTGTTTGGAGTGAGGGAGGGCTGTGCAAGTCACCAGCCTGCTAGGATAATTAACAAGCTCCTTTCATCCTGGTCCCAGTTTTCAATGACTCAATTTGGTTTGGCAAAAAATCTATCTGGTACCCCAGTAAAGGTCAAGAAAAAAATTCCAACATTCTTATCTCTTCAGATGCTTGCTTATCTTTCAGTGTAGGTGGAAAATTGGCAATGGAGTTCACATGTCTTTTTTTGGATTTTGGATTTTGGATAGCTGCTAAGGAACCCGCCCCCCCCCCCCCCCCAAATTTGAAACCCAGATGTTGGTGCTTCTCTGTCCGGTAACCATGTATGTAGGTAATGGTCAGATAGTTGGATCTGTCTGTTGGTCTTTATTTCTCTCTTTGTATTTTTTCTGGAGTTCAGGGTGCTGACTTTTTCCCTGAACTAAGTGATGATATATATATATATATATACATATATATATGTATATATATATACATATATATTTATATTATACTTGATTAAAGTAGATTGTTTACCCCTCAAAAGTTGCTTTCCTTTTAGAAAAGCAGATCTAAGAACCTGTACAGCAGGTCCTCCTGTGTATGCTGGGGTCCTTGCTGTTAGGTGGGTGCAAAAGGAACTAATAGAATTTCTCCATCCAGGGGAATGGTGTGTAGTTTGGAATGTTGTTCAGTCATTTCAGTTGTGTCTGACTCTCCATGACCTCCGTTGGGGTTTTCTTGCTGAGATTCTGGAGTGGTTCACTATTTCCTCCTCCCCCTCATTTTTCAGATGAGGAACTGAGGCAAACGGAGTTAAATGATTTGCCTAGGATCACACAGCTAGTATCTGAAGCCAGATGTGAACTCAAGAAGGTAAGTCTTTCTTGACTTAAAGACCAACACTATCCACTACACCTAGTTGAAGTAAAATAAAGTCCATTCCTTCCTGGATATTTAGATTGAACTGAATCTTGCACTTACAGCCTACCTGACTGGATCTCCAGTATTTCCTACATCTACATACCATCCTCAGGGGAAACAATGCGAACAGGTATTCTATGTATGCTCTCATAAATTATCATAAGTCTTGAGGGTTCTTAAACAGCAGGCTCAGACTAAACACTGTTCCGACTGACACACCTTGTTCCCTCTCTCAAAAACAAATAAAAAACACAACCATTTTCCTTTATTATTTTTTAATCTGGAGCATTAAAATATTAAATAATAGATCAGACAATAAGACTTTGGTTTAGGGATACTCCACCATAATCCTGTCACACCACCACACCGTAAATCTCCTGACTTAATGACAGAATATGTCCACACAGGAATGAGGAGACATGGATGGTGTACAATTTGCATCATTAGAGGGAATTTCTCAGATTGATGACATCATAAAATTGTAGAACAATGAAAAGGTCATTGGTTCTCTGGAGTTAGAGAACTTGAATTCAGATCTCAATTCTACTACTGTAACAATGCAGAAGTCAATTACTCTCTGGACCTTAGTGTTCTCATTTGTCAAATTAAGAGGTTGAACTAGCCCCTAATGAATATTCCAAATCACAGTCAATATTCCTATGATTCATTTATCCAGTTAAATAGTTTGATTACCTGATGACAAAAAAGATAAATACTCTAAGATTCATATTATCTCATTAAGTTTTGTAATGATCACCTTCTTTGCAGAATGTAGCAGGTTATATAGCTTCCATGGTTTTCTGCTGCAGTCCACATGACATAATCTTGCTGAATTTGGGGGATACCAGGTATTCCTGGAATTCCTGCTGTAAAAACCAGTTAAGAAGTATGACCAAAAAAACCATTATTTTTTCGTTGCAGTCTTTAAATTTATAAAACCAGGAATTTATATTTTTATTTACCAAAAAATCAAAATGATTTATAATTAGTTGACAAACTAAAAGGATATATTTGTAGCATGATTATTTGTGCTACTTGCTCCTACTGCTAGGACAATGAAGATGATTGTTCCCATATTAGGTTACAATCCATACGATAATGACAATAATTATAGTTTTCTGCCAATATGACTGGGGATTTTAAAGCACAGAGAAAGAGTCCTGGAATAATTTTATCCAAATACAGGATCTATCAATACAAAAGATCTAGTGAAAGAAAATATGATGAGGATATATGATCCTGATCACCACACCACTGCTCATCTGAATGTTAGTTCTGGTTCTAGGAAGAAATAAGCCTAGGTGATGCTTATACCTTCTACCGTAGGTGATCAGGTCTTAGGCAAACAATCTTGCTCTAAATTTGCAAACTTATTCTGAGTGTCCTCAAAATATTTCTACTCAAGAGTAGAAAGGAAACTATAGTCTTTTATAAATATCATTCCAAGGAAAGAATATCCCAGGCACCTTTAAATATATAAAAATATTAGGCCAGATAAAGACTAAATATAGATATGGATAGAAATACTTTAGTGTCAGAGGTTCTACAATTTCAATATGTCAGTACCTCTTTTACTATTTACAAAGCCTTCCCCAACCTAGAGACAAAGGAATCAATCTAATTTTCTGTAAGGAAAATTACAGACACTAAGTAGTGACTTAAAAAAGAAGAGGATAAAATAAATATAAAATTTAAAATACAGAAAGTTTATCAATCATTACTTTAAATGCAAATAGATTAAATCATCCAATAAAGTAAAAGAGAATGGATAAAAAAAATAAACCAATGATATAATAATTGTCTAAAAAATGATACAACGAAAATAAAAGACCAAAGGAAAAAAAATCAACTAACGACAGGAATATCCTAATTTTAGAAGTCCTGGAGATTCATGGAATAGAGCACCACTAAGAGAATATTGACATTGGGAGGATGAGTGATCTTTTTCATTTGTTCAATGAACAAGTGAAATGCTTGAAAATAGAAAGTAGAGAAATAATAGACAAATAGAAAATAAACAAATGATGCATCTGTTCTAAAATCCATTTCACTGAAACTTGACATTCGTATAAGTTGACAACGCACACATACATACATCTACATCTATACATGCATTCATATTACACACACATGCACACATATACATATATACATACAGATAGACATATTTTACTCTTATGTTCTGTTTTTGTTTGCACCTTACCTGCCCAACTGTCACTGCTAATAACACACACAAATTTTCTACTGATTACTTCAAATAGAAAATTAAAAGCAAATATTCCCTCCCTCATCCTTCTCATGGCAGTACCTTTGGTCTGAAAGACTGTTGCTGAGGATTTACTTGAAATGTTGGTTTGGTAGATTAAAACCATCCTTAACATGTATGTCCTTGAAGGGAAAAGATTTGGAATTATGCAGTTCATTTTTTCAGAACCGGAACAGTTGAGTTTTTTAATTTCTTTTTTTGAATCCTGGGTTCAGACAAAGAGTAACAGAAACAAAAAGTCATCTTGTCACTATTTTCAAATGATTTACTCAATTTAGTTCAGAAAAATACGAGTGTATTATAAAACAAACACCATAAACAACATAAATTGCATTGCATTTTGAAGAAGTTAATTTTAGAAAAAGTAAAAACTATTATTGGATATAAAACAATTAGGCAAAAAAGGCAATTTTGAATATTCAAAGTCCACTCAGATTGCTTTCCTTCAGTTTTTAACAGCTTCCAGATAGAAGTGCTGATGCTTAAGAGAAAATAGTATCTGATTTTATCTCCTCATAAACTTTTAGAAGACATTTTTTCCACAAGATTCTGTGGGAGTAAGTTGTAAGAGAAGGAACATAACATAACTAAATAAAATGGAAATAAAATAGAAGATGAAGGTAATAGATTCATTAAGTTGGAAGCATTTATAATAGTAAAATAGATTAAAAGAAAAGAAATTTGTCAAAATTGAAGAGTAATTGAGGGAAATATAATCTCAAATCTCAAATCACTTACTGGTTCAGATTATTTTTGTTGTTAAGTGGTGTCTGACTCTATGACTCCGTTTGGGGTTTTTTTGGCAAAGATACTGGAGTGGTTTACCATTTTCCTCTTCAGCTTATTTTACAAATGAGGAAAACAGGGTTAAGTGACCTGCCCAGGGTCACATAGGTAGAGGTCAGATTTAAATGACTCCAGGCCTAGTGCTCTATGTACTGCCCCATCCAGCTGCCCCATTAAATAGAGGATAAAGTCCAGGAAAAGGAAGACTGTGTAATTAGAATTTAAAAACAGGTCTGAAGATGCTATTTGGGTGCTCTAAAGAGAAAAAAGCTACTTGTCTTTCAAAAAATAATGTCATAGAGCCACAAAAATTAGCAGATAAGAGTCTTCTAGTAAAGCTCAGAGGAAGAAGAGAATAGTCACCGTTGGTGATTTCTTTCTCAAGGAAACTGCTGCTAATAATTTGTTGTCTTCTTGAGATAAATAACCAAGATGTAATAGAGATTTCCCAAGACTTTTGAAAGCATGCTGTCACTAGTCACTAGTCACTTCTGGTGAGGTACATGAGAACTAATGGCTTCCTGAGTGAGTATGAAAAGTATTATCCACTATTACCAAGTATTAGGTAAGAAACTAAAGATTATGATCCATAGGTTTACATAAAAAAATAAATTCTATTTTTGCTTTTGTCCATTACAGGCAAAGGATTTTGTTGTTCAATCACTTGTCAACTGTTTCCAACTTTTCATGACTTTATTTAGGATTTTCTTGGCAAAGGTACTGGAGTGGTATCATTTCCTTCTCCAGATAAAGGAATGGAGGCAAACAACATTCAGTGACTTGCCCAGGGTCACACATCCAATAAGTGTCTGAGGACAGATTTGAACTCAGGAAGATGAGTTTTCCTAACTCAAGACCCAGCACTCTATCTATTGTAATACCAAGGCACCCCAAGGCAAATGACACAGAAGAAAAAAATAATAATTGGGAAGTAAAGATGGTGAAATTTCCTGACCAGAAATGGAGTCCAGTTAGCCAAGACTGTGAAGAATTTATTTGTTGGATATCTTGAAAACCTTGTTTGTTTTTTTTAAAACTTTAATCCAAAAAGGATGATGAAAGGAGAAAACTGCTATAAACACACACACACACACACTTTCATACATCAAGTAGATGTCATAGAGAGCAGCTATAAAAAAATAACAGCAGTTAAGTCATTTTGAAGTTCAATGGAGACAAAATCCTTTCAAATGAGCTAGTAGCAAAATTCATAGCTTCAAGCATATATACAACATTACTTAAAATTTAGGCAATAAACAATAGGAGTTCCCCAATGAAATTAGACAAATTTGACCTTCCTCTCCCTCTTGTCTGACCTCCTGGATATCATGATTTCCAGAAACTCATTATACTGTGACATGAATATAACTGTGAATCTCAGACTTCCATAGCATTCCTTCCTCCCTGTATTGGAGGCAGTGGGGAGTGGACATCCAGGAGCACAATGCTTAGTACATAGCGTTTAATAAAGTTTTACTAATTATTAACTATATGTATCATTGGAGGCCTGACTGCATGATTGGATCATAGCTCCAGATGGGTTAATTCAAAAGACATAGTATAGATAAAAAGGAAAGAATGAGGAGCACATATGAAGAAGAAGATACAAGAGGAAATCCAAGTACCAGAGTGGGAGAACATTATGATAAATATTTGAGTGAAAGTCAATGAAAAAAGAAAAAAAGAGATGTGCTTATGTCTCTGGGGCATACAACAGATTACATGGACACAAAAAAGGGAGACAGATGAGGTCTGTAAAACATTATAATTCTGGCACAGAAGAATGAAATATTACCAACTTCATTTATCTAAATTGACATCCCTCTCTGCCAAAAGCAGGTTGGCTACGAACACTTAAACTTGCCTTAGTGATGATTTCATCCTTCAAAAAGTAGAGGATTAATATAAACAGGCAGTTTTCTGATGAAGAAATTAAAGCTATTTACAGTTTTATGAAAAAATGCTTTAAATCACTATTGATTAGAGAAATGCAAATCAAAAGAACTCTGAGGTACCACATCACACCTATCAGATTGGTTAACATGAAAAAACAGGAAATTTATAAATGCTTAAGATGTGGGAAAATTGGAACATCAATGGGTTGTTGGTGGAGTTGTGTGTGAACTGATCCAAACATTCTGGAGAGCAATTTTGAGCTATACCTAAAGGGCTGTAAAACTGTGCATACCCTTTGACCCAGCAATACCACTTCTAGGGCTATATCCCAAAAAGATCATAAAAAGAGAAAAAGACCTACATGTATAAAAATAGTTATAGTAGCTTTTTTGGTTGTGGCAAAGAATTGGAAATTGAGAGGATGTCCATCAGTTAGGAAATGGCTGAACAAGTTGTGATATATGAATATAATGGAATACTATTATGGTGTAAGAAATGATGAGCAGGTAGACTTCAGAGAAACCCGGGAAAGACTTGAATGAACTGATACTGAGTGAAGTGAGAAGAATGACGAGAACATTGCACTCAGAAACAGCATCATTGTGTGATGACTAACTTTGAGAGATTTACCTCTTAGCAATGCAAGGCTCCAAGACAGCTCCAAAGGACTCATGATGGATAATTCTGTCCACATGCAGAAAAAAGAACTATGGAGTCTGAATGCAGATCGAAGCATATTATTTACTCTCTTTCTCTTTTTTTTTTTTGTTTCTTCTTCCTCGTGGTTTCTCCCATTGTTTCTAATTGTTCTTTACAACATGACTAATGTGAAAATTGTTGGTTGATTGGTTGGTTGGTTGTTGTCCTTTGTTCTCAAAGAAGACCAAAATGACATCACCATGATAAAGTGAAATTTCAGTGTGTCTGACTGTGGCTGATCAGACGAATAGGGTCTTGGAATGCTCTACTACAGGTTGGGCACATATATTTTGTGTGAATATTTGGGGTGGGTATTCCAGATTTGCACATCCTACATTTATTTTGTGCTATCTCAATTCTGCTTTGCTCATAGAGCACAGCACCCTTTCTGAAGGGGGCATGCCATGCTGAGCAGTCCTGTGTCAGTGTCTCCCATGTCGCACAGTCAAATCCAAAGTTCTTAAGAAAAACCTTGAGAATGTCCTTGAATCGCTTCTTCTGACCACCATGTGATCGCCTGCCCCCATGAGTTCTCCATAAAATAGTTTTTTTGGCAAGCGTACATTTTGCATTTGAACAATGTGGCCAGCCCATCAGAGTTGTGATCTCTGAAGCATAGTTTCAATGCTTGGTATTATAGCTCGAATAAAGATTTCAGTGTCTGGCACCTTATCCTTCCAGGTGATCTTCAGAATCTTCCTAAGACAGTTCAAATGGAAGCATGGCACTGGTAGACTGTCCATGTTTCACAGACATACAATAAAGAGCTCAGCACAATGACTCTGTAGACCTTCAGTCTAATACCTCTTCTCTCCCAAACTTTTCTTTGAGCCTCTCAAACACTGAGCTAGCTCTGGTAATGTGTGCATCAATCTCATTGCCAATGTGTACATCCCTAGAAAGTACACTACCAAGGTTAGTGAACTTATCCACAGAAATCAAAACTTCTCTATTTGTTGTAAACAATGGTTCCACATACAGAGTGTGCTGGTGCTGATGGAGCACCTGTGTTTTCTTGGTGTTCATTAATTAGCACAGGCAGCAGAGAATTGATCAATACTTTGTTGCATCTCTACTTCAAAGGCTGCATTGAGTGCACAATCATCTGCGAGCAGAAAATCATGCACCAGCACTCCCTATACTTTGATTTTGGCTTGTAGCCTTTTCAAATTGAAGAACTTGCCATCAGTATGGTAGTTGGCCTTGATACTGTGTTCATCCTCATGAAAAGCATTTGACAACATAACTGAAAACATCATGATAAAAAACATGGGAGCAAGCACATCGTCTTGTTTCACTCCATTGGTGATTGGGAAGACATGAGACCATTCTTCACTATCCAGAACCTGGGCAAACATACCATCATTAAACTGATGTAAAATATTGAGGGGTTTCTCCAGGTAACCAAATTTTGACATAATTTTCCATAAGCCCTCACAACTAATAGTGTCAAAGTCCTTGGTCAGTTCTACAAAGGTTGTGCACAGACCTCTGTTCTGCTCCTGGCATTTCTCCTGGAGTTGTTGGGCAGCAAATACCAACCATATCAACTGTTCCTTGACCCTTTCTGAAGCCACACTGGCTCTCAGGTATATGACCATCTTCCAGGTGAAGACTCAGTCTATTAAGGAAGACTCCAGTAAGAATTTTGCCAGCAATGACCAAGAGAGAAACCTTTCTGTGATTGTCACAGGACAATATTTTCCCTTTACCTTTATAGAGATGGACAATGGAGGCATCCATGATCTGCTGGAGGATAACTTCCTCTTGCCATACAACCTGGAAAGTTTTAATCAGCTTTCACATACAATGGTCCCCTTACCTTGTAAATCTCATCTGGAATAGAATCAGCACCAGGTGCTTTGCCACATCAAAGGAGTGTAATGGCCCTCAAAACCTCTTTTTCAGTTGGAAGTTCAGCTAAGGAGGGATTGAGTTCAACCTGAGGTATACGTACAATGGTCTAAGCATTGATTGATGATGGTCTGTTGAGAAAGCTATGGTAGTGTTCAGTTCAGTGTTACTCCATCAGCACTGAATATTTTGATGTATCATAGATTCTTGGTCCAGGTTATCATAAAAGTGCTTTGAATTGTTACTATCAGCATAAAACTGCATTTCATCTGTCTTCTTGCTGAGCCAGGAATCCTGCATCTCTCTAAGCTTTGCTTGTACTTTGCTTTTGATGGAATTAAATGCTTCCTTTTTAGGTGTGGATGAACTATCTTGCTGGTAAGTCCTGTGCAATTCTTGTTTTTCATTTAGCAGCTTCTGAATTTCCCCATCATTTTCATCAGACCAGTCTTGGTGTTGGCTTCTGTTCTGACCCAGATGAGCAAATATAGTGCTGTACACCAAAGCTCTGAAAGCTCCCCACTCCTTTTCTGCTCTACTGTTGCCAACTATGTGTTGGCTCAACTTTCCCTTCAAGTAAGCAACAAACTGTTCACACTTAGAAAAGAACTCTAATTTGTTGACATTATTACTTCTGGTAGTCATTTTGCCTTGGAGGCAGCACTTTTGATAAATGGGAATATTTAGCTTGGAAAGGACAAGTCTATGATCAGTCCAGCACTTTGAACCACACCTTGCCTTTGTCACTCTCACATCTTGTCTGTCTCTTCTCCTTACAATCACAGAGTCTATAAGATGCCAATGTTTGCTGCGAGGGTGCATCCACGACGTTTTATTGCATTTAGGTAAATGGAAAGCAGTGTTGGTGATGAGACGGTCATGCAATGTACAGGTCTTCAGCAGTAAATGACCATTGCTGTTGCTGTTTCTGACTCCATTCCTCCTTAGGACTCCTTACCAAGTCTGGTAGTTTGAGTCTACTCTAGCATTAATGTTAACCAGAATTATAAGCTTGTTCTCTTTTGGCACATTGACAATAAGGATCTCTAGGTCTTCATAAAATTTTTCTTTGACTTCATCAGGGTTTGTCATTGTGGGAGCATAGGCACTGATGATGGTGGTGTGGTGTTTTCCTGCAAGTGGCAATAGCATTGCCATAAGCCTATCATTCACTCCTTTTGGCAGGTATACTAGCTTGCTAATTAAATTAGTTTTGATTGCAAATCCTATACCAGCTTTATGGCTCTTCCCTTCATTGTGGCCACTCCAGAATAATGTGTATCCAGCTTCAACTTCGATAAGCTGGTCATCATTTACCAACCTTGTTTCACTATGGCCTGCTATTTGGATGCAATAGCTGTTGAGTTCTCTTGCAACAAGAACAGTTCATCATTCAGGTCTACTGGATTTAGTGTTGTCTATTAGTGTGCACATGTTCCATGTGCTGATGGCGAGTGGAATCATTTTTGCAGTTGTTTTTGTATATTTTGTACATATTTTTGTGTTTTGGCCACCTAGTGGGATTCCTTGCCTGCCATGGTAATCAGTCCAGTGTTGGGTAAGCAGACAATGTTTAGGGTACCTTTTCTAACCCTCTTCTTCACACCAGGAGGTGAGCAGTGTGATCCTTAAAAGGCTGATCAGACACCCGAGGGGCTGCTGAGTCCCACTGCTGTTTCCACTGAGAAATGACCCTATGGCCTGGGCCGCCTGTGTGCAGGATTGTGACTCCAGCTCCCAGCTCACCTGCTGCTTCATCACTTGTCTGTCACCACAGGACTTTGAGGCATAATAGTAAAATGGTATGGGTGACGTGTTTTGATTCATGCATAAATTGGATTTAAGTGAGGCAGAGTTGCACAAAGTCATCAGTCTCACTCTCTCCTCCAGAGTCATTATAGTCCAGTGGCAGGACACAGTCAAGATGGCTAGCAATGCCTCAGGATGCAGTGGATGACCTTGGAGTCTTAGGTGTCCAACCAAGCTCTAAGTGCTCCACCTTACCTAGTGAGCTGCCTTTATGGTCGTTGGGACAAATTATTCTCATCTGCCCATTCTACCAGAGGAAGATTTTCCATGCTTGGGGTAGACACCTCCCCTCACTCATCAATGGGTTTGAGATCCCTTGGTTATCCTCAACCTGGTTTGGTCTGACTGCTGAAATGGTTTACAGGGGTGTGGCTGCTGCATATGCTGCAGCTTCTTGGAGTCACAGGTGAGAGCTGGGTGGAACAGGTGGACACCAAAGGTGAAAAGAGCCCCCAAAAAAGCTCAGCAGCCATCACATCTCTGACACACCCTACACCCCATTATGAACACAGATTCAACACAAATGCATAATATGCAGAGTTTATATCAAATTACATGTCATCTTGGTGTGTGGAGGGTGAAAGATGGGAAGAAAATTTGGAGTTCAAAATCTTATGGAAGTGAATGTTGAAACTCAAAATATACATTTTTTTTTAAGAAGTAGAGGATCAAACAAAAGGTAATTGTGTATTGGAATTGATTCTCACAAACTGAGAAACTTTATGTTTACACAGATTTCTCTAGAGGAAGGTGACCATTTTTCCTAGAATTTGTTATTGACAAGAGAAGGATTGAAGGTATGTTCTTATACGTGCCCTAGGTTTGAGAAAATCATATTTCAAAGAGTTTAGAGGAAAGATGTGGTCTGAGCAGGTCAGAGTAGAATATAATCGGCACATGGATGTTATAGCTTAGTGTATTTTAGGATCACATAGTTTAGTTTTTTTAAAAAATACTTTAAATGTACTGTTCTCTAAACTGTACCACACTGTCTCTTTTATATTTATTGCTGTAAATTTTCATCTTAGATTCAGCCAGATATTCTACACTATGATTAAGTAAAAATGTATAACTCTTACTAGTGAGGTAAAGATATCCATAACCTGGCTCCTTTCAGCCCTTCTAGTCTTCTTAACACTTTTTTCTCATTATGTACTGCGTAAACCAACTACTTTCTACTTGGAAATTCCCTATTTCTATAGGAAATTCCATCTCTCATCTCCATGCCATCTCATTGGGTATCTTTCTTCCTTGGGATACTCTGCCTTCTAACCTCTTTGTTTCTCACTGAATGCAAATTCCATTTTACTTCTTTCCCTTCTTTGCCCCCTTCCAGCAACTCATTCTCAATAAGATTTTCTATTAACTACTCTATTTACATTGTTATCTCCCCAGTAGGAATGTGAGCCTCCTCTTCAGAGTAGGGATTGTTTTTACCTTTATTTATATCCTCATTGGTTAAAAAAAAGTATGTGTTACTTAGTAAATGCTTAACAAATGCTTTCTGGTTGACTAACTAAAATATTTGGAGAAAGTGTTTTCTGTCAAAGACATTTTTATTTTTTCCTACATGTGACCAGAATTATAAAGTGTAATCAAAAATTTGTTACTAGTTATCTTTCATAATGAATTTAGAATAATGATCGTTTTAAGTTCACATTTTTCTTTTTATTTTTGATACTTTTTAAAATGTCATCTTTTTCAATGTATCTTCCCCACTCTCTCCTAATGTGTTTCTAATTATGAATGTAGGTAGTAAATATTATTCTGAGAAAGGGTCCATAGATTTTATTATACTTATAATGTGATAGGTAACACAAAAAAGGTTCAGAACCCCTGCAGTCTTTTACTGGGAGTTGAATTGATTCCCTTGGGTAGATCCAGACTTGAGATTTTATTGGTTTTAGGTCTTCTCTACTACAGAATACTCTGATTTAAGGCCTTGAGGAGACCTGCCTTAATGGGGCTTAAGGTACTTTATCTCTTTTTACAGGTACCTACTAGAAGCTGGGCTTTGGCTTCAGCAAACCCATGTGGATATCAGAGTTCAAAATGTCTTCAGACCTCCTGTAGGTCCTCAAGACATAGTGGACATCTCATCTCTTCTGATTTCTTTTGTAGTCACCCATCAAGTGATAACTTTGTCCAATAAGATAGACTCAGATCTGAGATTGAGTTTATTTTAGGTCTCCTCTATTAGAAATCAAACTGATTTCAAGACTCCTAAAGTGTTTCATGGCATCTCACGCACCACAGACACATAGTCTCTTTGTGCATTGTCATTTGCCACCATGTCACCATCATGCAACTAAATCCAGTGTTTATTCAAAATCTAGTGTCTATTCAAAGAGAATTTCTGGCATCATGTACTTAACATGCTACTGACCAGAATGCATATGGAATTCCAACCATGTTCTCGTATAAGCTCTTAATGGATCAAAGATTTTTACTGGACTTTCACTTTGGTTTTACACATATCTTTTCTTCATTGGACATTTATTTTTATCTTTTCAGGGACGTTTCTCAGAGAACATGGACTTTGATGGAACCTTTACCATCATTGGCTGGACAGCTTTTTGCTTATCTTTAATACTGAGAGAAGAACATTAATATAACCCATGATTACTATATTGCTATCAATTATCAGTCAGCTGTGTTATTAACAAATGTTTGTGTTAGTGCCTTTATCTCCTATGGGACTATCTTTTCACAACTCAGTTGATGCTTTCTTTGTAAATTATATACTTTGTAAGTTATAATATAAATTATATAAAATATATATATGCATTTGGTATACGTGTATTTAGAACTGATATTGGTTCATTGCTTCCGATTTCTTTAATATAACTTCCTTTTTATTATCATTATAGACATAGTCAATTTCTATTTTTTGCTTTGTCTGATAGAATAAGCGCGATACCTGCTTCTTTTTAAAATAAATTTATTTATTTTCTGTTTTCAATATTCACTTCCACAAAATTTCGAATTTCAAATTCTCTCCCCATCTTCCCCCTACCCTGACCCCAGGACAGTGTATATTCTGATTGCCCTTTCCTCCAATCTGAACTCCTTTCTCTCCCTTCCCCCCACTCTTAACCCCTTCACTTCTATTTTCCTGTAGGGTAAGATAGATTTCCATACACCACTGCCTATATATCATTTTTCCTAGCTGCATGTAAAAGAACCGCTAACATTCATTTTTAAAGCTATGAGTTATATATTCTCTCCCTTTCCCCCTCCCCACCCACTCTCACTGAGAAGGTAAGCAATTCAATATAGGTTACACCTGTGTGATCATGCAAAATATTTTTATAGTGGTCATGTTGTCAAAGACTAACTATATTTCCCTTTATCCTGCCCCACTCTCTCTAGATTCAATTCTCTATTTGACCTCTCCCTCTTCATAAGTGTTTGCTTCTGATTACCCCTTCCTCCAATCTGCCATCCCTTCTATTACTCCCCTTCCACACACACACACACACACACACACACACACACACACATATCCCCTTATACCCTGCTTTCCTGTAGGGTAAGTTAAACTTCCACACCCAATTAAGTGTGTATGCTATTTCCTACTGAAGTCAAACACAAGGAAAGGAAGGCTCACTTATTCTTTCTCACCTTCCCCTTTTCCCCCTCCATTATAAAAGCTCTTTCTTGCCTCTTTTATGTAAGATGATTAACTGCATTCTACCTCTCCCTTTCTCTTTCTCCTAGTACATTCCTCTCAACCTTTAATTTTCTTTTTTAGATATGATCCCTTCATATTCAGCTCACCATGTGGCCTTTGTCTCTCTGTCTCTGTCTCTCTCTCTCTCTCTATACACATACACACACACATGCACATGTATATATATATATATATATATACATATACAAATATATGTACACATACAAATATATATACACACACATATGTATATATGTATATATATACTCTCCCCAATTATCCTAATGCTGAGAATTGTCTCATGGGTTACAAATATGCTGGGTAGGTGATTGTTGGTTTTAATCCTATCTCCTTTGAGCCAACTCTTGAATGTCATATTCCAAGGCCTTTGCCCTTAGTGTAAAAGCTGCTAAATCCTGTGTGATCCTGATTGTGTTTGCATAGTACTTGAATTTTTTCTTTCTGGCTGCTTGTAATATTTTCTCGACCTGGGAACTCTGCGATTTGGCTATGACACTCCTAAGTTTTCCTTTTCAGATCTTTTTCAAGGGATTCTTGGTGGATTCTTTCCATTTCTACCCTCTAGACCTAGAATATCAGGGCAGTTTTCCCATGATAATACTTTGAAAGATGATGTCTAGGCTCTTTTTTTGATTAGGACTTTCAGATAGTTCAAAAAAATTTTTTTTAATTATCCTGGATCTATTTTCCTGGTCACTTGCTTTTCCAATGAGATACTTCACAGTGTCTTCTATTTTTCATTCTTTTGGTTTTATTTTATAATTTCTTGATTTCTCATAAAGTCATTACTTTCCATTTGCTCCATTCTAATTTTTAAAGAATTATTTTCTTCAGTGAGCTTTTGGAGCTCTTTTTGCATTTGACTCATACCGCTTTTTATGGCATTCTTCTACTCATTGGCTTTTTGGACCTCTTTTGCCATTTGAATTACTCTAACTTTGAAGGTGTTATTTTCTTCAGCATTTTTTGGAGTTTCCTTTAGTAAACTGTTGGTACTTTTTCATGATTTTCTTGCATCACTCGCATTTCTCTTCCCAGTTTCTCCAATACTACTTGATTTTCAAAATCCTTTTTGAGCTCTTCCATGGCCTGAGATCAATTCATATTTTTCTTAGAGGCTTTGGATGCAGGAGCTTGGCATTGTTGTCTTCTTTTATCTGTATATTTTGATCTTCCTCATCATCAAAGACATAAGAAAATACCTCTTCACTGAGAAAATATTTATAGTCTGTTTCTTTTCCCCCTAGTTGTTCATTTTTCCCAGTCAATTCCTTGAATTTTGAGCTTTATTAAGTTGAGGTCTCCAGAAGTATCCTCCACTTAAACTGTCTGCAGTTGCACTGGGGCTGGGGCAGGATCACATTCCCCTCTCAGCTAGGTAAGAGACCCTTCCCACTGATGTTTGAGGCTATCTTTAGCATTTATGGGTTGAGAAATCTGGAATTTGCAGTAGTTGCCAGCAATTCAATCCTCTAAGGCCTGCTCTTGCTCTGTATACCCTGAACTGCACTCTGATTCCAGTCCAGTGCAATAGACCCTTTTTGTTGACTTTCTATAGTGTTTTAGACTGGCAATTTACTTCATTCTCTCGTTTTGTGGTTTCTGCTACTCTAAAATTTGTTTGAGGGATTTTTTGAGGGATTTGGGGAAAAGCTCTAACTGCTCTCTTTTTTAACTCCACCATCTTGGCTCAGCCCCTCTCTCCTTCTTTTAATGTATCTGATGAATAGCAATTTTTGTTGCAATATCTCATTTTGATTTTGTTTGTGCACTTGTATTTTAAATATATTTCTTGTATATAACAGAAAGCTTTTTTATCCATTTGATTTTTCCCTTTTGCTTTATTGCAGTGGCTATTTACATTTAAAGTTATGATCATTATATTTGTGAGTTCTTTTTTAAAAATATGTTTTAAAAATCTTCTTCCTCTTTTGAGTTATAATTTTGTCCTTGTAATTAATTTAACTTGAACTACTTTAATTCTCCAATTGCTATTTTCCTAAGATCCTTCTAGTTCTTAGATTTAAACTACTAATGTATTTTTTCTTTTGTTTGTTTTCTTCCACTTTCACATTTTATATTTTCAAATTTATTTAAATTACTGTTCAAAATTTTTTCTTCCCCTTTTCCCTTCCAACTTCTTACTTCCATTAATTACATTTTACTCTATGTCTTTCCTTACAATTTATTCTTAACTTTATTTTCTGGTACATGCACAAATGGTACCCTACTTTATTCTGTCTTTATCCTCTACTTCTCTTGTGAAGTAAAATCTCATATACTGCACTAGATTTGAGCTTCTATTTCTAGTCAATATTTATGTTAGTGCCTTTATGGATAGTGCCCTGTCTCCCCTGTTTCTGCTCTTATAATTATCAATTTGCAAGGTAAGCAATGTCAAGTAGAAAATGTGCCCTAGTTAGCCCATGTGCTAAAATTTACAACTTAGCCTTATTTCCTGTTCTTATAATGATCAATATCTTTCCCAAAAGCTGTAACATCTCATCTCTAGCTTTTTTCTGGGTGTAAGATGCCACTAGAAATTCAAATATTCCTTCTTTACTTCTTGTGGAAGTATAACACTTTTTCAGAGAAGGTGATCTCTCTAACCATCCTTATGATATACCCATTGTATCTCTACTTTTGGGCACACACATACTTTCTCCCCAATGGGAATGCTTTTTTTTTAAAGCAGGACCACAACAGCTCAGCTACAGGACTGATAACTTTCCTTTTATCCTTTGGAATCAATACCTCCCCTCTGTTTTCTCTCCTGTTTTTCTGTACACTATCTTCTTTCTGAGAAACTATGGGAATCGTGATTCTTTCATGGTTTATCCCTAGATTTAGTAGGGTTATATGATTCTTGTCACCATCACCTTTGGGTTCTACTTCTCTTTCTACTCACACAGCATCCTAATCAATAACTCTGTTACTCAAAAAAAAAAAAGATTCACATGTAGGGGATTCAGAGAATTTTTAATGCAACATGTTCAGTACAGATCTTCCACTTTCATGTTTGATTTTTTAAAGTGTAATTTAAGCATTTATCCTTTTGTTTACTCCTAATTGATTATTCTTTTTTTTCTTTTGCTCCACTTGTCAGTCTTTTTTTTTGTGCTTATACAGTAACCACTGCACATAACATAATTGATTTTGTTACTTATTCTTTGCTTGATATGTTTACCTTTCTTATGTTTCTGTTTTTCAGGACATCTCAAGGTAAAATATCCTGCTAATTTCTCTCTTTTGGGGAGTGAGATAGACAGGGGAGAGTAGGAATGCTTTAAATGTCTTCATTCTTTAGAAGTGTACATCTCTTTTCATCAAACCCAAGTTTTCAGAATAGAAGCTTGAACTTTTTTTTTATTTGGATTATTCTATTTCCTTCTATAATTTTTCGTGCATGTGGAATAATCTTATGTTCATCTAATTATTATTCCTTCATATTTGAAGAGTTTTCTGTAGGTTATTCACAAAATGTGTTGTCACCTAAAATCTTACGTTTAAAAATTTGCTTGATTCTGCTTTGATTTTGTTGGATTCTGGGAAGATGACAGAGTACTCAGAAAATTTCAAGTTCTCAAAATTTTCCCCTATGAAGGAATTGAAATAACACCTTAGGGGGAACAAAACCACTTGGTACTGGCTAAGAAATAGAGAGGTAGATCAGTGAAATACATTAGATACACAAGGCACAACAGTCAATGACTATAGTAATATACTATTTGATAAATCCAAGGACACCAGCTCTGGGATAAGAATTCACCATTGAACAAAAACTGCAGGGAAAGCTGGAAAATAGAATGGTGGAAACTAGGAACAGATAATATTTTATACCCTATACCAAGATAAAGTCAAAATGAGTACATGATTTAGATATAAAGGTTGATGCTATAAACAAACTAGGAGAGCAAGAAATGCTTTACCTGTCAGATCTATGGAGAAGAGAATAATTTATGACTAAATGAGAGATAGGGAACATTGTGAAATGGAAAATGGATGATTTTGATTACATTAAATTGAATAGTGTTTGCAGAAACAAAGCCAATCCAACCAAGATTAGAAAGGAAGCAGAAAATTGGGAAGCAACTTTTACAGTGTCTCTGATAAAGGTCTCATTTTTAAAGTATATAGAGAACTGAGTGAAATTAACAATGAATACAAGCCATTTCCCAATTGAAAAATGGTCAAAGGATATGAATAGGCAGTTTTCAGAAGAAGAAATTAAAGCTATCTATAGTAATATAAAAAATGCTCTAAATTGCTGTTGATCACAGAAACACAAATCAAAACAACTGTGAGGTATTCCATCACACCTATCAGATTGGCTAACATGACAAAAGAGGAAAATGACAAATGTTGAAGAAGATATGGGAAAATTGGAACACTAATCCATTACTGGTAGAGTTGTGAACTTATTCAACCATTCTGGAGAGCAAAAGGCTATAAAATTTTTCATACCCTTTGACCTAGTAATACCACTTCTAGGTCTGTATCCCAATGATATCATAAAAATAGGAAAGGACTCACATGTACAAAACTATATATAGCTGCTCTTTTTGTGGTGACAAAGAATTGGAAATTGAGAGGGTATCCATCAATTGGGGAATGGCTGAACAAGTTGTGGTATATGAATATAATGGAACACTATTGTGCTATAGGAAATGATGAGCAGCTAAAACACTATTGATTAGAGAGATGCAAATCAAAACAACTCTGAGGTACCACATCATACCTATCACTTTGACTAACATGACAAAACAGATAAATGATAAATGTTGGAGAAGATATAGGAGAGTTATAACTCTAATTAAGTGTTGGTGAAGTTGTGAGCTGATCCAACCATTCTGGTGAGTAGTTGCAACTATACCCAAATGGGTATAAATGTGCCAGCATTTGAACCAGAAATACCACTTCTAGGGCTGTATCTCAAACAGATCATGTACCAAAATGTTTATAGAAGCTCTTTTTTGGTGGCTAAGAACTGGAAATCAAGGAGATGCCTGAATATAATGGAATACTATTGTGCTATAAGAAATAACGAACAAGTGGACTTCAAAAAAACATTGAAAGACTTATATGAACTGATGCTGAGCGAAGTGAACAGAACCAGGAGAACATTATACGCAGCCACATTGTGTGGGAGTGATTTTGATAGACTGAGCCCATCTCAGCAAGGCAAGGACCTAAAACATTTCCAAAGGACTAATGATGCCAAATGCCTTCCACATCCATAGAAAGAACTATGTAATCTGATGCAGAACGAAGCAGACTATTTTCTCTTTCATTATATTTTGTTTTTCTCTTGGTTTCTCCTATTCATTGTAATTCTTCTGTGCAACATGACTATTGTGAAAATGTGTTTTATAGGAATGTATGTTTAGTGCCCATATAAGATGGCATACTGTCTTAGGAAAGGATGGGAGAGGAAGGGGGAGAAAATTTAAAACTTATGAAAGTGAATGTTAAAACTGAAAAAAAATAAATTAAAAAATTGGAGAAACAAAAAGAAATGATGAACAGGCAGACTTCAGAAAAAACCTGGAAAGACTATATGAACTGATGCTGAAGAAAGTAGTAGAACCAGGAGAACATTGTACACACTAGCAGCCACATCTACAGAACATCAATAATAGCCATTCTAATACTTTCTTTCTTTCTTTTTTAGAAATGGAAAAAAAAAGAAAACTTGAGCCCCTACCTGGAAAAGCTCAATCCAGTAATTTTTCACACTCTCAGTTTTGGGAAGTTCACATGAAATGTTTGCAGTTGTGTTACTCACAAAGAGAACAACCGGAGGTATTGGACTTGAGAATGTAGTTGCTGAAACTTTCAGACTACCACTGAAGCTACCACCAACTGGTGGAAAGCTGAGTACCTAGAAGAAAATAAATATCTGATGTTGAGCGTCATATCAACATAAAATATATTAAAATTCACCTACAAGCTGTTCAATTTCTGGATTTATTATTTCACTTCAGGATTTTTTCTTCAGCTTGGAAACTGATGCTGAATAATGGTCTCTGGGTATTACCCCACGGTATACATATACATACATATATGTATGCATGTATATATATACAAACATATGTACTATATGCTCTTTTACTCTTTGCAGTGTCTCTCCCAGGTGCTTGGTGCCAGGGAAAGGTGCCTCAATTAAGGGTAGAGGAAATTTTTCACCACTTCAAAACAATTATAAACCTTTCCTCTGGGAAATGATATCTCAACAAAAAAAAATGAACATCAGGAAGACTTACAGATTTGGGAAAACTATCCCTTCTCAACTCTCCAGCATCCTCTGGCAATAGCACTTCACACTTTGTTGGCATGAAAAGGGAAAAACTCATCTGCTTTTACATCAGTATTATAATCTTGCCTAGCAGCCACTAATGCTATATTCCTTCATTCATCCAACAATTCCAGTTTAACACATTATGTGCAAGACAGCATGTTAAGCAGTGAGGAAGATATAAAGAAACAAGTAACTGTCCTCATCAAATTCATAATCTGCTAGATGTAATATATGGCCGTATGCAATCATGAGATCATAAACGTAGTGTTGGGAAGAGACCTTAGATGTTGTCTAGGTATTTTCCAGATGAGATACTGAGGTCCAGGGAGCTATGCTTTGCTCAATTAAGTGTATTTTACCATAGGTACTTACTAGCAGAGAGGATTTGAACTAACTCCCTCTGACTCCAAATCCAGCACTTTTCCCACTTTATCATGATACTATTTTAATTACAATAGTATATACTTTTCATGATACCATAATGCCATCATAATATGTAGTATGATATAAATACAGAGCACATACATAATTTCTATCATGAAAACTATAAAAGGCAGGATTGTGTAGAGGAATGAGAACTAGCCTAGGTGTTGGAGAGAACTGGACTTATTCACTGTCCTCTGGTTACAAAACCAGTTCTGGTTTTGTAACTATGGGCAAGACCCTTAATCTCTAAATGCCCTCAGGACCCTGTATGTGATTATTGATTTCTTTTTTTAAATCAATTCTATTTAATTTCCCACTTCTCCTCATCACCATTAACTGAGAAACAAAAAGGGGAAGAAAGCATTACAAATATGTATAGACAAGTTAAATTAATTCCCACCTTAGAAATGCCCAACAAATTTATGCTTCAATTTGCACTAAATGTTAGAATTTTTTTTAAAATTTCCATTATGCTGTGATATAACAGCTTTCCTCATAGGGAATTATCTAAATCGAATAAATCAAAACATGTCTGTAGGCATGTACATACACATATGTATACATGCGCACACATATATGTATACATGTGTGCATACATGTGTATACATAGACATGTGGATATGAATACACATGACTTACACACATAAATACAAAAAAGCTATTAAGTCCTATGTGAGGTGTGAGGAGGGAAATAAAATTAAAAACATAAATACAACTTGCAATCAAAATTAAATAAAGCAGTAATTGATCTGGATTTGCCATTGTATCTTCTTTAAAGCAGGAGCTACTTACTATTCTTCTGATTTGTCCCAGATACTGAATATTTGTGATAATACATCCCAGGACATAATACAATGAAAGTACTTTAATTTTGTTGAAGTTCTGTTTTAAGAGTTGATGTTTGTAAACCATTTCTCAACTTTGTGATTTCAGTAATAGGTTCATGAACATATTTCTGAAAGTTATGCTTTAAAATAAATATATTTTGAAGATAAACAATTGATCTGTGCCTATTTAACAAAACATTTGAGTAATGATATCCTGAGATATTGAGAACCCTTTCCATTTAGTCTTACTCCGGGCAGAGCAATATTCTAGTTAAAATAATAATTTTCTTGGAAGATAATCTAAAACTCAAACCTAACTCTTAAATATAGGAAAACATAATAGATCTTCCAATCTCCCAAAATGAAGTTTCTTCTGAACTGGGGTAAGACCACTTCTAATTTCTTTCATCAATTTGGCACATTCAGAAAAAAAATCATCTTTAGCAGTATAACATTTAGAAAACATCTCTGAATTATAGGATTTACATGATGATAGTCACCACACCCAGATTCTTATATTCTGGAATTTGAAATAGTTTAGACCAAAGATATGTGTTAATGTTTTACTTAAGCAGAGAAGAGAAGTCAATAGAGGAAATTTAATTTAGAGAATTTTCTATAAAGTCACAAAAGATGTAGACAGATAAGTCCTTTTCCTAAGAGAAGAGGGCGTTGTTAGCCATTATAGATAAAAGCATAAGAAATCAAATACTTTATCACAGAAAACACCTGGACTAGATAGGATTCTGTTCTTTAAAAAAGTAAAAAGCATAGCTCTCAAAAGTTAAAATGAAATTACTTTAAAAGAGTTTTTAAAAAATGTAAACCCTGGGAAGAATAAAATTGTTTTTAAATGTCTCATAGAAAAAAATACTATTTTAATAGATGGATACTACAGTTGGAAAGAAACTAAGAGATCTATTTAGAAAGAAAATCTAAATTAAATTTACCCTGAGATTAATTTGTTTTATATTACAACTTACTGGAGTCAACTAGGTGGCTCAGTGGATAGGTTTCTGGGATTGGAATCAGGAACACTTTAGTTTAAATCTGTCATCAGATACTTTCTAGCTGTGTGACCTTGGGCAAGTCACTTAACCTGTTTGCCTCAATTTCCCCATCTATAAAATGATCTGGAGAAGGAAATGGCAAACTATGCCAGTATTTTTGCCACAAAAGCCCCAAATGGGATCATGAAGAGTCAGACACAACAGAAAAAAGGCTTAACAAAAATCATAGAAGTGACAGGCCTTGATACATTGGAAAAAGAAAGGACAAAACTTTCCAGTTTATTTGCAAAGAATGCCCTATGGACAGCACTGGCATGCTCTTATGATCCCTGGGATCATAAAGAATTGGGAACAGTTGATCAACAACTTATTAATAATATCATCATTAATAACAAATTCATTAATCACCGTATGTAAAAGGTGTAATATAGGATATTCCAAAAATCTTAGTGTAATTTTCAGTTATTAGAGAATTAAGATATTACAACTGAAAACTACATTTAGACTTTTGGGATGCCTTGCATTCAGTTAATAGAATAATTAGTTAGAAATAAAATGAAACAAAACAACAAAAGCCCGTAGACAAATGCTATTGTTTGCTGATCCAAGGAACACACAGACATATTTTTTTTAAGTTCATCCAATACAATAGGAGACAATTTTTCATTTTTACAGACTTTAGGCCGGTGACCCAGGTGAAAAGAAAGAAATGAAACAAAGCTTCCTTGATGGAAGAATAAGGGTTTTCTCATCATTCCTTGGTAAGCTTTGAGCCATATATAAAAAGTGATTTATTTTCTGGGAAAAGAAGGCCCCAAATAAATCACTCAATGGAGAAAATAAGATTGGGATATGAGAAATTTCAGGCAGAAAATCATCCAGAAATGTAGAATTATGAATATTCACCATGCATATGTAAATTAGGGGAAGGGGAGACCCAGTTAATTCTAGTTCCTCACGGTCAGTCCTTAGTGCAAATCATGGAGAAGAGTCATGATAATTTTCCTAACTGGCTAGGCCCACATCTAGTAAAATCAACTTCTAAAATGATCAAAATACATTAAAACAATATAGTATTTGATCAGAACAGAAATATGAACTAAGAAAACAAAAAAAATGAACTACATTCCTGAATAGGGAAAGTTTCACTTCTCTTTTCCCAAGAGTACTTTGAGAAAAAACTCATTTACCAGATAATTAGTTCTAATTGGGAAGGCACTGGCAAAATGCTTCTGGTTGGAGGGAGTTGGATTCATCTGTGTAGATAAATCTGTCATTGCTGCTTGAATATTACTTTTGAATATCTATAGCTAATCGCTCTGGTTTGTCTATGCAGCTCTCAGTCATGACTGTTCATTATGGATGTCTTAAGTGTTTCAGAGCTTGAGTCTCATCTCCCCACTTCTGGTCATGACAGGGGATGAGAAAACCTTCACCCTTTCATCTTCTCAGGGATCTTTTTGAAAAGCAATAGACTGGTGATAAAATAGTTTATGAAGAATATTTTCTGGAGAAAGATTACTTAGATGATTACATGATAGGTGTCTTTAAATATATGAAGGTTTGACATATGGAAGAAATATTGGACCTCTTCTACCTGACTCTGGAAGCTGACATTTCAAAGATTGAACTCAATTATAAAAAAAAAAAAAAACTTCCTACTAATTAGAGATTCCCAAAGTGGATAGGTTGTCTCAACTTCTAGTGTGTTTCCACTTACTGGAAGTAAAAGGCTTATGAGCATTTGAATTGGACCTTACAGAGGGGATATATGGGTATTTTAGACTATATGGTCTCCGAGGGTCCCACTAACTCAGATATTCTAAGATTCTATGGAAAATTAGCACATGTTGCTCCTTCTTACATCAAAAGGTTGTTGTGAATATTTAATTCTGTTCAGTTCAACAAATATTTATCAAGCACATTACGATGTCTTATGAGGACACAAAATAAAGAAAAATATCTGTATCCTCAAGTACTTCATATGGAGTGGGAGGCAGGGAAATAGAAACACACAAATAAATATACGGTCAGTGATACTGTGTCTCTCAAGCTCTAGGCTTATATAGGATGACAGGTCTCATTATATTTCCATACAAAGTTTACTCTGGAAAATATTCAAATATACTTTTATCCAGATTTCTACAATTGCAAAAAAATGGAATGCTCAATTCAAATAGAAGCACTCAAGGTTGAAAAGATTATGACTTTGGAAAAACAGTTGCCTATAGTATCTTAGTCTAATGACTTAAGATTTTGGGTCCCAGTTTCCTCATTCGTAAATTAAATGAGTTGGACTAGATATCCCCTAAGTTCCTTTACTACTCTAGAATTGTAATCTTGTAATACTAAAGTTAAAAAAAGGCATATGGTATAGAAACCTTTATTTCAACCCACAAGGAATTAAGAAGGCATAAAAGAATTGCAAGAGCCCAGAAACATATATAGAGCACATAAAGTCCTCTCCACAGCACATAAACACTTTCCAGAAGGCAAACATATTCTGGGGCTTCTGGATAAACAAATTCCTTTTCATCACTCATACACAGCATGAATCATTCACAGTACAGTTAGTTCTGGTACAATGCAACATCATGCTATGTAAAATCACTCAATAAAAAACAGAAAGTTTATGGGTAAAATGGGGTTAGGGGCAGAATGCTCAAAAACTTCATCAATGACATAAAAATTAGGTAAGGACTGTACCACAGATGTCTGCATGCTAAGTTATGGTTAAGAAACTATAACTACTCTAATACACAGACACTGCATCCATGGACTGAGACAGATGCTTGGACTGCACTTTGACCTGCAAGAACAAACTGCCAAGTTCTGGGTCTTTTAGCTTAGGGCATTTTGCAGTAGGTAGACTGAGGGAAGGTAGGTTGGCACCCTCCCTTCTGGATCACAGCTTCCACTGCACCAAAACATATATGATAAATATGGAACTTCACCTTGGCAAAGACCTGAAATTTATTTGTAGAAGTGAGTATAGTGGTTGCAGCTTGGGAGTTATTACAAAGTGATTCAGTTTTCTGAATTTTCTTTGCTATTTCTCAGAGAAGAAATTGAGCAGAAGCAAACTTGAAATTCATGTTCTGTTCAAAATGTTCCCTAATACATTAATCGTGCTAGAACAAATTCACATTTTTGAAACATATATTATAAAAAAAAAGAGTAGCAAAAAACAAAGTACCGGTTCTTTATCTAATGGCTGTCATTCTTTTTTTGTCTTTCAGCAATCCTCCTATTTCTATAAGAAGCATGTTTCTTTCTCTATAAGGCCTGAATTTTGAATTTTTTCATTTGGGATTACTCAAGCTATTTCCCATAACTGGCACTGGCCAAGAAATCTTCCTTGGATGTAATAAGGCTAGATACCAGTTTTGTGCTGTCTAAGAAAATTCATTTCCTCTTCTACTAGCTTCTAATAGTTTCAGGAAGACTGTCCATGATCTTTTAGTTTATATAAGTGCATACACATATATCTTATATACTCATTACTCTCTGTGTATAATGTATTCTATATTAGGACAATGTATAATATTATAGATATGTGTATATATTATTTATTGATGCATATATACACACAGTACAATATTGATATGTTCATTGTGTGTATATATGTGGTATATGTGTGTATAAATGCATACATAAGAGATAATTAAAGCTATAAATATAGCTGCATCAATGATCCATTTCTACAGGAACTGTCTCAGAAATTTATTATAGCATGCAAAAGGACTATATATATATCATCTCCAAGATTGTTCCTTTTGGAGACTGTTACTTCAAAAAGTTGAAATCCACAATCATAATTATAATTTCTTAAACTCATTTTTTAGGTATTTACATCATGTTAGTTAACATTTACAAAGTTCTGTTTTGAAAAAAGTTCCTTCTGTGTAGTACCTTTAAACTGAGTCAGTCAAGACACCATTGATCAATTGATTTTCATTCCTTTTCCAGTTGATGTAATTACAGATGGGGCAGGTAACAGAGAGAGTGAAATGCTGAGGTCTAAATTCAGTCTAAAGAAAAGGATATACATCCCCTTATAAGATGAGAAGTTCATGATCAAAATTGATGGTATTGGAGGGCAGCTAGCAATTGAAGGACCAAACATCATCCATGTCCCTGTTGCTCCTTGAAATTGCAAGGCACAATCCTTAGTAGGTGAGAGTCATGGCCACAGACAGCTTTGAAGACCTCTGTGAATCAACCAGCCCTGGATATCGAGCTGCGTGGCAAAGAGGAAATAGTATAGGGAGCCCAGCTGACTGATCTGCTTAGCAAAACCACATCATCATCATCACGCTCATAATACCTACTAATATTTATATAGTGCTTAACATGAACCAGGCATTGTATTAAGTGCTTTTGCAACTACTTTCTCATTTGATTTGTATAAGAAACCTGAGAAGCACGTATTCTTATTAATTCCATTTCATAGATGAAAAAACTGAGGCAAAGAGAGGTTAAGTGATTCGACCAGAGTTAAACAGCTAAATTATCTGAGGCCAAATCTGAACTCAGCTCTTCCTAACTCCGGGTCCAGTGCTACATACACCATGCCCCTGAGATCCACTTGGGAATACAATTTGTACGTGCAAGTAAGGCAACAAAAGGTGGTCCAGAGGAAGTGCTACATGTGACAAGATCATATAAGATCCTTTGAAAGATGTGCCATGATAGAAAACAGTTGGACAATTCTTTGATTATGAACTTGAATGAGGGCTAAAATGGGGGGATATATGCTTAGCAAAGATATATTCTGTTGTTATAGGGGATTTCCAGCATAGGAGTCAAAGGAAAAAATAATTCTTTAGAGATAAAGAGGTACTGCACATTCCCCCTTTTCACAGATGATACTACATTGAAAGTATCAAGCCTGAGAATACCCCATGGTCTCCTAAATGAGATGTATAACCACTCAAAAGATTCATATTTAATTATTCACTCCCCCTAAAAGAATATGAAGCCTATTGTTTACAATGATTTGAAATGCCAATGGAAAATTTGTGAAGGAGTTCCTAGGTTGAGTTGATAGAGCACTGGATCTGACATCAGGAACTTAAGCTCAAATCCAGCATTACACAATAGTTCTATGATTTTCGACAAGTGAATTATATATTATGTGTATATATTATTTCAGTTTCAGTTTCCTCATCTGCAAAATAAGGATAATAATAGGACCCATTTCCTAGAGTGATTGGGAGGAAAAAATATGAGATAGTATTCGTGAAGCACTTTAAAAACCTTCAAGTACTATTTAAATGATCATTTGATGATATATATGTATACATATATGTATGTGTGTATGCTATACAACTAGTATACATATATACACACATATTAAACATACAGTATATATACTATATACTCAATGTGTATACATATAAACATATGTGTATATATATACATATATTTCTACATTATATGTATATATCCAAAAAATAATGGAGAGATGCGCAGTGACAATTCACAAACTATGACATGTTACCAAAGAACACTTTTGCCAAAGAACAGGTAAAAAAAGATGTCATCAGAAAACTTTGTGATTATAAAATGGGTGAGAGGTTAATGAAAGCCAGGGAGATCCAATTGACAATCAAATGATATTCATGAAATATCAAATGATTTAGAGATGTCAGAAGGTTGGGTGTATTCCCTATGGAGGACTTCTAGGAGAACGACAAGAGTTGAGCTTGAAAGACAGGCATGGAAAGGCTGTGATTTAGACACTACTGGGAGAACACCCATCAACTAAATCACATATCCATGAAAACATGTAAAAATATAAGATTCTTTAGGAGCTTCTGCTTGCCATTAAAGTTTTGCCACAAGAATTAAAGAACTTTTTTAAGTGCTTAATAATCTATTTAGGAAGATAGGATCAATACATAGACAGCTATCATACATATAGAAGGAGTCTCAGACATGTCCCAGGAGGAATCAGATTATCCTCTTCTTCCTCTTCTATCTTTTGACAACATATGAATTCCCTGGACAACATAAGATTTTTTTCCTTTATATTTGGTCCTCATTGCATCATTGTTTCAAATTAATAAATCAATTCACACTTCTGAATTATAAACTTAGATCTCTGCTTTCAAAAGGAGATCAGACTCAGAGAGGAGTCTGAAAGAAGGAAAAATTGAGGTTAAGGTCAAACGCAAGCTGAATTTCCTTCCTCACATGTCCATATAGCACCTCGGGGAATATATGTGGCACATATACCAAAGAACAAGATCCAGGTGGAAACCTAGACTGATGGGGAGCCAGAGAAATAATGTAGAAAAAAGTTCAATGGAGATTCAGAGAAAGAGACACACACAACTGAACTTGGAGAGAGGACTGCACACTCTATGCTCTACCCAAACCTCAAGAAGAGAAAGGAGGTTCATCAGGAAATAGGGAAGAGACTTACCAAGGAATATGAGGCAAATGATCCCAGTCTGAAAGTGCAAACCTGAACCATGGCCCTCATTTGAGCCCATAAATGGCTATATAATTACTTGCCAGAATTCTAAGGAAAGTTGACCCACTACTCCACTGTAAACAGCTCAGACCTCTTGTTCTTTCTTGTTAGGAAGAGGGCATACGAAATAACATCATATGTGAGCACGACTATATAATTCTTTGGCAGAGAAAGTATTCTGCCAGACAGTTGACAATTCAGGACTACTTAATTCTATTAGCATATGGATTATAGTTATCCTTTGGTTCTGGGTTGTTTCTCAACATTTCTGGTTTATATCTCCAAACAGGATTCTCTGGGATCTAGCATTTAACACACAGTTTGTGTTTAAAAACGTTTGCTGACTGATTAATTGGGAACACCAGAATGTGGTTTATGCCATTCCCTAAAAGGTTCCTCAACTTTCATACAGAACAAAGCTTTAAATATAAGAAAGATTTAATTGGAACTGACAACAATTGCAGATTTGGCCAGGGAAACTCCACTTCTCTTCATGTAGAGGTTCTAAATTCTCATAATCCTACAGAAATACACAAATAACTTGGGTCAGGTTCTACTGAGTAGTAGTAAGTAATTCGAGCCCATCCCAAGCCTCCACCTACATACTTTTATTAGTCTTTTATTTAGTCTTTTATTTAGAGGGCCTCTATGTAATCTTTGCAATTTATAGTACTCCCCTGGGTGAGCCCCTCTTAAGAATAAATAGGAAATACAAACATGATCCTCCATCTGCTATGTAAATGCTGCCAAGGGATGTGCAACTGAAAAATGGCACTTCATCCCTCTTTCTTCATCTCTGTCCTATGACAGGTCTGTCTTTGCTGGAGGTGAGGGAGGTAGCCAGGAATTAGAAGTATATACTTCAGTCCAATTCAAGGTTCCTGTGTGTATGCATCACTGTGATTTCCTGTCAGTTTGTGTTTCTATGAGGCATTGTTTCCTTGATGTGTTATTGAAGTAACACTTCTTAGAGGGCACAGATAATACTGCTTTTTCACTGTTGTATATAGAGGACCTAGGACAATGCATCGCACAGAACAAGAAGCCAAGAAATGTTTTTTTTGGTGAACAGTGTTGTTACGCTGTCAGATTTAAATTAAGATCATGACTTATCGAAAGAATGTTACTCTATATAAGATGCTAATTAAAATGAAAAAATTCTTCTATTAATTACTCATCTTTATGGAGTGATCTATGTCTGTAAGTAAGGTCATATCTAAAGATTTTTACATAAAAATTATAAATATACATGTAATTATGTTTTGTAAGTTTATAGATATAATAAAGCACACATGTGTTTTACATATCTATGCATGCATATGTCATATTCATCACAGGATTATTCTGAGAGCTAAATAAAATAACATGTAATATAGTTTGCACATTTAAAGTGCTATATAAATGTTAGATAATATTATTAATATATATGAATAATAAACAGATGAGTACATTTTTGAAGCATTAGATAAACTTATTTGAAAAATTACTATTTCAGAAGAGTATGGCTAAAATATATTATGAAATATCATATATTCTACTGTATGAAAAACAAAAATGGAAAACTCTAGGTTGAAATTCTTCATCTTTACATATTTTATATAAATACTCCTGTAGAGACTGATGCCAAGAGTAGGAAGGCATTAAAATTATGAATACATGAAGAAGAAGTAAAATCAATTAAAGTGAATGGAAATTTTAAAATATCTCTTGATATTTAATAATTTAGTAAAAACACTGTTTTACTCATCTGTGGATTATAAACCAATAAAAATATTCAGTTTTCTTCTGATTTTAATGGTTGCATGGAACTACTTTCAAACAACACTTGAAATATGTAACTGTGCCAAAGTAAAATCTAGAAATGGAATATTTAAATGTTTATTTCTTTGTTCTGTATTTTTTCTCTGTTTTATATGGTAATTTTGTCAAAAGATAATTTAAAATCACTTTATAAGGCACTAAAATGCGCAGTGAGTTATAATGGCATTATTTAATTGCCTTTACCCTCATTTTTACTCTTCCCCTACTTTCTCCTCTTTCCTTACATTTACTCTTCATTTTGTCATCATAATTTCAAGGCTAGGCTGTAAAACATTTACCTGTAAATGTGCTTGGCATTAACCTCTCTCTAATGCATTCAAATTAAAGATGAGAAATAAATCTATTGGTGACAAACAAATTCTTGTGATGGCTCAATGCACTTTCTTTTATTTTTCTTTTAAATATACAGCCTCCACCTATTTTAAAATTTCTCACCAGAGGGCAGTGGAATGAACATGATAGCAGCAACCTTCAAGGCATTTTACTTTGAGTCCTGGCTCTAGCGCTTCCTGAGTGACCTTGAAAAATTCAGTCAATGAGTCGATAACCACTTATTAAACAATGCATTGCACAGAACAAGAACCTAAGAAATGTTATTTTTTGCTGAATTTTTAAATTAAAGATTTAAATTAAGATCATGACTTATGGAAAGGATATTACTCTTTATAAGATGCTAACTGAAAACAAAAAAATTCTTCTGTTAATTGCTCATCTTTATAGAGTGATCTATGACCATAAGGCAGATCATTTCTAAAGACTTTTGCTTAAAAGTTATAAATATGCATATACAATTTAGCATGTGACTACATTTTCATAAATTCATAGACATAACGCACATGTGTGTTTTATATATGTATGTCTATACAGGTATGCGCCAGAACTGTGCTAAACACCAGAGAAGCCAAGAATATGTTATGACAGTCCCTGCCTTTGAGGAACGCACAATTTAATAGAGGAGACAACATGCAGACACCTATGTGTAAAAAGCTATATACAAGATAAATTGGAAGTAAATCTTTATGAGCTTCCCACTATATACCAATAATATGGGGATAACAATTCAATTCAATAAACATTTACTCAAATACTTTTATGCCAGGCCCTCCATTTTGTATGGAAATAGAAACAAAAAGACACAATGAAACATTCACTTTCCTTCAGGAGTTAATATTTACTAGATTATTCCTATCTTGTCCATGTTACAGGACTATGAGAAAACTATTTGAAAAGTGTGAAATATAATAAAACGCAAGTTATTACCAATCAACTGATAAGCCTTTAAATAACTTTTTTGTGCCTGACACTATGAACAAATGAATGAAAACATATTTGTTATCATAAGATCATAGATTTAAAGACATTAAGGACCAGAGAAGGCCAGCTAGTCCAATCTACTCATTTTACAGCTTAAACAAGAGCAAAGAGGTTGTGACTTTCCCAAAGTCACAGGGCTAATAAGTGTCAGACCTGAGAACTTAGCTCCTCTGATATCAGATCTAGCACAACTTTTCACTATGTTCTAAGCACTATACTAAGCTCTAGGTATACAAATAGAAAAGTATGACAGTGACTACTCTCAAGGAACTTGAATTTTATTGGAGGGAACAACAAATATAGGTGGATATAGGTTCATGGCAAACTGAAAACTCTATTGGTTCTTAGGGTATTATGACAGGCTAATGGAAGAAACCAGGGATCCTTTGAATATATTTCCAGAGCAGATGACAATGCCTTGCATTATGGAGGGCGTAGTCACAGGATGAATAATAAGGACTGATAGCTCTTCAAGTTCCTTGTGAGATCTAGCCTAGATACTTTTTCATCTATTCAATGACAAAAATGGAACAGCCCCTGCTCTCAGGTAGCCTAAGTAAGCTCTGTATGAAAAGAAGACATGTACAGATATGTATAGTATGCCTTTATATAAGTATATCCATTAATTAACATTTATTGAGAACTTACTATGTGACTAGTATGGTGCTCTGGGGTGAGAATAAAAAGAAAGGTAAAAATAATCCCTACCCTCAAGGAGTCACATTCTAAAGGGAGGCTGAGGTATATGCAAATAAGTAGGTACAAACAAGGTAGATGTGGGATAAATTGAAGATAATCTGAGAGGGGAAGCACTAGAATTAAAAGGGGACTAAGAGGTGAGATTTTACTTGGACTTGAAGGAAGCCAGGGGAGGGAGGAAGAAGAGATAAGAAGGGAAAGCATCCTAGGCATTGGGGAAATTCAGTGAAAATGGTTTAAGTTAGGAAATGGAGAACCTTCTTCAGGGAAGGCCAATGTCATTCTATTATGGAATACAAGGAAAGAATAAAGTGAAAGAAGACCAGAAAGATGAGAGACGGGAAAGTTTTAAAGGGCCTTCAAGTCATACAGGGGATTTCATATTCAATATTATCTATAACAGAAAGACACTGACTGGGAGCATGCTGTTGCCCTTAGCAACAATGTGGAAGTTAGGAAGAAGGAAAGGGTTTGGGGTGGAAGGTAATTAGTTTTGGACATGTCGGTTTAAGATGTCTACGGGACATCCAATTTGAGACAATAGGCAATTAGAAAAATGGAACTAGAGGTCAGGAGATAAATAAAGGTTGGATAAATAAAACTAAATATCATCTACACAAACATAATAATTGAATTCATGAGAACTGATGAGATCATCAAGTGAAATTAAAGAGGAAGAATACTGAGGAAAGAGTCTTGGTACAAACACACAATGTGTCATAATATAGAGAATAAATAGGAGGTTGTTTAAGAAAGAGCATCAGTAGTTGGGGGAATTAGGAAAGTCTTCATATAAGACTTCATATGATAGGAAGATGATTCTGTAAGTTGGGAAGAGGGGGAGGAGAATGCTTTCCAAACATGGATCAAAGTTAGTGAAAAGACATGGAGATAGAAGATAAAGTGATGTATAATAAAAATGGAAAGGTCTGGAGGGGTCCCACTACTGACAAGCCAATCAGATTTATTTTATCTTAGAAGTAATAAAGAGATGTGTGATAAAGGTGACGGTCCAAAACAAATCCCAGCTACTGAGATAGTTTCTAGGGTAGCAGTGAATGATTTAGTGGCTCTGTAAGTGATATCAAAATAAATACAATAGATACAAAAGGGGATAAGAGAGTAAAAACTAAGACTTTTGTGAGAAAACATTTTGTCTGTTCTGAACTTTTTTTACATCTTTGTTTCAGGATATTTGTTTCTGTCTTGGTGGGATGAGCTTATCAGATAAAGCCTTTTTAGCTGTCAGTGAATTTCATGAAGCCAGGTCTCCAAGCTTCTTAGCTTGTTAAAATGTTTCAGGAATAGGTTTGAATTAAAGGCATTAATAGATGAAACGTGAAGACTCTCAGTTAAGATGATGATGTGAAAGGTCATAAACAAGTCCAGCTCTCCAATATAAATCCTATTACTTTATCTGAAATGGGTTCCAGAAAGACCAATGATAAAGAACTTGAAAGGAAACAGAAATAAGTTATTCTACCCAGTCTAGAACTATACAAAATGATGACCAGAATTCATTAGAGGGTGATAGAAAGGAAAAATGACTGGAGACATAGGAACAGGGGTTGTGCCAGGAAATCCAACATGAAATCTGGCAAATGGGTCATAAACTAATGCAGGAGGGGAGAAGAGCTATATCAGGAAAGTCAGCACATGTTCACCAAAATGAATTTAAAACCAATGAGGACTTTCAATGGCTGTCAGTATATAATACACTGGGGCTGGGTGTGGGGTTGGGGAGGGAACAGTCTGAGATCTAGTAAACTGGACCTGAAGCTAGATCCCAAGTCTGGCCTATAAGAACAGAAGTTGTGGACAGAATAGACCTCAATAGATCACTGAGTGAGTGAATTAATGAATGATTGAATGAATGAGTGAGTCAAAAAGCATTTAATAAGTGCTTACTATGTTGTCAAACATTGTGACAAGTATGAGAGATAGAAATGACAAATTAAAGTAGTCATTGACCTCAAGCAGCATGCATTCTAATAAAAAAAGGCAATGCCCAAAGGAAAGAGGTTGAAAGGGAAAGGAATTATGGTCCATTAAGTTACATGCATACTTGTTGGGAATAAAATTGATACAAATCTTGCTGGAGGATTGGCAAATATGAATTGTTCAGGAAGAGTAGTTGTGGGGGGAAGAAAGAATATATGACAGTAAGACAGGACAAGAGAATTGATGGGAGTAAGAAGTGAAGCATGGCTTTTTTCTGCCTTAAATTTTCTGTCCAGGTAAGGCATTTTCCAATATGACTGAGATTATGAAATCCATTGAGCAGTGAAAGCCATACTGGAAAACTTGGCCAACACATCTCCTAGGTATCAGAGAGTCTGTACAAGACTTAAGACCAGTGCTATCCTTAAGATGCTATTAGTACTTGTCCTGCTATAGCAAGGTCTGGGTCTAACGTTGCTAGGAATCATTAAATAAAAGAAGACAGGGGCCAATTGAAATCAGTACCCACAGTGGATCCTTATGGCAGAAGCCAGGGATAAAGGAGAGACCTAATACTAACCACTACCATACTGTCAGGTGATAGTGACTTTTAAACTATAAGGGGACTAGGACCAAACAAGGTCTACTCAACTCATCAAGAAGTGCTCAATCCAAGAACAATATAAAAACAAGAAAACAGAGGGAAACACAAACACAATGGAGGAATATCATGGCCTAAGAGGAAAAATAAAATGAAGAAAGAATAATGCCAAAATAAGTACAAACAGAGCCTCAGAGAGAGAAAAAAATGGGTAGATTAGGAGGACAATAAGATTGCTAGAAAAAATAAAGGAAAAGATAAAAAGTTAAATTAGAATTTGAAAAATAATATTTGGAAGAAAAATAGCTTGGAAAGGTATTTGATTTTTTTCCTAATTAGCAGAGCAAACAGAAATAAATGACTAGTGGCAGTCATAAAGATAAGAACAAAAGAAAAAAGAAAGAAAAAAATAAAAGAAAATGAATTGTTCCTCCCCCTCCCAGGAGCATAGTCTAACTTTGACATAAAGTTAAAAGTCAAGAAATAGAGTGGGAAAAAATGACAAACAAAGAAACAAAAAGGAATTTGAAAACAACTGACCATAGATGGTTATTATGGTGGCAAGGAAGATCAAAATTCAGGAAAGAAAACAGTCAAAATTTCAGAATCCAAGGACTCAAAGAAAAACGTGAAATGGTGTGACACCCAAAAAGAATTCCTAGCAGAGCTCAGAGAATTTTAAAAATTAAATGAGGCAGACATAGAAAAAAATTGGGAAAAGAGGTGAGAGTAATACAAGTAAAAATGAAAAAAGAGTCAACAGCTTGGCAGAGGAGGCACAAAAAATACTAAAGAAAATAACACTTGAAAAAGAATAGGTGGAATGATAGAAGAGGCACAAAAATACATTGAAGGGAAGAATTCTTTACAAAGCAGCATGGGTCAAGTGGGAAGAAAAAGGACATACAAAAATTCACTGAAAGGAAGAACTCCTTAAACAGTACAAGCAGACAAATGGGGGGAAAAGTTACAAAAGCTCAATTTAAAAAGTGACATAAAATTAGAATTGGGTGAAAGGAAGCTAATGATTCGATATCAAGAAACAATAAAACAAAATCAAAAGAAGGAAAGAATGGGGCAATGGAAGGTAAAAATTTCTAATTAGATAAAACTAACCTGGAAAAAGATAACCTGAGAGACATGATAAAACAAAAGAACCTAAGCAATATTTTTCAAGAAATTGTCAAAGAAAACTGCCCTGATATTGTAGAACCAAAGAGCAAAATAGAAATTGAAAGGATCCACTGATAATCTCCTAAAAGGGATCCCAAAATGAAAAATTCCAGGAATATTTTAACCAGATTCCAGAGTTCCCAAGTCTAATAGAAAATACTTTAAGTGGCCAGAAAAATAAACAGCCTCCAAATATTGTAGATCCACAGTCAGAATAACAAAAATTTAGCACCTTCTACCTTAAAAGATGAAAAGACTTAGACTATAATATTCTAAATCTAGAATTAAAACTGGGAATCACCTATCCAGCAAAACTAAGTGTAACAATGTGGGAATGAAGGATGGATATTCAATGAAACAGGAGACATTCAAACATTCCTTGTGAAAAAAAAACGCTGAATAGAACACTTGACTTTCAAAGATAAGGCTCAATAGAAGCATAAAAAGTAGTAATTAGGAAAGAAATATCATAAGGGATTCAATAAAGTCAAACTTTTTACAGTACTGCACAGGAAAATGATTCTTGCAACCCTTAAAGATGTTCTCATTATTGGAACAGTTGGAAGAAGGGCATATAGACAGAGGACATGGATCTGAACTGAATTGATGGGATGACAGATAAAATAATAATAATTATAAAGAGTGGAAAAGAGTAATGAGCTCAAAGAAGCAGAGAGAGGTAGAAGTGGGATAAATTATTTCACATTTAAAAAATGGTATGAAAGAGTTTTTACAGTGGAAAGGAAGATGAAGGAAGTGGGGAGCACATTAATCTTACCCTCATTGGAATTGACACAAAGAGGGTATAACATACACACTCAATATGATATAGAAATTTATCTTACCCAACAGAAAACAGGAGAAGGAGATAAGAGAATGGGGAGACTAATTGAAAGGAGGGTAGATGGGAGAGAGGTGGCAGTCAGAAGCAAAACACTTTTAAGGATGCACAAGGTAGAGAGAGACAGAGAAAGAGAGAGACAGACAGACAGACAGGACAAAATAGAATGAAGGGAAATACACAGCAGTCATAACTGTGAAAAAGACAGTTTCTCTAAAGGTATCATTTCTCAAATACATAGAGAACTGAGTCAAATGCTTAAGAATACAAGTCATTTCACAATTTGCAAATGGTAAAATGGTATGAATAGGCAGTTTTCATATGAAAAAATTCTCTAAATCACTACTGATGAGGAAAATGGAAATTAAAACAACCCTTTCTTTTATTCTTTTTGTATTTATGTTTATTGATATTTGTCAAATTTATCATCTTAAAAAACTAAGAATAAGGTTAAAGAGAAAGTAATAGAAAAGTAAATAAAGAAATAAGTGGGGCAATGTCTTGACCTGCCTGTGAATTGAATTCAAGTGAGGCAGAGCCTCACAGTCCTCAACTTCACTCTTTCCTCCAGAGTTATCAGAGTCCAGTGGCTGGACAAAAGTGAAGATGCCCAGGGATGGCCTGGGATGCAATATGTGACCTTGGCCTTTCCAAATTAAAGTCTTTACTGGGGGAGGACTCCAGGCAGATTGTGAAATATGTCAGAAAATATTGGCTTTCTAAATTTCCTTCACAAAAAGAGTTAGAACAGGGCAGAGTGAAGCTGGTCGAGTAGAAGGATGCACATACACCAGCTCTTACCCCACATCCCACAAAATACCTGTAAAGAAAGACTTTCAACAAATTTTAGAGCAGCAGAAGCCACAGAACAAGGGAGTGGAGGAAATTTCTAGCCCAGAGTGACCTGAAAGACTGACAGGAAAGGTCTGTCACATCAGACATGGAGCACAGCCTAGCCCAGCCTTGCTCATGTGGCACCATGAGGAGCAGAATCGAGCAGGCTTCAGGGGCAGAATCTACAGCAGCAGTACATGTCCCTCAACCCACAGGCACCAAAGGTCAGTGAGAGGGTTTTTTCAGCTGGCCAAGAAGGGAGCAGGGTGCTCCCCATAACTCAGACCTCCTCAGGTGGCAGCAGTAGAGGCAGCAGCAGATGGGGCTCCCAAAGCAAGCAGTAGACTGAATTCATTGTTGAAGGTCTCATCATAAATCCCCTGAGGGAACTGAGCCCTGTGTGGTGTTCCTGCCCCCACCTGAGCAGCTGATCTTAATCTCACACTGAATAGCAGCCCTACCCCTGCCTAAAGCCCCTGAGGGTTTGGAGCAGCTCATCTGAATCTCAGCCACCAGTGCTGGCTTGGCAGAGCTGGAGGTGAAGTGGTTGTGGAGAGGAAACTCCAAAGTCAAGTAACTAGCTGGGAAAATGCCCAAAAAATGGAAAAAAAGTAAGATCATAGAAGGTTACTTTCTTGGAGAACAGATATGTCCCTCCATCCTTTTGGATGAGGAAGAACAAGGCATTCTGTCAGAGGAAGTCAAGGCCTCTGCCTCCAGGGCCTCCAAATGGAACTTAAAATGGACTCAGATAATAGAAGACCTTAAAAAACAAGTTAGCAGCTTACTAAAGGAGAACCAAAAAAACTCTGAGGAAAATAACAACTTTACAAAGAGGCTAACTCAATTGGAAAAAGAGGTTCAAAAAGTTAATGAGGAGAAGGAGGCTTTAAAAAGCAGAATTAGCCAAATGGAGGAGAAGGTTCAAAAGCTCACTGAACAAAACAATTCTTTGAAAGAGAGAATTGAGTTCAGGGAAATGAATGAATATGAGATAAACCAAGCAGTAAGAAAACAAAACCAAAAGTTTGAAAAAATGGAAGATAATGTGGAACATCTCATTGGAAAAACAACTGACCTGGAAAATAGATCCAGGAGAAATAATTTAAAAATTATGGGACTACCTGAAAGCCATGATCAAAAACAGAGCCTAGACATTATCTTCCATGAAATTATCAAGGAAAACTGTCCTGATATTCTAGAACCAGAAGGCAAAATAAATATTGAAAGAATCCACCAATCACCTCCTGAAAGAGACTCGAACAGAGAAATTCCTAGGAGTATTGTGGACAAATTTCAGAGTTCCTAGATCAAGGAGAAAATACTGCAGGCAGCTAGAAAGAAACAATTTGAGCATTGTGGAAATACAATCAGGGTAACACAGGATCTGGTAGCTTCAACATTAAGGGATCGAAGGCCTTGGAATGGGATATTCCAGAGGTCAAAGGAACTGGGATTGAAACCAAGAATCACCTATCCAGCAAATCGGAGCATAATACCTCAAGGGAATAAATGGTCATGCAATGATATAGAGGACTTTGAATCATTCATATTGAAGAAAAGACCAAATCTGTATAGAAAATTTGACTTTCCTATACAAGAATCAAGAGATTAATATTATATTAATTAATGTAATGTTATATTAAATAATATAAGTGAGAGATGAACACAGAGGAAAAAATAAAAGTTTGGAATACAATTTATTATACTCAAAAAGCAAGAGTAGTAATCCTGATCTCAAACAAAGTTAAAGCTTAAATAGTTGTAATTAGAAGAGAAAAATAGGGAAACTACACTGTGTCGATAATATTATTCAGTATTGTTTAGATCACTTAAAATAACTAGACAGTATAAAATATAGAAGAATATACCTGCCAAAATAGACACAAGAATTATATGAACATAAATACAAAACATTCTTTATGCAAATAAAGTCATATTGAAATAATTGGAGAAAAACTCAATGTCCACGGATAGGTAAAGCTAATATAACAAAAGAAACCACAATTTTACCTAAATAATTTAATGATTCAATGTCATCCCAAATAAATTACTAAAATTTCTTTTACTGAGTTAGAAAAAATTAATAACAAAATTCACTTGGAAGAGCAAAAGGTCAAGAATTTAAAGGAAACTATAAGGGGAAAAATGTAAAGGAATGAGATTCAGCAGTACCAGATCTTAAATTGTATTATAAGGTGAGAGCATTATAGAAGTATAAAATGGATAATTTCAATTACTTTAAATTAAAATTTCCTTGTACAAATAAAGCCAAAGTAGCTAAGATTAAAAGGAAAGAAGAAAATTTGAGGAAATTTTTCAGTCTCTCAGACAGGTTATGATTGTTATAGCATATTACTGTTATATAAGAAATAATGAGTTGGTTGATAGAAAAAAATATGGAAAGATTTGGATGAAGGAAGATGCTATCCACCTCCAGAGGGATAAAAACAAACTGACAATCAGAAATAGGCCTAGTATGGTCTTACATATATTTTTGTGTATATATGCACATATATACATATGTAAATGCATATACATATATTCATGTAGGCATATGTGTTTATGGATATTGTTGGGATCTAAGACCATAGCTCTCTTTTTACTATTAGGTGACACCCTGTTTTCCAGAGGTAAGGACCAATAAGCAAACTATGTCCTGAGCATAACAACAATCCTTTGTGTTCACCCTCTGGAAGAACAAAGCTTCACCTACATTGCAGAACTGATGGTCCCTGAGATCAGGCAAACATCAAGAAGCCAGGACATGAAGCCCTGCTACAAATGAGTTTTACTTCTGTTTTTGTTTCTTCAGTAGGGAACCTTGCCCTGTGGTGGCTATTATGCTTTGTCACTGTAGCTAAACCACACTGTTGGATTCTTTCTCTTGCCACAAATATATAAATCAAGGTTTAGCCTCACTACTTCCAGTCTTCTATTAGAGGAAAACCCAACATGTATGTTTAATTTCTCTCCCTCAATTGAACAAAGAAAGCTTTTTGATTTTAGCCTGTGTGAGATCTTCAGTATTTTTGGAATTAATAGTGGTTGCAAAATCTCTGTGACTCTTTAGTCAATTATCAGAATTGACAATGTGTATGTGTGCGTGCGTGTGTGTGTGTGTGTGTGTGTGTGTGTGTTTATGTTTAATTGCAGCCTTGTCTTGGGCAGGGAATTGAGAAAGGAGGAAGAAAAAATAAAATAAAAAGTACATACCAGAGAACAAAAGATAAACTTGGAAGGAAGCACAGAAAAGCTGGATTGCTTTGAAAACAGTGTGTAGGATTTATTGCATTGATTTAATGAAATGGAAAATTATTGTTTTATATTGAACCTTCTCTTATATTCTTCTGTGTACATGGAAGTGTTCCTTTTTCTCTTCTTTTGTATTACATTAAAATGAATAAAAATACATATATTTTTTAAATTGTGATCTTTTCCTGGTCTTCTGTTTGTCTGAGGCAACACCTATTCAATGACTGAAGTCTAGGTAAGAAGTGAGACGAGAGATGAATTAATTGGTCATCATAAAAATATCAGTCTAAAGTTCTGGACAGATAATGCTATTTGCACCATAAGCCATCAAATTCTAAACAATGAGCCACAAAGCTTGAGTTGGGGGCTCTTATTGGCCATTTAATGGAAGCCAAAGTGATTTGATTGTAAAGGCTAGTCAGGTTGGTTGGTTGCTTGTTCTTCATTCTCGAAGAAGACAAAAATGACCTCACTATCCTATAGTCAAGTTGCGGTGTGTCCCACTGTGGCTGATCAGACCAATGTGAGCTCACAACGTTCTACCAACGGTCAGGCACAAACATTTGGGGTGGATTCTCTAAATGTGCACATTTCATATTTCTTTAGAGCTACTTCAATTCCGCTTCATTCACAGAGCACAGTGCTCTCTGACGTGGCCATGACATGCTGACTGGACCTGCACCAGTGTCTACCGTGTCACACAATCAATTCCAAACTTCTTAAGAGAGATTTTGAGAGTGCCCTTGCATTACTTCTTTTGACTGCCATGTGAATGTTTGTCCTGTGTGAGTTTTCCATAAAATAATCTTTTTGGCAAGTCTACATCCATTGGAAACACAATGTGCTTGGGCTTTGAGAGTTACAGTATTTGCCCAATGGTATTTTTGCTGTTCTCACACTTCCCCTTCCTCTACCCCTTCTCTTTTTCTTCCTCCTTCTTCCTTTTTTCCTCACCACATGTGGACCCTCTCTCGATCTAAGATGTAACACTTTTATATGTAAGTGCTTTTTGCCATAGGAATATCATTTTTGGTTGCTTAAATTTTATGTGATTTGGGGAGGAGGGGAGCTAGATTTAAAAAAAAAATCACTGATCTATTTTTATTAGCATTATTATGTTTTTTTCAAAACATCTGGATCAATTTACTTTTTGTCCTGTGCAGTTTTCAATCAATATTTCTTGAAATATAACTCTGGAAAATCAAGATTTAAAAAAGCCATTGTGTCTCAAATGCAGTTACTTGGCTATTGGGAAAAATAAATCATAGCAGGAAAGAGTAAAGAAAACAATCTGAAGTAGTGATATTATCTCTCCAATTCTCTAGGACCTCATATCTGTTTATTGCTGTGAGTATTCCTTTTCATGATAGGTATTATTACCCATCCATATCTGCCTATTTTATGTAATTTTTCTATGAGTCATCACATTATTACACCATAGGGAATCTTCTCAAATTTCAAAGGACAGAGGAACCCTTGTATTTTTTTTTTTATTTTGTGTGTATACCAATGGAGTATATGGGTTATCCATCCTTCTATCCCTTACTCTTGCTATGTGATAGAGCCAATTTTTCTTTCCATTCATTCGTTGATGACCTCGGTTATGCCTTGTTTTTGTCATAGTTCATTGCCATGTGTTGTTTCCTATTCATACCCACCAAGCCTTCTCAATGGCCCTTTTGGGAATTTTCAGTTTCAGTTCTTCAGAGTGTAGTTCCATGACTTGCAGCCAACAACATCCCCAGAACGATTTTTGTTAAGAAGATGAGCCATTGTTTCAGGGAGAAGTTTGAGGTAATTAATTGAACTCTGTAATATCCTAGAGTCAATCTAACTCACTTTTCTTCTCATGTTTAATTCTGGATTTAATAACATTAGTATCCCTTAAATTACTTAACACATTTCATAAAAAGAGTTCAGAACAGAACATATTTTCTCACTCAGTTTAACCAGTGCCTTGTGATCACATAAAGGGATAATAACCACCCCCACATTATTCCAGCTAGAAGTCAAGTAAGCAGTTAAGTGGTATGGTAAGGTTTCACAACTGGTCACTGACAGGGATGGGTCATGGTGCAACTGAACAAGAATATACTATTTTAAAACAAATGATCAAAGAATTGACGTTTTGCTTCCTCTTCTCAACAACCTAACCTAAATGTTAGTCCCCTGGGACAGAGGATTACAACTGATTTCTTTCTATATCATATAAACTATGAATATTCATGTTTAAATGCAAACTATTAAAACAAGGCATGAATAATTCACTGCTGCCCCAGAGCTGCATTAACTTCATGGAATATTACTAATTTACAAAGGCTTTCAATGCCTACCTGAGGTCAGTTTAGCATTCATAATGCATGAATCTAAAAATACACCAAGAAAAGGTGCAATTTTTACTTGGAAAAAAGGCAGTGAGAAAGATTGTAATGCACACTAAGACTGCATCCAGGTCAGAGTATTTCTTCTTTCTTCCTTCCAGGGCAGGGACAAAGTTCAGATGGAGAGAGCATGGCAATGAATACAGCACTTACAGAATAGGGATATAGTCTTACTTTTTTCTGAATATTATCCTCACTGCTGTCTAAACGCAATAAAGAGACAAAGAAACATAGGGAGCACCCTTTAATACTGAGACCTCTATAAGCAATGCTGTCACACAATGTCATTGATGAGAAAAGGAGATATAGCAATATGTGGAATAGTAGATACTGATTAACCTTTCGTTCCTTCTGATTATCTTCAAAGGACACAGAGGAAAGAAAGGAGAAGAATTTTGATTTCATGTTTAAAGTTTTCATGGTAAAAATAAATGTAAGGATAGAATGGAAACCACAGCAGTTCATTTTCGTTTTGATATATTAATGAGGTGAGGTGATATCTCAATCAGTCAATATATTAAAGACAACAACAAAAATATTGGATTAAGTGGAGATAGGTTTTGAACTAGAATGTTATTGTAAGAAATAATCAATTGGCTAAATTGAGGAGACATTACTATCCATCAGGGATTGTCTATAAATTATCGACTGAATTGAGAAACGAGAAAATACGTAAATTGGAGTATGCATGAAATAACAGCTTAACCCTCTAAAAAAAGAATCTCTGGAGCTTCAGTGATGGGGCAAAGAGACAGGAAAGAGACCTTGGTTCCTCCTTGTCAGGATCTTCTCCTTCCTTCTTGACAAGTGAAGGACAGTATCAGATTTGAAGGATCCAGAAGATGTTGGACCTCCTCCTCTTTGCCCTTGAATCCTAGCAGCCTACTCCAGGAATAACACCAGGGTCTATATTCCCGCCAATATTCTAAGTAGTATTCTGAATCATCTGGCTACAGTAGCTTCAGTCAAGAACCAACTGGATTGCGGATTCTATAAGGAGACCAGTAAAGAGACTATACCACCCTGAAGGGAGAATCTGTGAAGCATAGAGAGCAAATACATGTATATATATATATATATATATATATATATATATATATATATATATATATATATATATATATATACACATACATACATATATATGTGTTTTAAGGCTTACAAAGTACTCTACAAGTATTATTTAATGTAATCCTGACAACTGTGATAGCTTTATTCTATTATTATCTTCTTTTTATGGATGATAGAATGATTGTAGGTAGAGGTCAAATGTCACACAGCTAGTGTGTAAGAGCAAATTGATCTTTCTTTTCCTTTCTTTATAATACTATCACTACCTTTGCCAACCTCCTCTTCACTCACTTCAAGAAAAAAAACAAACCCTCTTTTCCAACTTCTGGTCCATCTGTCTATTCACCATACCATCCAGGAGAAAAGAATTTCTAGCAAATTTCTAGTATTTCTAGTCTCCCTTGGTTCTGTGTGCTCATTGAGTTTGAGCCCATATTTGACTAGACTAAGCATGTACTTGTGGGATAATGTGGCACAAGCAAACTGTAAGTGAAAAATATAAGTAGACCCAAGAAGGGGAGACGTAGCCAGTCAAGCTCTAGAATATGACTTGCTTTTTTAAAGTAGTTGAGCTAGTATGCCTAGGACCATATAAGAGCTACATGAGTAAGTGGATAGCATTCTCTTACTGATGTCATTGGAATATATCTGAAATGGATACCTGTAGAATACAGAACAGGAATTCTCAGCATCTTGTGGTTCAAAAACAGGACAACTTCCTTCTTCATACTAGTCATTTGGAAACATACATTGAGTCTTCTTTTTTTCCTTTGTGTACATTTGCATAGGCTATCAAAGTGGGTGATACCTTGCCCTAGGGGACTCTGGAACTATCCAGGAGGGTGGTAAGAATTTGAAATGACACAGATTTCAAAGTAACCATTAAAGGGTTAAAGAAAGTAGATTTCCAGGGAGGCACTGGAGTAATTTTTTTTTTTCTTGAAAAGGAGGTGGTAGGTCAAATAAGTGTGTGAACCTCTGTATAATAATAGCAATAACAGGAGTTCCATAAGCAAATCACCAGATCTACATTTTGGACAGAGGAAATCCACATGATGCAATGGATTTACCAGTTTGTAGATGTCATCATGAAAAGCAGACACATGCTATGAAAATACCAACCCATAAGAAATAAAGCCAAATGAGAATAGAAATCAAATCTCACCCTGAAAGTGTAGTCTTTTCCACCCTGAAGATTGTCGATTTGACAATTATTTTGTTCATTTTTGGAGTATATTTTGATTGGAATTCCTGGTCTGAAAATATTCCCATTTATCTCCACCTGGTATCGAAGTTCTTCTAAAGGCCCATTAGGTTCCGAAGGATCAGACCAAAGCACAGTGACTGTTGTATCTGATAAAACAAATACCCTAACTTGCTCAGGTGCTGAGGGCACTAGAGAGGAGGAAAAAAGCAGAAAAAAAGTTATTACGTTGCAGAACAGAATACGACATATCATTTTCTGGATAGATGGGCATAGTAATGCATGTGCTGATCTCAGCTCTGCAGGAATAAAACACTTTTGATGCAATCTGTTTTTCACTGCCTCCTCAAACAGGCCTTCATAAAGGCGTTGTCATTAAAAGTAAAAATCTGTTTTCTCTGGCCTTAAGCTCAGCATTTGAAATTTGCAGACTCTAAAAATTTAGATACTTCAGAATTAGTCAGTAGGACACTTTTCTAGGTCTAGTTTTCTATTAAACTTTAGAGTATGCATTTGACTTTAACCCACTAATGGCTAGAACCAAAAATTCATACTTGTGACATACATGCAACAACATGGGAATTATTTTGTTTTTTTCTTTTTAACCACAGAGCATAGGGCATTGCCTTGCACACAGTAGTAACTCAATAAATGTTTAAACTGAAATGAAGCAATAAGAAATCACTAGTACAAGCATCACATTATTTTTTTCAATTTTTTTTGCAGACAAAAAGTATAACTAGTATGGAGTCTGGGGAGTGTTAAAATCAGAATTCTAAAGGGAAAAGGACAGGAGGATTTGAGCTCAAGCTGTACCAAGATATTTTACTGCTGGAGACAGAGAGAGTTCATGGGAGAGGAAAGAATATAGAAAGAATCATCTTTTCGCTTTGACTCAGATTTGTTTGCCTGTCTTGTACCTCTAACTGTATTTTGAAGGATGAATCAGGACTTCAATTCAATTTTACATTTGATTTCATCTCAAAACAAATCTATTACAGTGATTTTCCCTTTAACTGTCAGTGTGTCAGTTGATCCCAGTTCCCTAATCCTCTCCACATGGAGGAAAGAACTTGTATAAAATCAAAGAGAAAAATCTAATGTATCTTTGGATAGAAGGAGCAATACACAATATGACCTGCCGGGTAAAGCATCGTTCTCTACATGAATACTTTGTTCCAATACTTTATGAGGCAAGATGGAGAATGTGCACGCTTTGGGAACTCACTCACAAGGAGAGCAGCGTTATAGCAATTAAGTACTTATGCGAATGCCTTCCTATGGCACAGCCAGATGTGTGATAATGTGCACTGTGCACAAAACTGTTGAATGGCTTGGTGATTCATTCCTTGCTCTGATGACTCTAAACTCAGTAGACCGAAGGATATGAAATTAGAGTGCAAGAAAAAAGGTTTTCACCTCTCTGTCAATAGGAAGTCAGGATTCCCTTGTGTAGAGAGAAGTAGGCAGAGTATTTCTGATTATGAAAATTCTTCTATATTTCCCACTTATATATCAATTTGCATATACAAAGTATAGCTCAAAAAACCCAATAAAAATGCTTAGTTTAACAATATGCAGCTCATTATATGATCATGTTCCTCTCTCCTCCCTATAAGGCAAATGAATATTTATCAAATTAAATTCCAAGATACCTCTTATCTTTTCTGCATTTTGAATAATTGCATGGAAGGGCAATTGTTATGATGGGTGGAAGAAGAGATTAAAAGATTTGAATGCATCTTTTTAAAATGTAAATTAATCAGATTGTGCTATCATTGATGGAGTAAAAGTCAGTCTCTTCCTTCAGCTAAAAAATAAGCTAGAACATTAAAGTATAAGAATCAAAAGCATATCTATAATATGTAAAGATGGTCATAGTAAAATCGAAATTTTGGATTTTAAGGTCTAGATTATTAAACACTACATAAGATATCTACCATATTTTAAATGCTGTCTAATATTACTTCATTTTAGCATTGGAATTATTTTTTAAAATGATTTCATTAAAGAACTATAAACCAGCTATTTTTTAAAGCTCCTAATCACTGGTTAATTGGCAGCCATATTTGCTTTTTACAAAAATTGAAGGTCACAATACTAAATTAGGAAAATAACCATGTTTGCAATTTCTATATTCCTGACGATACTTCTCTTCAATGTACTATATAACTTGGATATCATGACTTTTTTAGATATTTGCTTACAGAGATTTATTTTCTCCAGGTAACCATTTCTCTCCTAATTGTAAATAGACTCATTTTCTTTGTGGAAATGCTTTTAAATGTAGTCAAAATTGTCCATTTTGTCTTTAATGATCTTTAAATACCTCTCTACCTATCCATAATTTAAAGAGATCTCCTTCCATCTCCCTTGATTTCTGATATGAGCTTTTATATAGAGGTTATATATTCCTTTTATGCTTTTAGTGTGAGCTGTGAGACTAAACTTAATTTCTAGCAGATTGCTTTCCCCTTCTCACTGTGGTTTTTGTTGAATATGGAGTCCTTACTTCAGTAGCTGGTAGGTTTCTGGGAGTGGGGAACCTGTGAACTCAGGGCCACATATGGCCCTTTAGGTCAAGTGTAACCCTTTGACTGAATCCAAATTTCACAGAACAAATTCCCTTAACAAAAGAATTTGTTCTGTAAAACTCGGACTCAGTCAAAAGGCTGCACTCGAGGACCTAGAAGGTTACATGTGGCCTTGAGGTTGCAGGTCCTCTATCCTTGATTAGACTTATCAAATGTTGCACCATAATGTTTGATTACTTCTAGACTTTGTTAACCTAATTGACTTCATTGAAAAATAATGAATTTTTAATCCAATATCCAATAATTTTTTTTGATTAGTTACTTTGACTATAGTTTGAATTCTTGTTCTTATAGGATCCTTTCCTTTTAACATGTTTCTGTTTTAATGTTGAGATTCTTGACCTTTTGTTCTATAGAGTATAAAGGTCTTTGTCCTTTCTTATTTGCAAACAGTATTTTCCAACATTTATTTTGCTATCCTTTCCAACAGCGGATTTTGCATTAAAGTCATTGAATACTAAGAGAGTTTGGCGTTTTGGAAGACTAGACACTTCCTCTATTTCCTCTAACCCAAGAAACTAGAAAAACAAAAAGAATAAGTATATCAAAGGGGTAACTATTAGAGCTGACTCCACAGGAGAAGGAAATCAATAAGTTGAAGTAGATATGATAGTCCTATGAATTAATAGTGGAGAACCCTGATTCTTTATGAACTGAACACTTCTCCCCTTCGTGGTAAAACAGCATGCACAAAGCAATGCACACACTCATATTTTGGGACCCACTCACAGATTTTCCCTTTGCAAAACAGACTCTGATGGCACTCCCCACCCCTACCCTTCTACTGTCCTCTTGTACAGTCCTCAAGTTACAGAACTCTGATGCATCTCACAAGAAGGAAGGTGAGAAATAGAAAGGGAGAAATAGATTGTCTTTGTGCCTGCTTTAGGGACAAAGCGGAAGTGACTGCCTGGAACAGCCACTTCACCCTTCCCCAACCCTACAAAAACTAACAGATGTTGATTAAACCCAGATAGACCATTAAATAATTGGGGTGTTAAGTACCTCAGCAGCTTCCCTGAGTGGCACAAACCCCATAAAACTACAAAAGCCACTAGTAATCAATGAGTTTGAGTAACTCATTTGATACTCATTTGAGTATGAAAGTGGCTTGCCATTCCACAGGCATTCCCCTAACACGAATCAACAACAAACCCTGAACCTTGATTTGCACACCATACCTAAGCTCTAGCTCCCTACTCATTTACTATACCTCATTCTGCTTGGCCCGGACAGGAATGCTGTTAAAAACCCTCTTAGCTTAACTGAGTTTGGTGACACCTTGCACTAGGATCTGACTTGTGCCTGCTCCTAACTGTCTCTCCTTATTGGATTTCTCCTTAATAAGGATAGTTTGAGTAGGTTGAAACATTATACAGCCTAGCTCTCCACTCTCAGCTAGGTGGTATGGTGAGATAGAGCATTAGCCTATCTAGTCCTATTAGGAAGACCTGAGATTTAGCCTCAGACCATGGCTATTATGTGATCCTGGGAAAGTCATTAACCTCTATCTGCCTAAGTTTCCTTCACTATAAAATGGGAATCATAAAAGTACTTATATCACAGGATTGCTGTGAGGATCAAATGAGATATCTATAAAGTGCTTAGTGCAGTGCTTGACACACAGTAGGTCACTTAATAAATGTTTGTTCCTTCCTTGTCAAAGAGAGTAACATAGGAATATGAGGAGAAAGATAAATAGCAAAGACTTCACAAAGAAGAAAATTCAGTTTACCTAGAACAGCTCATAGATGTTCCAACAATGCATTAGGGAATTCATTTTCTATAACACTTAAAATATGGATTATTCCCATCTTTTTTTACTTTTCACACACTTCTGAGTTGAAATTGAAACCTCAGAATTTCTCTGATATGAATTAATCTTAGTAGTAACGTGTTGAGCATCTTTTATCATAATTATTAATACTTTTTCTTTTGAGTATTGACTGCTCATATCCTTTTTTCCCTCCTCTCTGGGGAAATAATTTTTGGTCTAATATATTTCTGTTAGGTTTCTATGTAACTCATAGATTCAACTGTTAAGAGTCATATTTGATGCAAAGATTTTTTAATTGGTCAGACAGCATGACTGAGAAAATGGTGTGCTAGACATTTTTTTTCCAGTCCACACTAACAAACAAACTTCAAAATGGGAATTATTCATCTGTAGAGTCATTATAGCTATCAAATACCAAGGAATCAAGAAGGTATCATGGAAATAGCCATATGAATAGCAGAGAAGCAGAGAATGCTAATCCATTCTGTTCACTCAATACACTTCTTATATCAGCCTTTGAAACTCAGCAAAGTGTGGGACTTTACCCCACAAGATTATGCTTAGGACTGAACCAGCAATTTTCTTGTGGCTGCAGTCTCCGCAAACATGCTTTTACTTTAGCATTCCTTTCGAAAAATGTAGAGGACCTCAACACTTGAACGATGGTTATATACAGGATTTTGCTCTGATCGGCCTAACCACACTCAGCCTAGGGTGGCTTCTAGGTCAAAGAACCCAAAGGTGGAGGAAACTTTGGCCAGAACATTCACTTCATCCATCAAAAACTGCAGATATTGAGTCAGTAGAGGTAGAGTATCCAAGAATAAATAGAACTGAGACAAGGGCTTAATTGGGTGACTGCATCGGGTCTAAAGGAAAAGGCCCCAACTGCCTATACCCAGGGGTTACCCTGGGAAGGAAATAAGACTCTTGAAAAGTAAATTGCCCAAATTGTGGGTGACCAAGACATCTTTGAGCTCCAACCCCAGGGTAAACTCAAGAGAATAAGCCAGAGAGTAAATGACAGGAAAAAACACCAAAGCCAATGAGAATCTCCATAAATGATGCAAGCAAATAAATACCTTCAAATATGAAAAAAAGGAAATTTAAGTATATTAAAACTGGTCTTTACCCACCAGAATATGCAGAAGGAATCAGAATAATATATTTTCAAAAGCAAAGAAGTTCAGGACGAAACCTAAAGTGACAACCTAAAAACCTAAACCTAATTCTATAATTTTTAATTGTATGCAATAAAATTATCTAAAATATTCCTTCACAAAACGGACACACAAAGAGATGAGACCAGATTATTCCACTTGCAAATTTCTCAAACAATAACAAAAATGTAAATAAATATGATTGTCAAGGAAAGTAAAAATAAAGAAATTAATCTTCCTATTTCCAAATGTTATTAAAAGTTAAAAAAAGAACCATGTCAGGTTACAATTTTGTTTTAAAAAGAGAGACCAGTAAGAGACTGCTATTAAAAATATGCTAGAGCTAGAGAAAAATTTGAACCTATGCCCAAAGGCTTTAAGACTGTGCAAATCCTTTTATCTAGCAATATTACTGCTAGACGTATATCCCTAAGATATCAAAAGAAGGCAATGGAAGTTACTTATACAAAAATATTTATAGTAACTTTTTTTGTGTGAAGAATTGGAAATCAAAGGAATGACCATAAATTGGGGGATGGCTGAATGAGCTGTGGTATATGATCATGATGATATGTTATTGTACTATACAAAATGGCAAGCAGGATAATTTCAGAAAGAACCCAAAAAGACTTACATGAATTGATGCAAAGTGATGTGAGCAGCACCAGGAGAGCGTGGTACACAGTATTTTATAATCAAGAACATGAATGACTTAGCTATTCTCAGAAATACAATGATCTAAGAAAATCCCAAATGACTAATTATGAAGTATATTATCCACCTCCAGAGAAAAAACAGGTATTTTTTGAATGTAGATTGGAGCATGATATTTTTGCACTCTTTTATTCTTATTCTTTTATTTGAATCCTCTTGTACAAAATTACTAACATGGAAATGTTTTACATGATTATACATGTAGAACCTATTTCTGGTTGCTTATTGTTTCAGGGAGAGAAGGGAAAGAGGGATAAAATTTAGAACTCAAAACTTTAAACAAAAAATCAAATGTTCAATAGTTGGCTTATCATGTAATTAAGGGGGGAAAGGAAATATTATGCATTTTTACAATTGATATACTTTATTTTCAGTTTTCAGCATTCACTTCCACAAGATTTTGAACTTCAAATTTTCTCCTCGTCTCTCCCCTGCCCCCATCACAGGGCAGTGTGCACCTCAAACACCCCTCTCCTCAATCTGCCCTCCTTTCTATCTCCTCCCTTCTCCCGTTCCCCTCTCCTGTATTTTCCTATAGGGCAAGATAGATTTTTATGCCCAATTGCCTGTACAATTTATTCCCTGGTGATATGCAAAAATAATTTTTAATATTTGTTTTTAAAGTTTTGAATTCCACATTCTCTCCCTCCTTCCATCCCTCCACATCCGCCCTCATTGAGAAAGCAAGTAATTCAATATGGGTCATACATGTGTAACCACACAAAATACTTCCTTGGCAGTCATGTTGCAAAAGACTAACTACATTTCCTTCTATCCTGACCTGCCCTCCATTTATTCCACTCTCTCCCTTGATCTGTCCCCCCACAATAGTGTCTCTTTCTGCTTGCCCTTTCCCCCAATCTGCTGTCCCATCTATTATTCTTCCTCTCCTACCCCCTTCCCCTCTGCCTTCCTGCAGGGTAAGATAAATTTTGATACCCAACTGAATGTGTGTTATTCCCTTCTTAAGTCAAATTCAGTGAGAGTAAGGGTCATTTATTCCCTCTTGCTTCCCCTCTCTTCCCCTCCATTGTAAAAGCTCTTTCTTGCCCCTTTTATATGAGATTATTTACTACATTTTACCTCTCCTTTTTCTTTCTCCCAGAAGATTTTACTTTTATTTTTTAGATATACTTCCATCATATGAAGCTCATCTTGTGCCCTCTGTGTATGTACACACATACATATATGTACACATATACACACACATACATACACATATATCATATACATATGCCTAGACCTATACAATATACGTAAATGAATATATGTATATATCTATATCTACTTATCTATCCATATCTATATCTATATCTATCTATCTATCTATCTAGCTAGCTAGCTAGCTAGCTATCTATTCCCTCTAACTACTCTAATACTGAGAAAGGCTTCATGAGTTACAGATATTATCTTTCCATGTAGGAAAGTAAACAATTCAACTTTAGTGAATCCCTTATGACTTCTCTTTCTTGTTTACCTTTCCATGTTTCTCTTGATTCTTGTATTTAAAAATCAAATTTTCTATTGAGATCAGGTCTTTTCAACAAGAATGCTTTGAAATCCTCCATTCCACTGAAATTTCATTTTTGTCCCTGAAGTATTATATTCGCCTTTGCTGGGTAGGGGATTCTTAGTTTGAATCCTAACTCCTTTGACCTCTGGAATACCATATTCCTAGTCATCTGATCCCTGAGCATAGAAGTTGCTAAATCCTGTGTTATCCTGATTGTGTTTCCACAATACTTGAATTGATTCTTTCTGGCTTCTTGTAATATTTTATCATGAACTGTGAACTCTGGAATTTGGCTACAGTATTTCTAGGAGTTTTCCTTTTGGGATCTCTTTCAGGAGGTGATCAGTGGATTCTTTCAGTTTCTATTATACCTTCTGGTCCTCGAATATCAGGGCAGTTCACCTTGATAATTTCTTGAAAGATGCTTTTTTTTTATCATGATTGTCAGGTAGACCAATAATTTTGAAATTATCTCTCCTGGATCTATTTTTCAGGTCACTTGTTTTCCCAATGAGATATTTCACATTGTCTTCCAGTTTTTTCATTCTTTTGGTTTTGTTTTATAATTTCTTGATTTCTCATAAAGCCATTAGCTTCTATTTGCTCCATTCTAATCTTTAAGGAATTATTTTCTTCAGTGAACTTTTGGACCTCCTTTTTCATTTGTCCAGTTCTGCTTTTTAAGGCATTCTTCTTCTCATTTGCCTTTTTGGGCCTCTTTTGACATTTGGGTAGTCTCTTTATAAAGGCCTTATTTTCTTCAGCATTTTTTTGGGTCTTGCATCCCTGTCATTGGTTTTCCCAATTTTTCCTCTACTTCTCTTACTTGATTTTTAAAATCCTTTTTGAGCTCTTCCATGGCCTGAGACCAATTCATATTTTTTTCCTTGGAGGCTTTGCATGTAGTAGAATTGACTTTGCTCTCTTTCTGTAGTTGTATGCTTTTGTCTTATTTGTCATAAGAAAATACCTTTGCACCAAGAAAATAACCTTCTGTAGTCTTATTTTCCCCCTTTATTCTCACTTCCCCAGCCAATTGCTTGACTTTTGAACTCTTTTTAAGTGGATGGAATACTGCCTCAAGTTTCAGGGAATTTGTACCACTGTTTTCAGAGATATATCTAGGAACCTGTAATTTCTCAGTTCCTCTGAGAATGTGGTATGTCAAAGAAGAGGTGTTTGCTCCTCTCCTGCCCTGCCCTCTGGTTTATGAGCAACTATAAGCACTCTTTTCTGCCCTAGAACCGTGAGTAGGATTCTCTCTCCACAGCCACCACCAGCTCTGCCATGCCAGTGCTATTCCTGGCCCCAGGAACACCACCCAGGACCATGACCCAGGTCAGTCATTTGATTCCCCCACCTTTTGTAGACTGAGAGCTCCAGAAGCAGCTGCTACTGTGGCAGTGGCTACCACCACCCTGGGGCTGGGGTAAGACCATGGTCCTCTCTCATCCTGGTGAAAGAGCTTTCCACTGACCTTTGAAGCTGTCTTTGGCATTTACGGATTGAGAAGTTTGGAAACTGCTACAGCTATCATTGATTCAGTACCCTGAGGTCTGCTCCAGTCCCATCTATGCCAGCATGGCCCAAGCTACACTGCCCTCCACCCTGAACCCAGTGCAATAGACCCTTGCTATTGGCCTTTCAGATTGTCTTGGGCTGGAAATATGTTTTATTTTGTCATTTTGTGGCTTCTGCTACTGTAGAATTTGTTTAGAGTAATTTTTTTTAAGTGTTTTAGGGACTTGGGGGAAAGCTCAGGCAAATCTTGCTTCCACTCTGCCATCTTGGTTCCATCCTCCAATATTATATATTAAAAATAAAATTAATAAAAGCCAAAGAAAGTACAAAAGGAGATAAATATGAAAGCAGAATGTAAATTAGTGGACTAAATTTAACAACTTTCCTACATGTGAATCCATGTGTTTTGCATATTGGAGAATGAGAAGATGCATAAATAGATAGAGCACAGAGGGGATAGAGATATATGTGATATATCTAACAAAATTCATCAGTGAACAGATTGCAGCAAATAAAAGGGTTACAATAGAAAAGGAGAGGTGGTAGAAGGAAGTAGTTAGCTGAAATAGGAGGAATTAAAAAGGGAAAGCTTCATCCCAATGGTAGAAGAGTTACATATCCAAAACAGGATAGTGGGATCTTACAATAGTTACAATCACCTTCATGAGTCAGGAAGCCTTTGTGAAGTATAAGCAAGCCGTTGTAGAAAGTTTCAAACACAAATGAAATATCTGAGGGGCACTAAGATTATTGTAATTTCATATATATACCCAATGCACGCTAATCTAAAATGATTAGTGGTCAGATTTTAATGGAGAGTACAATAGGGACTTCCACTGAAATGTTACAAAATTCAAAACATGTAAGGAAACAAAACACATTTTAACTGAAAGAAACTTGGGAGAAACATTTGGCCGAGGAGGAATAGAAATGAATTTCTTCTTAGAAATGGGTTATAAATTTTTATAAAACTGTACCTACATGTAGTTTGATTTGAGTTCAGGAAAAACACTCTTTTGGACTCTGGAGTCCTTTTACAAAATTGCTAATTAATTTTGATAAATCCCTTTTAATATGGAAAGAACTTCCACTTGGGTTTATCAATTTAAGAGTTATACTTGTACTCAATGGACTAAATTCTGCTCTAAGCTAGTTATGCATAACACCTGCTAAAGTTAATAGGTGTTCCACATGAGTAGCTGATTTTGCCATGGAGTCAGGAGGAATTAACTAATAATGGAATCTGGCTGATGATATCTTCAATTTTTTCAATTTAATGAGTATTTGTTTTCCTTGCACAGCTCTCTATGAACTGTTTTTTTAAAATGTGCTGACTGTATTTCAGATGTCCTCTTCGTTTTTTCCTCTTCAATATGCACAATATTCTAGGCAATGAAAATCATTTACAGGAAATTCTGTGACCTGATGATACTAGCAGTTAATTACTGCTATGCAGTTATTTATTTAAAAAAAAAAAAACTCTTAATAGGTTGTTTAGCTTTGGCTATAAGAACAAGAGAGAAACGTCCTGACTAGAAAGTTTTGTCTTGTCCAATTCAACCAGCATTTTTTTAAGTGCTTGCATTGTTTCAAATACTGGATATATGAAGAAAATAAACAATACTTCCTTCCAAGCGGTTCACACTTTATTAGACCAGATATAATATGCACACAGATAAGTAAGAATAAAATAACACAAATATAAATAAAATGAAGAAAGAATAAGCTAGTTGATTTTAAAAGGTCTTATATATTGTGGCATCTGGACTGCACTTTGAAGAGGTGTGTGGAGACAGTACATTCCATATATCTAAAACTTAGTTTTAGGGACCATGTGAATGAAATGGAATTTTATAATGGGAATGAATTTTAACAATTGTTTCCATGGCTGTTGGATGTATCAAAACCATATCAAAAGTTTGAAAAGTAGTGTAATTTGTCAATTTGCTTGAACCACATATACACATATAGACATAAATGCCTTGGAAGTCCAAATTGAGCTATTTTCTTTTCCTATACCACATCTTACACAGAAAAATGAGGCAGTAGAGCAGTCTTATCTATAAGATACTTTTTTTTGTTCTAATTCTATCATCTCATGCCCTCCTTCACTTCTCTCTTCAATTCAAATTCTTCCTATATTTCAAGAATCAGATCAAGTATGATCTTCTTCATGGCACTTTCTCTGACCAACAAATCCCACAGTAATTTTTTTCTTTACCTAAACTTTTATGGTATGATATATTCTGTAACATTCATTTCTTAATTCAACTTCTACTATATGCAAAGACTTATACTAAATATTGGAAAGAAACTAAGTTTTAGATGAAATACAATCTTGTTCTTCATTTTTAAAGGAGACCAATAACATTATGGGTGGGGACTTGTGCATGAATTGGATTTAAATGAGGCAGAATTGTGCAAAGTATTTAGCCCTACTCTCTCATTCTGAGTCATCAAAGTTTAGTGGCAAGACAAAAGTTAAGACTATTGGCAGTAGTACTGGATGCACTGGATGATTCTGGAGTCTTCAAAGTCTGGGAAAATTGTATTTGCTGCACAGTGCCTGCCTCAGTCACGTTTGTGGCTATTGAAAAAAATATTTTTCTCATCCACACATTCTGAAGAGGAAAATCTTCACATACTTAGAATAGACACTCCCCCCAACTCACTGACAGGATTGAGGTCTGTTGGTTACCCTAGACTTGGTTTAGCCCATCTGCCAAGACAATTTCCAGAATTATGGCACCTGTGCTTTCTACAGCTTCTTGAAGCCACAAGTGAGAGTTGGGTGACAGGTGAACATCAAAGGTAGATAAATAGCCCTAAAAAGGGCTCAGTAAGCCTTCACATCACAGTTGCTAGTCCTCTCTGAACACCTCACACATCCCAGAAAGAGAAGCAGGCTTAGGAAGGAAGACAATAAGTTCCATTTTTAATATGTTGAATATGAGATAAACGTCTCATTTTTGAATTTGTAATGCAAGCAATTAATACAGGGATTAATATATAATAGGTTCTTCACAAATGTTGTTGATTATTCTTTATTTATCCCTTATATAGATTGCTTATATATAATTGTTTGCATTTTCCTCTCTCACTGGATTGTGAGCTCCTTGAGGACAGAGTTGTCTGGCATTGCTTTGTATCCCCAATACTTAGCACAGTCTATGAGACATAGAAGGTGAAATGGTTAGTGACTAAGTGACTAACTACTTGACTGAATACTGATGAAAAGTCCAGTGGAGATGTTCTCTAAGAAATTTAAGATTTTATTCTGGAAACAATGAGAGAATGACGAGAAATTTAGAGCTTAGTGTCATCTGCATAGATGTGATTGTTGAAGCCAAGGAGTAACGTGTATGAGGGAGAGAGAGAAGGGGGGGGGAGAGAGAGAGAGAGAAAGGGATGGGAGAGAGGGGGGGAGAGAAAGAAGGGGGCAGAGGGGGAAAGAGAGAGAGAGAAAGAGAGAGAGAGAGAGAGAGAGAGAGAGAGAGAGAGAGAGAGAGAGAGAGAGAGAGAGAGAGAGAGAGAGAGAGAGGCTGGGTTGCTCTTAAAATAGGAGATGAGGAGTTAATGAAGCAGACAAGAGTCAATTAACAAGGTAAGAGAAGCAGGAGGGTGTTGTAAATTTTGTAGAAGGGATTTGACCAAGTCTGGATTGACATAAGTGATTTCTAATTGCCCATCTAGATATAAGATGAGCCTTTGTTTCTATCCAAATATTTAATGAGTCTAAAGTACATAATGTCATGTACAAAAAATACAAGTTTTGCAATGAAGTTAAGGAAAGTTAAGGGGTGAGGTCATTGAATTTGATTAGGATTTCCTTGGTTATCGTACCGAGAAAAGTTTCAGCAGGTTAGTGAGTACGAGTCAGATTGCAAAGGGTCAAGAATAGAAATGGGTAACAAAAATGCTGAGACATAGATCATTTTTCAAAGAAATTGAGCAGTGAACAGAGGAGCAAAATGAGGTTATAATAGCATATACAACAAGAGTTAAATGAGTTTTGATGTAGGTGTTGCTTCTCTTGAGTTTTATTTTGGGTGTTTTTGTAGATATTTGAGAAGAAGCCATTAAAAAGGAAAATATGTGAGAACAGCAAATGTCTTCTGCTTAGCAAAGAGTGGAGAAAGCAAGAGGGAATGTGATCAAAACTACTGGTAGAATGATTATCCTTAGTGAGGAGTAAAGTTTTCTCTTCAGTTATTAGGAAATTGGAGGAGATAATAGGGAGTGATACTGAGAGAAGAATGGTAAGTAGAGGCTATAGAAGCTCAGGGCATTTTCTTAAAATGTGAGATATAGGATATGGCTGGGAGTTGGATGACAAAAGAACATGTTTGAAGTGATATGTGTGGAAGATGAAATAGAGATTCAGAAAAAGGCAGGAAAATTTTCATGTAGAAGTCTGTTTTCAGCAGAAATTATGCATTATGAATTAGTGAATTTAGATTTATTTCATGGATTGTTTGTTTTTTTCTGTGATGCTCAGCTACCTCAGAGTAGAAGTGGAAAAAGTGGATTGTGGATAAAACTATATCCAAGGACTTATCATTTGTTGCATAATCCTGTTCTTTACTTTTTCATATGCATATATCTTGCCCCTATGATTGGATTGTGAGCTATTTGTACAGAGACTATGTCTTTTCTTTTATTTTAATATCTCCTATGGTATATACTGTAGTGACAATACAGAGTATCAGTTAATCATGATTAAATGATAGGATGATATCAACTCCACCAATATTTTCAACTAATATAGAAACAACTTTTGGGGAAAGAAGTCATCTCTGACTTGCAGTATCAAACACACAGACAATCATTTGTAGATGTGTACAACTAGAGGATATTTACTACAGTGTATATTTCTGAGTTGCTATCCATCACAACCTTTCATCAGGAATTTCAATTCCACTGAACAGTGAATTCAATTCATATTTAAGACAATGTTCAACTAAATAGTAATATCAAAAACAAGGATTTACTTGAAAGACTGTTTTATATTCTTTGTCACCCTGAGATAAGACAGATGTTGAATGTGATCATTTAAAATGCAATTATGCCAAACACTTCTGTGCAGAATCAAATCTTTAAGTTCTAATGATTTTGTTTACATTTTTTTCTCTGACAGTCAATAATGCTTAGTGATTTCATACATTATGCCTAGTACTTTTGTGTGCATAAGAGGTATATGATACAGTCCCAAAAACCTACTTGCTATCATTATCATTGGATAGACAAAACAGACGGTCACTGATACACCACCACCACAAGACAACTAAACATATATTTACAAAGTATTTCATGAATGATCACATATTATGAATTATGTATCAATACACTTTTAGAACCTAAACTTTCAAGTAGCATTAAAGGATAAGATTGGAAAAATCTTCAAACTAGTCAATTATCCAACAGTTTTTTGGAGAAGTTTACTAACATTTCAAAAGAGATAGGGTATTATGGTATTATGCATTATAATTATGTGAATATTTTTTCTTACTGAATAAATTTTAAGCTCTTTGAGGGTAGAGATCAGATCTAGTTCATTTGTATCTCTTTCAGTGCTTACCCTGGTGGCTAATACATGAAAGGAATTAAGATGGTGAGCAAAATTGCCCTTTTAAAAAAAAGAAAAACAAGTACTGTAAGAAAGCAGATAAAAAGTGATTCTACATAGGAGAACCTAGAGTGTGTTGGCCCTGAAACTGAGGAATTTATTTTCTGAATGAATTAATCGATTACTGGAGAAAAGGGACATTATTCAAAAGCAAGATAGTATGTGCAAAAGCGGGGAATTATGAATAGAAAATATAAATGTCAGACAAAATTTCAGGTATTAGCTATCCAAATGGAACTATGGAAGAATTAAAATATATAGATATTGAAATCATCAACATATTGATAACATTTGCAACAATTTGAAGAGATAAACTTTTTGAGTCAGTATAAAGAGAAAATATTAGAAGTCTTCTAAGATCCTTAATGGCTCCAACAAGCAGAGCAATTAAACGTTGGCCAGAGGTAAGAGTACAGTTCAGTCTTAACATTATGGAAGTGAACAGGAGAGTTTCAATAAACAGCTTATGGTAAATTTTATGAGAAGATTATTTTTAAGCAGTCAGGAAGAATAAAATCTGAATAAGGGCATTTGGGTTTGAGTGTTGAGTGATCATCAATGTTCAAAGACTGAATGAATAAAAAGCATTAATAAGTTCTTATTATGTGCCAAGCAGTCTACTGTGTGCTGGGGATACAAATTCAAAAATAAGGCAGACGTCACTCTAAAAAGGTTTAAATTTAATCGTGTACAAGGGGACAACATATCAGAGAATGGTTTTGTATAGAAAATCATTGGCATAGTAAGTGGAACCATAGTTGGGCATTGTCTTGGAATTTGGGGCCACCTACTTATAGTGGACCATATGCATTGGTATTAACTAGCTTCCTAATAAGGTTAGCATGATCTTAGGGTCCTGTTTTCAAAACTGAGTGGATTTAGACCCAGGGCATGGTTTTAGAAGATCCAATCTTATAAGATCCTTCAGAAAGCAGCAATGTGGCTAATGACAAAGAGGTTACCAGAATAAGAGTAAGATAGGAGTAAGAGAGTGTACAGATAGTGTGATATAGTGCAAAAAGACCTAGGCTTAAGTTTTAGTTCTTCCATTAAGTAACCAGTAGGTATTCCATAAGTATCCATTAAGTACCTAAACTTTCAGTGTCTTTATTTCCTTACAGTAAAATGAGGAAAATGGATTATGGAATTAATACTAATACTCACCTCCCATGTTTCCATGATTCTAGTTAAAAATTGAATGATATGGCAAGAGTTAGATTTCAAAGGATTTAGAAGTGAACAGACAGGAAAGTAAAGTGCGCAACATAGTGCTAACAAAGGAATGAGAGGAAAGTTGACAAATGAAATAAGGATAAATAATATCTTGCTGTTATTTTCTTAAAATAATAACAGCTTAACACATTTAAACACAACTATATTTATAAGAGCAAATAAATAGGTACCTAAGAGAAAGGTATGTTTAGGAAGAGCAAGAAATTTGGTTCGTATAGGAAGGCATGACAAAGAGTCCTTCATCCACTTTACTCAACTCTCCAGTGTTGCTCAATGAATCAGCTAGGGATCAGAGGCATAAGGTGAATGTAAAGGAATATGACCAAAGAAAATCAAATGGTAGAGAGAACATAGAAATCATCAAAGGAGTTTAAAAAAGACAGAATTAACATGGGTCTAATAGTTTTTAATGGCTGATTATTGACAGCTGAATTGTTGAATCACAAAAGAGCTGAAATGATCCTTGGGACTATAGACAAATAAAAGAACTGAAACCTCTTCATTTTGAGCAAAACGCTAGTAGCTACAACTAATCGCAACAGAAGCAGATGGGAATGAAGAAGCAGGTGACGTGTGCTGAAAGTTACTATTGTCTTCTGTTGGATTATTAGTTCTGCTACATTGCCATCTTATTTTTTCCACTGAGTTGTTCTATGTTAGAGCAGGAGATGAGCATTGTCTTAAATATGATGGCTGAACAATTAATAAAGAAATACATAATAGTTTTCCATTTCAATTGTAGCAGGAAAACTTTAGTGAAAATCACCATCTTAGTTATAAGATTTATGTAAATATCGACAAGAATAGACATAACAATTTCTGGATTAGAGTAAGTGAATGTAGTAGGCATAATCCAGGACAGGTGGTAGTTTCCAAGGGCCATATTATTAATTACAAATTTAAGTAATAAATCAATTAACATTTACTAAGCAACTGCTATGTGCAAGGTACTGTACTAAGTCCTGGGTATATAGAAAGAAGCAAAAGACAATTTCTGTCTCTAAGGAATTTGCAATCTAATTGAGACAACATGCAAAAAATCTAATTGGAGAGATAAAATGAAAGCAAAATATATACAAAACAAGTTCATGGATGAGTCAGGAGGGTAAGGTCAATGAATGGAAGAGTGGGAATAATGTATAAGAAGACCGAAAAAGTAGGAAGGGACTGTTATAAAGGACTTTGAACAGATTATTTTGTGTTTGATCCTGGGAGTGACAGGAAGCCAATGGAGTTTATTGAGTAGGGGAGAGAAGCCCTCAGATATGGTCTTTAGAATAATCACTTTGGTGATTAAATGGAAGATGGGTTGGAGAGGGGGGAGACTTGAGTCAGACTTAGAATGATCAATAGATTACAATAGCTGTGAGGTGATGAGAGACCACTACAGTGGTAACAATATCAGAGAAGATAAAGGTATCAGAGAAGAGAAAGCAAATACTATAGATTCTGCAGAGGTGATATTAACAAGCTTTGTTAATTTAATAACAAACAGACTTTGATAACAGCTTGGCTATAGGAGTAAGAGATAGGGAAGAGTTAAATTGGCTACTAAACTGGAGTCAAAGTGACTTGGAGGATGGCATTATATTCTCCATCTACTTCACAAACATCCTTGTTTTTACATTAGTTGTGATTATTTCACCAAATCCTTGTATCTGCCTTCACATCTGAGCAACTTCCCTAATTACTGACCCAGGATTGCCTATGTCAGTGTTTGAGCCCCAGACTGGTTCATTTTCTCATTTATTTTCTGTTCTTCCTCTAACTCATTTAACATTTGGCACCCCAAAACTAGTTTGGTCACAGTAAGATGTTCACATTCAATGCATCCTTTCCCCAGAACAATGTGCCAGTATTGGCTATGTCTCCTGGAATGCCATTCCTTATATGACTGATCTTGGGGAAGATGTTCTTAACCTATAGTCTATGACTTTTAAAAAACAATTTTAATAATTGTATTTCAACATAATTAGTTTTATTTTGTAATTCTATATATTTTTTGTGTGTTTTGAAACATAAATAATTATTTTGAGAAGGTTTCTATAGGTTACCTCAGTCTGACAAATTGCATCATTGTCCCCACATTAAAAAAAAAATTATAAGAACCCCTGCCCTAGCAGAATGGATTCTTGGCTATATATTTCCACTATTAGTACTTATCTCCATTTGGTTCTCAGGCAAATCTAGATTTCCATTCTTAGCTTTCTTTGGTCATTTCTGTCCTATTTCCCTATCCCAGCTGTAGCACAGTAACTTTTCCATAATTTTGAAAACTAGAAAATTAAAAGTGATGCTGTTAAGAGGCAGCAATAGAATCTAATAAAAATATAATGCTTTAGGCACTATATGTTTGCTTGTTTGCAAAATATTTACATAATTCTCTCATTTGAGTTTCACAGCCACCATTTGAAATAAGCACTACAGGCATTATCTCCATTTTACAGATGAGAAAACTGAATCTTGGGGAGACACATTGAATATTAGAACTAGAAAAGCGCTCACAAATGATCTCATCCCATGTTCATGTTTATATGAGGAAAACAAGGTTCAGAGAAAGGAAATGACTTGCCTTAGGATATACAATAAGTTAATGGCAAAGTGAGGTGGGAAGAAAGTTTCTGACTCTCAGGTGAGTGTTTTGCCTGAGTCCATAACAAAACTAGAAAACAGTACTATATGATATCTTTCAAGATAATTGAGCTTTTTTACCTCCAAAACATGTCCAGTCCACGACTGGTGGACCCAAGTTTCTTGACAAATCTTGATAAAAGCTTTTGACAGATAACTTGAATGAGATATCTTGTGTAAGAATGAAGGCCATTCAATTCCACTCTATTGTCCTGGTTCTCCTTCAAGAAAATTATTAAGTAGACAGTATTGAAGATGGTCTCCAAAAATGACATTTGCCACAGGCATTAAACATCATTTGAATTATGGTGTGTATTAAAGTTCATGATACTTTTAGTGACAGCCTTCATTTTTAAAATTTCTACCCTCCTCATATATTTTTATAAGAGTTATAGATTCCCTTTTTCTCAAGATAACAGAAGCACAAATCTTACGCAAAACACTGTTACAGTAATAAATAAGAAAAAAAGAAAATCACTTAATGTATTATGAGGTAGATGATCACCTACTTCATATAGTAAGTCTTGACATTTCATTAATTTTATTGAAATTGCTTAAAAATGTCAGCATCATATCTACTTAGAAGGCCTGATAATACTTATGGGTATTTAATAAAAAACACAGAAAACAATCAGAGTAGAAGGGATACTAGACATGACAGAAATTATCATTCTCAACATTTAAAAGACAAAGAGCTCACTTTCCTCTTTTACTTCTAAGATGGGATAGGAACACGTTTCTTACTGAATAATTCAATATATAAGATTTTTTCATCAGTTTCTTGTTTCAGCTTTTGATTTTCTAGATAACATGACTCACATTTTTCTATTAATTTCCATAAAGCTAAGTCATTAAAATCTACCAAATAGAGAAGTATCTTGGCAGGTTTTTCGTATATAGGAGAAACTGTGCTTCTTTTAGCTCTTAAGGAGCCATTAAAAATACATTGAAAAATTCACTGAAGAAAGTCCTTTTATTTCAGAAAAGGGATATAGTCATTTTGAGTTAGATAATCCTTCTAAATATTGGTTTTTTGAGAGGTGACAGTAACTCTAGATGTAATACTAATACTAGTATTACTAGTATTCTAGTATTTCTTTTATTGGGAGTTACCTCTAAGGAAAGAGGTTCTAGAAGGCACATTTTGAAAGAATTCATAAACAATGTCATCCTCTGTCATAGGAGATGGAAAAAACAATGATGGATGTACACCAGAAGCCACAAAGAGATTATTTAGCTCAAAATTTTTGGCAACTTTATTTCTAGAAAGTAATCCATCTACAACAGGTGTCTTTTAATTAAATGTTGCTTTAACATTTCCTCTGGCAATGGAAATACAAAGCACATATTTTCCAACTAGGCTAGTAGATTTCATTTTGTTTTTCCTCTTGAATCCTACAGGGTGCTTGTGCAAGCAGACAAAATATAACTTGGCAATTGGGAGGTTAAAGAATACATTACTCAATGCTCTTAGGCAGGAAAGAAAAATAAACAGACTGAGACGGCAGTAAGGGTCATGGGATGGAGGGTAGGTTGGTGCATCCAGGAACTTCTACACACTAGGAGTCTAGAATTTTATTCATTCGAGAATAAAATCATAATTGGGAGCCCTAGTATTTCCCTTTCAGATTTAGGATAGGAGAATAGTAGCAGCTGCTGCTTTATAGTTCTATTTAGTAGTTGCAGATTCCTTTGTATACATTGTTTCAATTATACCCAGAGAAGTAGGAAGAAGCATTATTATCCCTCAATTTGCAGACAGGGAGACTGAAGCATCTCAATGAGATCTTAGGTGCTTTGAGCAGCGCCCCTCAGCTGCTAAGTGATTTGATGAGGATAACGGATCGAGATCACCGGTTGAGAACTGTAAGACGAATGATTGGTCATTTAGTGCAGCTTCGTTAGTTTGGAGATGAGAAAACTGAGGAGCCAGAGAGGTTACCTAGATTGCCTAGAGTTATACACAGTCAATGAAAGAATTGGAATTTAAGCCTGAAGCCTTTAAAATCGAGAACTTTTTCTATAACAAGCATTGCTTGAACCAATGCTGTCTATTACACACTGTATCTCAGGAAACAGGAGAAAAATGACCCCTAAAACACATAATATTACCTTTGTAGGCTAGCTCGATTTTAGTGAACAAAATGTTAAACCTATTGAGATGATAAACTGTCTGGAGTCTAGAGTCAATATGGTCTTATTGCTTTATGCAAGAAAAGAGCGGAAACTGACTGACCAAAACATTTGTGCAATTCAAGATAAGCATAAAACATAGTGTCAGAGATGCTAAAATTTTTAACAGTGAACTTTTAGCTTTTTAACCCGTAACATATTTGAATCATGTTTGTTTGTACTTACCAGTACATTTTATACAAGCAATGAAGATACCATATGTACTTTACCTGTATAGCACATTCCATCCCATGGGAACATGTAGCATTTGATTCACTGTCTTGCAATTCTCCATAATGCACTATATATGTGAGAGTAGGTCTGCTTACATGAAGACACTGTGCCATGTACTCTACTGGAGGAATATGCAGAATCAAAGTTGAGTCTGTCTTATTGACCACTTGAACCCTATTTGTATAAGGTCGTGGGATCAAACACCCACGTTCTAGTACAGAGAAAAGAAAACAAAAAATATCTAATATGTGATTTTAAGTCTCTGATTAACATGCAATAAAAATGTATTGTAATCTGAATATTTTACTTTGAACAGTCAGAATTGCTTTTTGATAACACTTTTATTCAAGTTGCTTAATGAATGTTGAATTTCTTCATTTCCTTTTTGTCAATTTATGATATTAAAAGCAGTGCTTTTTTACAACTTCTCTTATATAAATAATACACGAACGCTCCTGTTACTCTTTTGTTTCTACTAAACTCACTGAAAACTTGATATATAAGGGGGGAAAATTAATCAACAATTATTTAATGAGACTTTACTATTTGCCAAGTCCTAGGTGCAGTTTTGCATGCAAAAGGTCGATAAGCCAAACTGTTTCTGTGGACAATAAGGACAAAGTACTTGATCTGAATAGAAGTATCATGCTGAAGAATTTTAGAACTATTGGTATATAAATAAGTCTGTAATATGTAGGTCAAATAGCTAAGAACTGACCATTGCCTAAAGGAGTTTTTAAGTAGGGAGATAATATAATTAAAATACTATTTGGAATATTAACCTTCAAGTTGTATGTAAAGTAGACCCTGAGCAACTCTGACTTTCCTAGATTTTTCATTCTTGTACACACATGTGCATACGCACATACCATATACATATGTGTCGATGCATATATATGTAGTCATACGTATGGATACATGCATACACACAATGTACACATACACAAATATGTTCAGTAATTTTTCAGTTCTATTTGACTCTTTGTGATCCCATCTGGGGTTTTCTTGGCAAAAGAACTGGAGTGGTTTGCCATTTTCTTCTTCAACTGGAAAGTGAGACCTACAGGGTTAAGTGACTTGCCCAGGGTCACGCAAATATTAAGTGTCTCAAGGCAGACTTGAACTCAGTAAGATGTCTTCCCAACTGTAGGCCCAGCAATGTATATACTGTGCCAATACAAACACACACATTTATTTATATAATTATGATGTCCTTAATGTTAGGTCTTATTTTTGTGTGTCAAATGATGATCTACTCCTCTATTGAAAGATATTACATACGCTTTAAAAGCACATCTTTTCTTATAAGTAATATCCTGGAAAAAAATAGAAGAAACATGAAAGGTAGCTGAGGAAATTTGAAGAAAAATGAATAGAACAGGGAAAGTTCATGTCAACAAATTTTATTTTACCTGGGTATGACTGTAAATTGTCATTGTAAGCAATCATCCTAACAACCCCAGGTAATTCAGTCTGAGACAATATAGATCCAAAGATCTTATCTGTTCTGAATAGCTTTGTGTTTCTTTCAGTTGGTTGTATCCAATATAGAGCTCTGTTATCCATACTCAGAGACTTGATTTTGAAATCTGGAAAAGATAATATTATATGTTAAATACTGATCAACTGATAATTCCCTATTATTCTCACTTCTGTGATTCTTTGGTTAACATAATGATACAGTATGCAAATTCTGAAAACAAAGGGATATTGTTAAAGGAAATTAGTTCTTATATTATGAGACTCCTTCCTCAATAAATCAATAGATATTTATTAAGTATGTGCTTGACATTGTACCAATCATCGGAAATTCAAGAACAAAATAAAAAAAAATTCCTCTTCTCAAGGAGCTTACATCATATGATAGGTAAGACAACACATACAAGCATATACCAAAATTTATACAAAGTAAACAGAAGGCAATTTTTGAAGGAGTGTCGTTAAGTGGTACAATGTATAGAACACTGGACCTGGAGTTAGGAAGCCCTGCATGCAATCTGGTCTCAGATATTTATGAGTTTTGTGACCCTGAGCAAATCAGTTAACCTCAGTTACCTCAGTTTCCTCATCTGTGAAATGAGTTGGAGAAGGAAATGACAAACCAGTATCTTTGCTAAGAAAATCCCAAATGAGATCTTGAAGAGTTGGACATGACTATACAAAAATAATTTGGAGAAAAGGATGCACTAAATGCTGGGAGGATCAGGAAAGCCCTTATATAATAGATGAGAAATTCTAGGGAAACCCAAGAACTGTGAAACCTTTCAGTATATCGGACTTACAACAGTCTTCCAGGTCCCAGCTTTCTTTTTACAGTTTTCACTTTTTCTATGCTCTTTTAATTCTTTTAATTACTCTAGAGGAAAATCCTTGATTAGGTAGTGATAGCCTTTATCATGTTCTAATCTATCTTTTCATAAGGTCATTAGCAGACTGGAGAATCTCCAAGACACTGAACAGTCAGTTTTTAAAATCACTTATCCCAGTCTACCAAGTAGTGAGAAACTGATTCTACATGGCACAGTGCTGGACAGATCATGAAGATTTCAGTTCAGATCATGCTATGTGATCTAGACAAGTCACTTAAAGACTCCAGTCTCAGTTTCCCCATCTGTGAAATGTAATACTTCTTATTTCACAGTGTTGCTGTGAGAATTAAACTATAAAACAGTAGAACAACTTAAGAGCTATATAAATAGCAAACTGCAAATCTTTGTAGTTTTTTTCTGATTCTTTTGTTTTCTTCAGATAGAGCAAAAACTTTCTAATATCTCTCTTCTATTGTGCTTGTGGCATGAGGTGGGAGAAGCTCACATGTTTAATCAAAACTAACTAGTAAGGTGCTTAAAAAAATTACAAAAGTCTAGAAATTTGGCTTCTCCCAAAGCACATAAAATGAGATGAGTGTCTAGTGTATTACTTTCCTAGTAAAATGCAAGAACCTTAGTGATAAAGACTTTTTTTTCCCTTTATATCTCAAGTACCTATACAGTATCCTTTACATAGTAGGCATGTTCTAATATGCTTGATGAATTAAATTACTTCTTTTGGGAATGGTTGAAATCTATAGTTGTGATACATGTAAATGCCCATTCTCAGGTCATAAAACTAAGAATTTTAGACCAGCAATTCAAGCAGTATAATTCTTTTTTTTTGCGGAAGAAATTATGACTTAGACAAGTTGTCCAAGATTACAGCATTAGTCACTAACAAAATTAGGCATTAAATGACATGTTTTCTGATGTGTAGTTTGGTATTCTTTCCACTTTGTGAAATTTCTACAAATCCCAAGTACCTTATTTTATGTTTGAAATGCTATAATTTCATTTTATGTTATCAAGGTATGGATGCAAAATACAGAATTATAGCATATGGAGAAAATATGTATTGTAAATACATTATAATATGTCATAAGATATGTACATTATATATATATATATATATATATATATATATATATATACATATACATATTACCATTGAGTTTAAATGTAACTTTGGGACTATTTAGTAATGGACCTGCAAAAGTATTATAGTAATACTTACAAATCCATTCGCCTCAATTTGTCAAAGTCTATGACCTTAGACATACGTCTGAGAATTATAAAATGCAGTGAGGGGGTGGAGCCAAGATGGTGGAGTAGAAAGACTCATGTATGCTAGCTCCGAACCCACAGCCCATATATTTCCTGCAAGAACTACTCCCCACAAATTCTGGATCACTGCAAGGCACACAGAAACACAGTGGAAAAGATTTCTGTTCCAGAGAGCCCTAGAAAGCCATCCCCATGGGTCCATCATGCTCCGGATGCGGAGCCCAGCCCTGTGCTACCATGGCCATGCAGCCCCAGAGGAGCAGATCCGAGCAGGCTTCAGGGACGGAATCTCTGGTGGCAGGGAAAGTCCCTCCACCCACAGACGCTACAGGTCAGTGAGAGAGATGTCTGGGCTGGCCGAGAGGGGAGCAGGGTGTCTCCATGACTCGGGCCCCCTAAGGAGGCAGCGGCAGAGGCAGCTGCGGTGGCCTGGAACTCCCAGAGCAGCAGGCAGAAGTTCAGGGCCATTACTGAAGGTCTCTGCATAAACCCCCTGAGGGAACGGAGCTTGGGAGACGGCCCTGCCCCCACCTGCTCCATTACTGAAGATCTCTGCATAAAGCCCCTGAGGGAACTGAGCCTGGGAGGCGGCTCTGCCCCCACCCAAGCACCAGAGCTTAAGCTCACATTGAATAGCAGCCCTGCCTGCCACGAAAAGCCCATTTGAATCTCAGACCCTAAGCACTAGTTGGGCGGATCTAGGCGGAGGTGGACAGGAATCTCAGAAGTCAAGTAACTGGCTGGGAAAAGGCCCAGAAAAGGGAAGAAAAATAAGACTATAGAAAGCTACTTTGATAGGATACAGATGTTCCTGCCTTTCAATTCTGATGACAAGGAACTATTCTTATCATCAGGGAAAGACATGGAGGGCGGGGCCTCTGTATCCCAGACATCCAAGGTGGATGTCCGGTGGGCTCAGGCCATGGGAGAGCTCAAAAAGGATTTTGAAAATCAAGTTAGACAGGTGGAGGAAAAACTGGGAAGAGAAATGAGACAGATGCAAGAAAAGCATGAAAACGGGTCAATACCTTGGTAAAGGAGACCCAAGTAAATGCTGAAGAAAATAACACCTTGAAAAATAGGCTCACTCAATTGACAAAAGAGGTTCAAAAAGCCAATGAAGAGAAGAATGCTTTCAAAAGCAGAATTAGCCAAATGGAAAAAGAAGTTCAAAAGCTCACTGAAGAGACTAGTTCTCTCAAAATTAGGATGGAACAGATGGAGTCTAATGACTTTCTGAGAAACCAAGAAATCACCAAACAAAACCAAAAGAACAAAAAAATGGAAGAGAATATGAAATACCTCATTGGAAAAACAACTGACCTGGAAAATTGACCTAGGAGAGACAATTTAAAAATTATGGGACTACCTGAAACTCATGATCAAAACAAGAGCCTAGACATCATCTTCCATGAAATTATCGAGGAAAACTGCCCTGATATTCTACAACCAGAGGGCAAAATAAGTATTGAAAGAATCCATCGATCACTGCCTGAAAGAGATCCAAAAAAGAGAAACTTCTAGGAACATTGTGGCCAAATTCCAGAATTCCCAGGTCAAGGAGAAAATATTGCAAGCAGCTAGAAAGAAACAATTCCAGTATTGTGGAAATAAAATCAGGATAACTCAAGATCTAGCAGCTTCTACATTAAGGGATTGAAGGGCATGGAATAGGATATTCCAGAAGTCAATAGGACTCAAACCAAGAATCACCTACCCAGCCAAACTGAGTATAATACTTCAGGGGAAAATATGGTCTTTCAATGAAACAGAGGACTTGCAAGTATTCTTGATGAAAAGACCAGAGCTGAAAAGAAAATTTGACTTTCAAACACAAGAATGAGAAGAAGCATGAAAAAGTAAACAGCAAAGAGAAGTCAGAAGGGACTTACCAAAAGTGAACTGTTTACATTCCTACATGGAAAGACAATATTTGTAACTCTTAAAACTTTTCAGTATCTGGGTAGTTGGTGGGACCACACACACATACACGTACACGCATGCACACACACACATACACACATGCACGCACACACAGAGACAGAGAGCACAGAGTGAATTGAATAGGATGGGATCATATCTTAAAAGAAATTAAGGTAAATGGTGAGAGAGAAATGTAGTGGGAGGAAAGATGGTGAAATTGAATGGGGTAAATTATATCTCATTCAAGAGGCAAGCAGGAGACTTTTTAGTGGAGGGAAAAAGAGGAGAGCTGAGAAAAAAACAAGAAGTTTACCCTCATCACATTCGACTAAAGGAAGGAATAAAATGCACACTCACTTTGGTATGAAAACCTATCTTACAATACAGGAAAGTAGGGGAGAAGGAGATAAGCAAGGGGGGAGGGATGATCGTATGAAGGGCAATGGGAGGAGGGAGCAATTTGAGGTCAACACTCTTGGGGAGGGACAGGATCAAAAGACAGAATAGAAACAATGGGAGGCAGGATAGGATGGAGGGAAATACAGTTAGTCTTACACAACACAGCTAGTTTTGAAGTCATTTGCAAAACTACACAGATAGGGCCTATATTGAATTGCCTGCCTTCCCAAAGGGAATGGGTGGGGAGGGAGGGATGGGGAGAATTTGGAACTCATAGTTTTAGGAACAACTGTTTAGTATTGTTGTTGCTACTAGGAAATAAGAAATACAGTTAATGGGGAATAGAAAGTCATCTGGCCCTACAGGACAAAAGAGAAGATGGGGACAAGAGAAGGGAGGGATGATAGAAGAGAGGGCAGATTAGTGATAGAGAAAATTAGATTGGTTAGTGTATTGGGGTGGGGTGAGGAGATAAAAGAGGAGAAAATTTGGAACCCAAAATTTTCTGGAAATGAGTGTAAAAAGTTAAATAAATTTTTATTAAAAAAAATAAAAATGCAGTGAAATATTTTTCATCTTGAGATTACTTAGTTATAGGGGCCCTGTCAAACTTTAAGTAATGTGTTTGAAGAAGTTTTAACTAAGTAACTTATACCTCTTAGTCATCAGTCTTTTTTTCGCTTCAACATGGGATGCTGGACTGGAACAAGAGTTTTAATTCTATTCCATTCAATAAATATTTATTAAGCAATTACTACTTTTGAGACACTGGGCTAAGCACTGGGAATACAAAAGAAGGCAAAAGATAGTCCCTGTCCTTAAGGAGCTTAAGATCTAATAGGGGAGAGAACAAGAAAACAAATACCTGCAAAGAAATATATGCAAAGCAAGTTACATACAGAGTAAACAGGAAATAATTAACACAGGGAAATCACTGAAATTGATTAAGAGGTGGAATATTAATCATTACTTTAATTGGTGTTTCCAGTGGAGCCGTAGTCTGCATGAAAGAGGGAGAGCATTCCAGGCATGGGAGAGAGCCAGACAGGGAGAGAGACTGCACAGAGCTGAGACATGAAGTTTTTTATTAATGAGATGGCCAGGAGGCTGGTGTCATTGGATTAAAGAGTATGTGTCAAGGAAAAAGATGTAAGAAGAACTGAAAAGGTAATAGGGAGCTAGGTTATAAAGGAATATGAATGCCAAATAGAATGCCAGATAGAAAGTCACACTGTTTAAGTTTAGAAACTCTGTGTGTGTGTGTGTGTGTGTGTGTGTGTGTGTGTGTGTGTGACGTGATCAGCTTTAGTGGCTGATAAGTGGAGAGAGACTTGAGGCAGGCAGACCTATGAGCAGTCTATTGAAACAATCATTTCATGAGTTGATGAGGGCCTGCATGAGCTTTATTCAGGAGAGGTTGGAAAGGTAAAATTGGCAAGCCCGAGCAATAGCTTTGATATGAGAGCTATAGAGAGATAGGAGAAGGGGGGGATAGAGTAAGAGATAGTGAGGAATCCAGGATCATCTCTAGGGTTGCAAGACAAAGAGGCTGGGAGGGTGGCACTGCCCTCTGCAATAATAGGGAAGGGGAGGGAGAGGGTTTAGGGGAAAAAATGAGTTCTGTTTTGTATATACTTAGTTTAAGGTGGTACTGGATATCCAGCTCAAGATGACTCAAAGCGGTTGGGGATGTGAGATTGGGGGTGAGCAGAGAGATTCTAGGAGAAAACGGTTTGAGAATCAGCATGAAGATGGCAATTAAATCGAAGAAATAAAAGAGATTACTAATGAAGTAGTATAGAAGGAGAGAAGAGGATCCAAGACAGAACCATTAGGAACAGTAGAGAAGGGGAGACGGCTAGAAAGAAAACCAGGAGAGAGCAGTGTCCTGAAAATCTGCAAAGAGAAGCAAGGAGAAGAGAGAAGAGAGCTATCAACAGTATCAAAACCTGCAGAAAGGTCAAGGAAAACGAGAATTGAGGAAAGGCCATTGGATTAGGTCATTAATAGATCATTAGTAAATTTGGGAGAACAGTTTCTGTGGAATGATTAAGTAGAAAGCCAGAGAGGAGAGAAAGTAGAAGCACCAATTGTAGACAGCCTTTTGAAGGAAGTTAGAAGAGAAATAGGATTAATACTGGGGTTGGAAGGATCAAATGGAAGTTATTTTCAGGATAGGGAAGAGATGGGTATGTTTGTAGGCAGTAGGAAATGAGTCAGTTTTATATATATATATATATATATATATATATATATATATATATATATATATATATATATATATAGCTGGCTATATACTGAAAGAATACTACAATTATGGGATATTAGATTTGAAAGGGACCACAGCAGTCAACCTATCCCTTCAAGGAATCATCGAAAGGAAGCTCTTTGCTGATACTTAATTTGCTTCTTTGTTACTTCCATCCAGTGTCTGAGATTCTGCCCACTGAGGCTGAAGAAGGAAGTCTAATCTTTAGAGACACAGGGCAATCTTTCACACACTTAAAAACAGGTACCTCCAGAGTCTTCTATTCTCTAGGCTACATACTTCTAATTTCTTTAAATGATCTTTATAGGACATGAATTAAAAGTCCTACTCTCATGGTTACTCTCCTCCAGATATCATATGGTTCAAAATTGTGCATTTAATAGTTTAGAATAACTTAGATACCTAGAAACTGGCTCTATTTTAAATACCTCAGTACAATGATAACATAACTGTGTCAAACATTTAGAGCGCAAATACAAAGTAGCCCATTTTTCAAGGAACTTACCTTCTACCTGAATGGAAAAAGGTATACGACATGTTAATATTTAAGTGCAAGCCAAGCTAATTGAGGGAAAGACAGAGGGCTAACAACTGAGTGGGATCTTGGAAGTTTTCACAGAGGAGGTATAATTGTATATGATTTTTTTAAAAAAATAGGGCTAACCCATGAAAATTAAAAAAGAAGCACATATGACATTGATTATGTAATTCGGATATGTCTCCAGAGGTGCTCTGGTAAATTCCTAGTTTAATAAGTAGTTCTTTGAAAAGGACAAAACCCTTTTAAGTTTAATCCATACCATGAATATTTTCTTCATCACTTTCTTAAGTCTAGACAGTAAACAAAACTATAAGCCAAGTACCAATTTGTGGGGTTTGTTTGATTTCAAAGGTTTAAATACTCACACTAAAATTTTATCAGTACAGTACAATACAGTAGAGTACAATTGGAACCCAATTTAAACATATCAGTAGAATTTTTAAAACCGCTAATTGGTTCATAATATATTTCATTAAACATAAACTGAGATCAAAATGGAACTTATTTTTCTCCTTGTCTTTCTGAACAGTGAATATGGGAACAAAGAACAGAAGAAATATGAGATTAGAATGCCAGAATTCAAGGATATCTCAGTTCTATTTCTTAAAAGCAAAATGTGAATTTTCCTTCAGAAAAAGAAATTGGCAAAACAAACCTTGCAAGCATAGTTAAAATAATATATGACAGATACAGGATTCAAAAAGACTACAACAGACTTGAAAAAATGAGCCTAAACAAACCAAAAAATTTAAAAGAAGTAAAAGAAGAGTCTGACATTTAAGTTAAACATAAACATCAACTACAGAATTACAAGATGGGGAATTACTATTGTTAAAGTAGTTCACATGAAAAATTCCTGGAAATTTTAATTGATCACAAACTCAGTTCAAGAGTGATATGGACACAAAAATGCTAATGTAATATTAAGTTTATTAAATAGATGTATAGCATTGAGATCAAAGGAGTTAATAGGTCTATAGTCCTTTATGCTAGCCCACACATACAATACTCATTTCTGGGTGTCAAAACTTAAAAGGAATGCCATCAGATTACAGTATATCCAAGAATGGCTATGTATAAGGAAGGTAAAAATTTTGAGAACCATAATCTGAGGAAACTGTAGAATGTTTAGTCTGGTGAAGAGATTTAGTGCATATAATTACTATCTTCAAATATACCATATAGTCTATGAGACTATAACATCATACAGAAAAAGTAGACTAATTCTAGGTGTCAGATTAATGCTAACAGAATTAACAAGTAGGTAGATTTCAGCTAAAAACAAGGATGCATTTTCTAACAAATATGCCAAAATGTGTAATAGACTGGTGTGCAAAGTAGTGAGCTTCCCCATCCAGAAAAGCCTAGATGACAATCTGTCAAAGATTGTAGAAGGATTTTCTGTATGGTTAACTATTTTGGACTCATTCATATTCATTGAAGTCCCTTTCAAAATTAAGATTCTATTAGGTAATGAAGTATAATTGAAAGGACATTAGTTTTGAAGTCAGAGTACCTAAATTTAAATTTTACCTCTGTTGTATACTAGTTCTGTGAAAATGACAAATTACTTAAAACTCCTTGAACCTCACTTTCATCAACTGTAAAAATAAGAGGTTTTTTCTAGCTGGAGATCTATGATCCTGTTATTTTAGTGGAAGAATAAAAGAAAAGACACTCTAGTTTCAATATGGATGGATTGCATAGGGCAGAAGGAAATTTGTCTACTTAAAATCTGATGTGTTTTTTTTCTTTTCAAGAAATTATCGTACCTCTCTTTACTATAAAATCCATAATTCTCCAACACTGACAGCCATTTAAATCAGAAGACCATATTTCTTGATTCTGAATAATGAAATAGAGTTTTGAATCTTTATAGTTTGTAGTATCAACAGCTATAGGTCCTTCTAATTGAAGATTAATCAAAGTGCAGTTGCAATTTCTTTCTTCAAAGCAGGAGATCTTGCTTTCTGATTGAGAACTCAAAAGTATCTTAGCTCTTTTCTTTATTAAATCATAAGCAACCAATTCCATAGAGTTCATAGATTTCTGAGTCCAAAATAAGAGGCTAGAAGAAAAAATATAAAGACACATTAAATAATATAATATATAAGAACATAACATAATATATAATAATAAGTATAAAAAGACAATCATTAAAATACTTTAGCATTGTGCACAGAAAATTCACTTGATTATGCAAGTCCTGTTGGGTACACCATCAAAAATTATTTGTGTTTAAATGCCTAATATGTTAACATTAACATTAAGTTAATGATCCCATAAAAGGAAATAGATTAATATCCAGGTTACAGGTTTCCCTTCCCTTCCCTTGCCTTCCCTTCCCTTGCCTTCCCTTCCCTTCCCTTCCCTTCCCTTCCCTTCCCTTCCCATTCCCTTCCCTTCCCTATTGTCCATATACATATAGATAGGTAAACATGTGCTCTCATTTTCTCTAGTTGTTCAACCACAGGAATCACAGTTGGACCTGTGACATGACTGAATCTTTATATGAGGCATTATGCTGGGATTCTATTTTATATACCTTTTTTTCTATTATTTAACCAGTACTCTAATTCAGACTCACTTAACTGTACTAGTTTATGATCCTACTTCTGGTTCTGCTTGCTTTAGGTATCTTCCCTCCATGATACAAACATGATCCCAGGGCAGTTAGGTGGTGCAATGGAGAGAGCACCACTGCAGGAGTCAAGAGGACCTGAGTTCAAATCTCACCTCAGACACTTGACACTCCCTAGCTGTGTGACCTTAGGCAAGTCACTTAACCCCAATTGCCTCATCATGGGTCATCTCCAGTCATCCTGATGAATATCTAGTCACTGGATTCAGATGGCTCCAGAGGAGAAGTGAGGATGGTGACCTGCATAGCCCTCCCTCACTCAAAACAAAGTCAAGAGGAAATCATGTCATCATTTCTCTGATGGCATGATCTTCTTCAGCAACGGAGAATGAACACACACACACAGAGAATCTTAGCTGAGAAGAATAACCATGCTATCAAATGCCAAAGGAGGGGAACAGAGGAAGCAATGAACATATCTCCCTTTCACTTTTACTTTCCTTCTTTTTCCTTTTCTTGTTTACTTATCATCATTGAGTTTGATTTTGATTGGGTTTACATTATTTTATTTCATTAGCGTATATACGTAAATTCTTCCTCGCTTGCTAATGCTTGCTTCATGGCAGTTGTCTTAGATCATTGCTGTGGTTTTTGATCAATTAGCAAGTGTCTCTTTGGTGATTTGTCAAAAATGACATTTTGGGTAAAGATTATGAATACATAAGTTTGGTCTGTGGAAAATGCTGTTATTTTAATAAATGCCAATATGAGATTATTTATATTGTTTATATGGGATTACCGATATTTTTGTCTTAAGACAGATTAAAAAAATTGTGAAGTATGGAACAGACTATATTGGGATTAAATTAGGTACATCCATTACAATTGTGTTCTATAAATTACTAATCTCAGATGATTTTTCTAATATGCCTGACAAAATTCAAATAAAGGATGATATCTGAAAACTAGCTTTCAAAAGTAGATAAGTACTGTAGAAAAATTGCAAGATTAATGACTCAAGTTGATGACATTGTACAGCAACTGAGACACAAGCTTGTAAATTACATTTCAGTAGACAGCTATACAAGAAATTAGGTTAAATTCTTGGAACAAGAGACACTTTTTTCATAAATGAAATGTATTCATATTCTGTATACCACAGATGAGAACTCTACCTGTTCCCAGCCTGAGGGATAGATCCCCAAATTCAGATAGCAACGAGAAATCTGTGAGAAAGTCCAAAGTAATTCTAACATACAAAAAGAGATAGTTTACCTGAATATTAGGAGGAACCAAGGCTCTTTAGCTGAAGAGGAAAAAATAATATATGAGCAAATCTAGGACAAAATGTTTTGTTACCAAAAAAATGTGAAAGCAGATAATCTCTTTGGAAGGCCATATGACACTAAAACTATAATAAAGTACTGAAAGCTATATAATGACACTGAAAATGTGCATTACAAACAAACAGAAGTAGAGCTGAATGTTTGGCACTTCGACCAGTCAGATCACCAGCAATGGTGGCACATTTCATTTCAGTGAACCAAACTTCTCTGCTTCAGGTGTCTGTGGGTGACTGGCAAAGAGAACATATGGCTGAAGAAGGATTGTAAGATAAGATACAAGCCAGGAAGTGAGATGATTATGTCAAAGGACTCAGGTGCCAGTCTCTTGATGGCACTTTATTCTTGTGGCAATGGCAGAAGTTGGAGATGTACAATGAAGTAGAGAATCAAATTGTCACTGATTCTACATATGGTAGCAAGAAGCAATTGATACTATTTATGGTCATGAAAGCTTTATATAATGACTTTTGATACATGGGTCAAGAAGAGATTTAGAGTTAGCATGAAGCTGCTTTTAGTAGTGTAAGATGACGGTAGATACCACCAAGAAATATGAAAAGTGCTTATTGTATATGAAGAAAACTGACCAACTTGTGCTGAATATTTGGAGAACGCAAGAATTAGCAAACCTTTGTAACTTATTGGGAAGGAGAGAGGAATAATCTAAAGTATATTTTAGTAGTGGATGACAACTTTAAAAGGTGTGTAAACACATAGCCAGCCAGTCCTGGAATCATAAAAGTTTGAAAAGTTTGTGGGAAAAATACTTCTGTGTCTGAGTCCATTAAGAACAAGGCAGAGACTCTGAAAGTAAGCTGTTCCAAGGAACCTTTGCTCTATCTGGCATCACAAAGTCTAAAGTTATACCTTGACACTCTTAAGAAGACTCATAAGCTAAACATTTCAATCATATATGTTAGGGACACTGAAATTATAGAACAAAAAACCTAGAAAAATCTAGAAATTAGAACAAAATCAAAGGTTAGTCAAAATGTGCCTCTCTTAGTACGGCTAAACAATTTCAACAGGAATGATGACTTTAGCTCTATAACCTATCTACTGATGCTGGGATGTGATTCATGCTAACCTACTCACTTATGTTTTGGAATCTGAGGATAGAGAAACTATAAATATTTAAAAACCAATGGAACAAATCTTGGCTAAACAAGAAAGTAAAAGAAGATTACACTGAGCTTTAAAATCATTCTAAAAGAATACTGAAAGAAATGAACAAAAATATGATGTCAGTACTTTAAACAAGATGACAGAGTTTTGCTGAGAAATCTTCAATTTCTTCAAAAGTCAGTGAACACAAGAGTTTGTAGATCAATGGAAAGTTGCTACATACCAGTTGAGAAGTGATTGGGCAACTTGACTAGTAAGAAAATAGACCCTGAAACACTCAGGGACCCTGAAAAAACCAATCCACTACAATTACTTATTTCCAAAAGATGAACTAATAGTACTCTCTTATGAATGGGTAGAAACTGATGTGTATTCATCTTAGTAGACTCTAATATAAAGAGATAGCCAACCCATCATGAAAATACTGACCAAGACAATGACACAGAAAAGAAATTTCAAGTGAATATGATTCTGTAAATTGCAATCCAACAACAAATTCAAATAATGGGAAAAGACTAACCCCAAAGCATTATCTTTTCTGCTTAGGAGTTCAGCTGTAGCAATTTCTAGGACATAGAAACAAAGTACAGTAACACTTATCCAGTCTCAACCCTTCGCTAGTTAATATTTATATAGACATGATGATACTTATGACGAGTATTATAACAGGCCTGTATCAATAATTACCTGACATATGGCCAGAGAGGTCAGAAGGTGATGTGACTTAACCAACTTATAATGTTCAAGAAAAAATAGTAACAAATGTATCCAGATGAACTAATATTAAAAATACAATTGCCCATAATATCAATGCAAATGTTAAGCATTTCTCCTTCAGCCAAACAGCCTTCTCATCCTGGAAGAACCCTCTACTTCGGAGGCCCCATCATCTGATTGGTAAGTTCTTTCTGGAGCCTCCATTTCCAGGTATTGCTTCCCAGAGTCCACTCCCACTCCTGAATCTCTAAATTTTTCACTATGCTCCTAATAGCTACTTTCTTTCCTCCAGCCCTCTCTCCACAACAGTTCTTTTCAAGTCCTTTTTATATATTTTCTTCCTTCACTTAGATGCATGCTCCTTGAGAACAGGAAATATCTTTTTCACTTGTATCTGTATTCCCAACATGTAATACAATTCCTTGCATGTAGGTAAGTGATTAATAAATGCTTATTGACTTCAATTACTGCATATATTTAGTGTGTCTCTCTTTTATTATTTTTATATCTATGTTTATGTTTTTGCTCTAGTGTCAAAACTGCATTGTATTTCCATTAATCTAAATATATTTTACTGTTTGCTTATTTGCATAAACTGCTGTTTCTTCATATTTTGTTATTTTGTAGGCCTGCTGATTGTATTTTTTTTACCTTGCTCATTAATTTACATGTTTGCTTTTGTTCCATGGATATGCATATGCAGCTGTGACATGTGCATGTATTATTTCCTGCATGTAATTTAGACTAGCAGTCACTGAAACAGCCTGTCAAGTTATGCTTTGTATTGTGCTATATCTACTGAATAGATTGTCTATGTTCATTTGTCATGAATGGCACCCTAAGGTGGTTACCTGGGGTGCTAAGTTAATCATCCATTTAATGTTAAGTGCCTATGTTTATTTTAGTACTGTCTTATAACAGCAGATTTTAAATGTACTGTAGCTGATTTTGGGAGGAACTACAAAATACTAAACTTTATGGAGGAATATTATCCATACTGATCAGAAACTCAGAGATATTTATGTTCGAGGTTGAAGTTAAACAAGTCAGAAATCTCATGGATTGTCGTGCGAATAAATACTGGAGTATAAAAGAGAAGGGAGTAGACTATAAACTAAGATGGTCAAGTATGAAATCGGAAGAAAGATTCAGAGAATGGACATACAAACAGCAGTGACACCACTGGATGGCATGATGGCAGATAGGAAATGATACTGCAGCAAGAATTTTGAGTAGTCACTAAAACTGGGGCAGTGAGGCAGCTAGCATTCTCCCTGCTCCCAGGTCTTCCTAAAAATCCACTAAGAAGGAGGCATAATTGGAATAAACTGGAGCTAAGATCAGCAAAAGAACAGGAAACATTTAATTATATGAATTGCCTATAGATGACAAAGGATTACATCTAAATTTCTCAAGTTTTGCTGCTAATCCTCATTTTTATATAAAATTTTGATCGTTCATAGTTGCCATGTGACCCATCTTTGTTAACTGCAAACTGAGAGCTGTAATTGAGGCTTGTAATTCACAGATCAATCAGGATAGAAATATGAACCTCAGTCTAAAATACTAGTTTTCTTTCTGGCATGGGGATCCTAAATCCAATCAAGGGAAAATCATGTGAGCTTTAATTTTAGTTCTGTTTTTTTCCACCAAGAACAATAATCATAATTATTTTCTCCATAGTAGAATAACTAAGCCATGTAGATCTTTGTCTTCAATTTTTCCCCAAAGTTGAAGTTGTGAATTGGCAACCATACTCACTGAGAAAGAGAGAAATGTATTAGAGAAACATATTGTTATCATCACCCTCCCCTAACCCTTTTCTACTTTGAGCCTGATCAGTGGAGAGAGGACAGTAACCAAAGGGCACTTAAAAAAATATTTTATTGGAAGTTTATTTTCAAAGCAATTATACAATTTCAATACATAAAATTATTTCCTTGCTACATTTAGGAGAAAACTTTAAAAGTCCCTAACACTGCTGCCATTTTGACCTTAAAGAAAACCACAATGAGAAGTTTTTCAAACTCTAAAAGATCTTATTATAGATATATTCTTGAACCAATGGTTTATGTCCATTAAACATTTCTATTTTCATGCTTACTTCATCTCCCGAAGCTTTTCCGGAGTTATCACCTTCCCCATGTATTTCCATTAGTTTTCCTAATTTGAACTTGGGATTCTTGAACATCTTGACTTTTTGAACAAATGTGTCATAGAGAAGATAAGAGAAAGTTGAAGTTTGGAAAGAGTGGCCACTCCATCACATTCCAAAGGTAGTGACCCAAGGAAAGAATGACTCCTTTTCCCTTTCACTTTCTACCTTAAATTTCTAAACCGTTCCAGAAAGCATCACCAACTGCATGCATACATATGTGCTACTCTCCACTGGATACTTCAGACAGATTGTCTCACTGTTATCTCAAACACAACATGTCCATATCAAACTTGCTTCTATTGCTATTCAGTTGTTTCAATCACTTCTGACTCCTCATGAATCAGGATTTTCTTGGCAAAGATATTGGAGTGGTTTGCCATTTCTTTCACCAGCCCATTTTACAGATGAAGAAATTGAGGCAACAGGGTTAAGTGACTTTCCAAGGTCATATAACTAGTAAGTGTCTGGGTCTTCATGTCAGGTCCTCATGACTCCAAGTCCAAAACACTTCCTGCTGCCTCATTTTCTTTTATATATTTCAAATTTCATCAAAATTCTTTAGAAATCATGAAAGATGAACATTTTGAAACTTTTTAAAAGATATCATTTTGTTTCAAGTTGGAAGAATGAAATACACATTAAATTAAAATCTTGTATTACCTTACCATAGTAGTATCTATTTGTCAGTGTCTCTAAATGTTTCTTTGGAACAGATGAACATAAATGAAAATATCAAAGGCTTATTTAATTCCAACTCTTAATTTTAATAGTTGGTAATTCTCTCTTTTAAAAAAACAAAAATAAACTTTTTGTGTCAATTTGGTTTTAAGTAGAAAAAAATGTTTTCTGACTAGGAACTGACATAAGAATATATCTGCTTGACAAAATTCTACATGTAAATTCATAAACTGTCACTCTGGGTTACAAATAAAGCTCGATTGTTTTGGGATTTTGTGAATCAGTTGGATCTCATCTGTATAATAAAAATTGAGTTTCAATCAAGAGATCTAGACCATGGAACAAGGGTTAAGTATCCCAAAGTATGTGTCATAAAATCCCTGAGTCTTTCAATCCAAGACAGACTCAATGTCACAGGCAAATACATACCAGCAACTGCTTTTGTTTACAATGAAAATGTAGTCTTGTCCTTTTAAAATTGATTTCATATATACATACATATATACATACATATATGCATATACATGTGAATACATATATATATAAATACATATATACATATGAATATATTCAGAAGGTGCAAAAGCTCAGGTTCACCTCTCTACCCTCATCCTACTCATTTCATGCTGCCCAGGAGAGAAACTACTATCAAAATTTCATGATGCTCTTTTGATTTATATATATATATATATATATATACATACATACATATATATATATATATATATATACATATACATATTTGATAAAAACTCTTAGATTCCACCAATTTCTAATATCAGATCAACATGGAACCAGGCAATTTCCTTATGGTGCCCACAATTTTCAGTATAATCTTTCTAGAAATATATAAATACACTCCTTTTTTGTTCATGCATGTTTACATTTTACTACTACAATATTTGGGAGAAAAGCAAGACTTTACTTGATGTGAGTAGTTGTGGAGACCAACGAAAGATTCTTTTGACTCTGCAGCTGCCAGTGGACCACTTGTAGCTCTAGTGTGTAAAGTTCCGGCTTTGACAAGTACAGGAATGGTTGATATGGGGGGAAGGGTCTTTTAATAAAGAAGACTTATTTCAAAAAGAAATACCCTGGATAATTGAAGGAAACTTCTTTCTTACATCCTTCCATATCATTATTTAAGATCTTCACATATGCCCTAAAATACCTAAACTGGGGTCACAACCTGCATTTAAGGGACCAAAATTCCATAGAAATATATTCATGGTTTTTATTTGTTTGCTTTTCTGTTTGTTAGAAGGTTGAACAATTTATGTCATTCCTATATCTGGGAGCTGATTCTGATATCCAAACCAAATTTATTAGGGCCTGTTCTTAGCTTTTTTTGCTTTACCATAGTCTGTATAAAAAACAATAAGCTTAAATCACCTGTGAATTCGACAGGTGATCTTGACTTTAGATTTAATCAAAAGAGCATCATGAAATTTTGATAGTAGTTTCTCTCCTGGGCAGCATGAAATGAGTAGGATGAGGGTAAAGGTAGAGAGGTGAACCTGAACTTTTGTACCTTCTGAATATATTCATAAATCTCTTCCACATTTCCTATTCCCTGACTTATCAGGTGTTTATTCCTGATACAGAGGAATACTAGGGCATGTTTCTCTTTTCAGTCTGTATTTTAAAATTTTGATACCCTGTGTTAGATAAATTTACTCTCTTTCAATTATACAAAACACCTAATACTTTCTACGTTGTCTATTTATTGAGTTCATCTCCAAATGTACATGGCATCGACTTTTTAGAATAGAAATAAAATATTCCTCTCTAAACAGATTCCTCTTTCAAATTTTGTAACTGTATAACTTTGAGTTACATAGGTTTGTAACTTTAGAATTATGTTAAATTCAAGGGCAGACAGGTGACACAAGGGATAGAGTGCTAAGCTTAGAGTCAGGAAAACTTGAGTTCAAATATGACTTTAGAACCTTATTGGATGTCTGATTCTGGTAAGTAAACAAAAAATGAAATATAGGCAATGAGCAACCACATGAAAATTGTTCCACCTCAGTAACTTAGAAGATAAATGAAAATTTAAAAAATATGAGGGCATATACCTCATGTCTATTATAAAGATGACAAAGAGGAGAATGACAATTGTTGGAAGGGCTGTGTAAAATCAGGCATATTAGTGAAGTATTAGTGAAGCTTTGAACTGGTCCTACCAATTGATCCTATAGTACTTGACTCAGTGATACCAGAACAAAGAGGTTAAAGACAGAGGAAATATAGACCTATATAGAAAAACATATTAACATTAGCACTTTTTGTAGGAAAAAAACATGTTAAGTGGTGATTCTTCATTATGAGAAAGGATGAGTAACTAATAGTATATAATTGCAATGGGATATTATTGTGCCATCAGAAATGATAAAAACATGATGGATTTAGAGAAACTTTGGAAGATTAATTTGAACTGAAGCAGCATTAAATGATCAAAATTAGAATAAGAGCCTGAATCATTAATGCAGTAATGTAAATGAAAACAATTTTGAGAAATCAAGAATGCAAATCAAAATGATGACCGATAATGACTTCATAAGTGATAATAAAATATGCTTCTCATCTCTTGTCAGGGAGCATAGAATAAGACATCCATTTTGAGACATAATTAGCGAGTTAGTGTGTGTTTTACATTTATCGGATTATGCTTTTTTTTCATAGATCTTTTATCAGAAGAAGGGGAGAGGTTAATGATGTTAGTGATACAAAATGGAAGAAAGAAAAAAATATCAGTGAAACATTAAAATAGAAGAGGAAAAGTTAATTCAGAAGGGCATGTACAAACAGGGCAATTGGTTACTGTTTTGTTACATTTAATATAATACACTTAAAATGAACTGTGTGATATAAGTTCAATTTTTCAAATATAATGTTTGTTTTTTTAAATCAAAATGTTGACATCTGTCGATTGTTTTTAAGCTTGTAGTATATGAGAAAATATAAAATCAATGAGTTTAGTGGCTTCCTATTGCCTTTAAAGTAAAATACAAACTTTTTACCTAACTATATAATATAATAATAACAGAAACTATAATTTATATAGTGATTACTAGGTGCCCAGTATTGTGCTAAGCATTTTTACAAATATTTGATTCTCAAAACAATCTTGCAAGTTGTTGCCATTATAATTTTCACTTTATAGTTGAAGACACTGAGGCAAACAAAGCTTAAGTGACTTACCCAAAGTCACACAGCGAATAAGTGTTTGAGGAAGAGGCGAGTTCAGGTCTTTCTGACTCCAGGTCCAGTGCTCTATCTATCTACTGTTTCCACCTAGATTTCTATGCCTAATCTGGTTCTAACTCATCCTTTCCATCATGCAAAGTGCCTATCCCCCAAACAGGCCTTTTGGCTATTCTCTGCACTTTACTTTTCATATTCTCCATGCACATATTCACATAATACATCTTTCCCCTTTGTTCCTGACTCATACTTTTTTTTGCTACTTTTCCTTAATATTCCTCCAAAGCTAATCTCATGTATCGCTTTCAACATCTATGTGTCCTTGATGCCCCAAGTCAAGGTGTTAATGTTTTCTCCTTTACAAATATTTTGTTTGATCTATCCTTAATTTCCTTCATTCCTTTTCTTGCCTTAGACAGTTACGTGTACATATTTTATCCCTTTGTTAGAATGTAAGGTAGGGACTATTTCATTTTTTTCCCTTATGTAGAGTGTTTTGGTAATGTCTTACTTAGATGAAATGCTTAATAAATATTTCTTGAACATTTTTATCTTTATCATGGAACAACAGACCTTAGAGGTAGTAATACATATTTATTGAAATAAAATGAAAAGGGATTATATGAATACACAAAGTTTTTCTGGTCTGCTTAACTGCCAAAGATATAAATGAAAAAAATAATAATTTCATCTTTAGTCCCTGACCTGGCATAGGTATTCTTGAAACAAATTATTACTACCCAACAACTTCGTATATCTCCTACTAATATTTTCTACTTCCTTTCATTGTTCAGCTACCTAGATAAAACCTAAATTCATTAAGAAACTATTTTATTCTTGAATTAGGGACAAAATTCTTCACTATGAAATAATGAAAAATATCGTGCTATTCCCAATTTAGGTAGTTATAAAAAACATACATATTGTACATGCTCAGTTATTTAGTTATAGTTTTTCTTCAGATGAGACCTCATTTGACCTAAAACTACTGTTTTTTCTGCTATTGATAATAAGGACCTTTATAACTCTTAGAAATAGAGGTTGGGATAATTTGTTTTCCAACTTACTTTAACATATGGAAAAGTTTTGAAAAAGATAGCGGTAACAGGGATTGCAATATAATGGAAAAAGATAACAAAACACAATATCTAGACTGCTAATAAAATTTAAAATTTCAGTGTTATAGTTTCATATAGTGAAAACACAAGACTTGCTCTATATTTTAGACACAAATCTAATATAATGATAAAATGAAATATAGTTACTCTATTAAAATATTAAAGAAATAAAACTTTCATTTCAGAACAAAATTGAGATTCCTAAATAATTCAAGGAGGTTCATACTATCTTACATCCCCAAAAAGTCCAAGAAAGTGTCTTATTGACTTTTAAACAGGAAAGCTGAAAACATTTTTAAAGGAAAGAAAAATCTCCAAAAATATTACGTTAAATAACATTTCAGTTCAAAACATTCTATATATGGCATAAGTACATTCCATCAGTAAGATCATACATGTCACAAAATTTATCATAAACAACCTTAGTTACTTAATATCCTATTCACACTGATTTTCAATATCATATATGTTATTTTCTTTCTTCTGTCTTTGTTTTTGCCACACTTTTCTCATTTCCTCAAGTTTTCATTTTATCCACTTTATTTCTTGTCACATTCTTTGATATCAACAAGTTTAGTACATACAAATAATTCAAACCTTCCTTTCTAATATTTCTTTTCTTCCTTGATTATATGCCATGCCTATATCACTGTTAAAATTTCCCTAAAGCCATTGTCAACTTCTAGGATTCCCATCCATGTGTGTATACGTTTATATATTTGTGTATATATGTATATGTAAGAACACATGTGTGTATGTGTGTGCATAAATTCTTTACTGGCCTCCTAGTTTCCTCTCACTTATGATAACATCTATGTTACTAGCAAAAATGATAGATATAGATAGGAGCGAGAAAAAATGGTTTATGAAAAACATCTGGGAAATATTATGGATAGGAAAGGGCAGAAACAAACATTATTAAGTACTTACTAAGCACCAGGCACTGCACTAAGTAGATTACAAATATTATTTAATTCTGATGATCCTCATAACCACCCTGAGGAATAGATGTTATTATTCTCCCCCTTTTACATTTGAAAACAATTGAGGAAAATAGAGGTTAAGTGATTTGTCCAGGGTCATACAGCTAGTAAGTGTGTGAGGTCAGCTTTGAACTCATGTCCTCTTGTCTCAAGGCTCTATGCACTGCAAGCTCAATCTGTCACCAATGTCACATGGCAGCCAAAACAAGGTAATGGTATCCAAGGCTGAGATGACAGATGTAGTGCCGAAGATTAGAAAACTGACAGTCTAACTAACCGTTCTCTGATCAGATTACTTGCGCAATATCTATGTTCAGGTACCAGGATCACATTTTAAGAAGGGCATTAAGATATGATAAAGTATCCAGAGAGATTAGCCATTATGAAAAAGGATTACAGGTCACCATGTTAGAAACTGGTTGAAGGAAAGAAGTGTGGGAAGGGGGAGTGAAGGAGTTTAGCATGAAATAGAGACAACCTGGAGGCTGAGACATGATCCAGCTCAACTTAATAATTGTTGTTTGAGTGCCTATTACTTATTAGAGACTCAGCCACTGGGGAATATAAAAACTAAATTAAAATGATTCCTTCATTCAAGGTGCTTTCAGTGTACAAGATATAGACAAATAAATGAATACAAACTTGTTTTAGTGTTGGAGGAAGGGAGAATAGTACTGGGGTGAATCAGGAAATATATCATGTACAAGATGACATCTGGTGCTTCTGGGAGGGAGCTTGAAATTGCAGGTGATGATGGATACTATTCCAGATATTGGGAAGAAATAGATATAGGAAGAAAATCAATCGGTCAATATTTATTAATCAGATACTATAATGTCACTGGGCAGCTAGGTGGTACAGTTCAGGGAGCACTGGCCTGAAATCAGAAGACTTGACTTCTAATCCAGCCTCAGAGACTAACTAGTTGCATGACCCTGGGCAAGTCACTTAAACCTGTCTTTCTCAGTTTCCTGATCTTTAAAGTGAACTGGAGAAGGAAATTGCAAACCACTCCAGTATTGTTGCCAAGAAAACCCCATATTGAATCACAGAGTTGACCATGACTAAAATGACTGAACAAAAACAGCTTGAGGCACTAAAATACAAGTGGAAAAATAACAACCTACCTACAAAGAGCTTACATTCTACTGAGAGATAAAACCACAGAGAAGTAAATACAGAAAATATTCAAATTAACTACACAGTGATGTAGAGAGGTTAGTAGCAACTGAGGAAATCATTCTGGTGAGTCTTGACTCATTAACAGTTTTATGTTGCAGAAATGAAGAGAGAGAAAATTCCAGCCATGGGCGAGAGCTTGTGAAAAGCCTGGATTATTATATATAAGGAATATGTGTAAGCCAGCTTGGCCAAGATAGATCTAGTGGGTAGAATGCTGAACCTGGAGTAAGGAGGGCAGATCTAGGTTAGAATCTTTCCTGAGACACTTAATAGTGGTGTAACCCTGGGCAAATCACTTAATCTCTCTAAACCTGTTTTCTAATTAATAAAATGAACGGATGGGAATCAATGACTCCCAAAGTTTCTTCTGACTTTAAATCTATGACACTGTGACAGTTAACAACAGTAATGAGGTAGAACGATGTATAATCATCTTGGAAAGACCAACCAGAATCAGATCGTGAAGGACTTTAAATTCCAGAAAAGGGTCTTTGTGTTTTCCTCAAATGCATTCATAGAATTCCCCTGTACATTTTTAAGGAGGGTAATGACAAGGTCAGACCTGTGATTCAGGAACATAAGTGTAAAGCTCATGGACACACTCTAGGATACTGAGTAAAATCTCTTAAGCAAAGTTGAGATTTGACTGTCACCTAGGACTTCCCTAAAAAGGATAAACAAGGTCCCTTGCAGAAAAATACATAATGTGCAAAATAAAAAATGTGTATAGGATAGCAATTTATCTCTTGTACTACAAAATTACATACAACAATAAATATGTAAAATGATTCATTATATAATCAAGTACTACATTCTATTTAGAGTGTTGATACTTAAAATATTAAAACATGAAAAACTTTTGTGGTACTACAAAATAAGCATTTCACCTTTTCCTCAACTCTATAGTTTAAGATACATATACACACCAACATATACATACATGTGGGCATGACTTGGACTCATTCTCTTGGGAATAGTCATCTGCTACCTAATGAATATGAAATAAATTAGCCATAACATAAAAGGATATAGAAAATATATAAATAAAACATATATATATATCTTTCATATATACCATATTATAGATTTATACATAATGTATTATATATTTGTTACACATACTAGTACATAATATAATATTTATATATTATACACACATATGCAATTGTGTATCTGTATATGTGTGCATGTATGTATATGTGTGTATATGTATATATGAAATCACACTTAACTTGGAGAGATGTTTGTACCCTTCTTTGTTCCCATAATTAAATCCATTTGAGTACCAACAGTTGACATGACTCACAGGCACTTCTGGTTAAAAAATCTCCACTCTAACCAGGTTATGTTGTAAGGTTTTTATGTTATAAGGTTCATAGCGTGTCATGTTAAGATGACCAGAGGCCATCAGGATGCTAGGTCACTGAAAATACATCTTGAACCTTTACCCACTGATCCAATTAAGTCCTCCTCCAAGGGAAAAAAAAATAAAGAAAATAAAATGAATAAAAACTAACCCATTTGGGATAGGGAATTCTGATAGATAGTGATCTTTTAATATCCTCCAAAAAGTTATTTTTGAGTCATTTCTTATTGAGCAAACAAAGTCTGTACCCAGGAGCTCCCTATCTCCTGAAAGCATGCATCTGCTTTTGTCTCTGAGAAACAGCCAGCCCAGGTTTACTATATATACACCTGTGCTCAGTGGATGAATTGCAAAGAAAAAGAGGTGGCCATTTCTTGGATATGAGGTCCAAGAGCAGATTTATCTAGATAGTACCTGCTTTCTCTGTTGTGTATGAGTAGCTGGAGGTGGAGTAAAGGTAGTGGAGAAACATTCAATCACCCCACTGTGGTAAGTTCAGTGGAGACCTATCAGAGTCCAAAGCCCAAGAGTGTGTTGGAGCCCACTCTAACTGGCTTATGAACGTTTACTGTTAAATGTTAAATATGAGCATTTACATTTCAGAAATCTATATAAATCAGGGCTTGATTTATTATTTTATTATTTCTCTAAACTTAATAAAGTATTGCTAATGCATATTAAATTTAAAAGTGTGTTTTTCTTTATTTTCTTTCACAGAGTCTAGATGTTAAACATTTACCAGCATATCCTTGTATTGTTTTGTAAATATTATTTAAACTCATCAGAAGTCCATTAGAAGGCTCAGAGAATGAAATCATTTTCAGACTGGAGGTCTACTGAATGGAGACTTTAAAAAATAACTAGTATTTGTATGACCCTTTAAGTATTTCACAGTCATTATTTCATTTGAGCCTCATGATAACCCCTCCCTAAGCCATACATCCAAAAGGAAAAGAAGCATCTTAGCAGAATTTTCTTCATAAGAGTGAGAAGAAATGAAAGGTACTATATTAAACCAGAAATAGAAGACTGGATATTATGTGCAGGGGTCTATCAAATAAGGCAGTTTTGCTGAAATGTAGAGCCTGCCAATGAGAGTAATATAAAATAAATCTGGGGAAAAAATAGGCCATAATCAGATTGCAAAGTACTTTCAGTGAAACCTCAGTGACTATCTTTAACAGAAATAGGAAAATTAAGCAGAGGAGTTGTTGGTTTTAGGGGGAAAGATAATGAATTCCATCTTTAGTATGCAGTTTGAGATGGATATGAGATATCCCAGCAGAAATGTTCAGCAGGCTATTGGCAATAGGTGCTTCCATACTTTTTGTCTTTTAGTAGAGACATTAAATTTCTTCTGTTTGGTCCCAAAAGGCAGAACTTAGAGTAATGGGTAAAATGTGAAGACAGATTTCAGTTTAAAGTAAGGAAAAGCTTAAGAGATATCCAAAAGAAGATTGGGCTGTCTCAGATGTTACTGGGTTCCATTTCATTGGATATTTTTAAGAAAAGATGATCATCATTTTTCTACATTGTAGAGGGATTTCTTGGCCAAATATAAATTGGACAAGATGGTCTCTGCAGTTCTTTTTGTAGTGCCAATGTAATATTCACAGACTATCCTGGTGCAATTCTGAATTGCTAAATAACACCAACTTCTCTGCATGGAAGACAGAACCAAAACATTCATTCAGACACCAGAAAGCCATATCCATCATAGTAATAAAAATCTATACACAATAACAATGCAGAGGACAGCACCATCCCCAAGCCTGCCCCCTGCTAGGCTTCGAATCAGCTCCATTAAACAAATCACAAGCAGGCTCTCTTAAACAAAATCACAATTTCTTTCACCAACGCTAGCCAGAAGCCTGCATCCTTCCTGGCTCTAACTGCTCTCAACACTAACTTCCTGTCAGTTCTGCTCTAACTCTACCTCTTCCTGTTCCACTCATTTAGCAGACTCCTCATATCACAGGCTCCATGTGATTCAGACTCATGTGACCCAGGCAGGTTGGGTCTAATAACGAATGAGAAAGCTCTCCCCATTTTAAATTACCATTACACCTTCCTATTCTATTTATGGGTCCTTCATTCTGTGAGCTCTCCAGAATTCTATAATAAAATGGGGTCAGTTTGCAAATTGTTGGCCCTTCGGTTGCTTTGGCTCAGTTAGGTCAAGTCTTGTGATAGCAAGGTCAATCCTTAGCAGATCCAATTAGATATTACATAGGCATGGTGCCATCTTATCTCAAAATTGGAGCTCACAAGATAAGTCATACAATAGAGATAGAGACAAATCCATCACCCTCACTACAAAAAAATAAATTGCATAACTTCCTGGTAGTGAGTTAATAATGTCATTTACATTTATGAAGGATCACAATTTATTTCTTATCCTTACTATTTCATAATCATCTTCTATCTTAAGCTGTCCTCTGTGCCCTTTATTTAAAGTGAAGTACTGGAATAGCTTGTGTGGTATAGTAGAAAATATCTATGTGAGGAATGAGGAGAGTGTAGGTGCTAGGGCAGTTGGGGTAGCTGAGGAAACTGGAGCAGCTGGGGCAGAAGAGCCTCTTCTTTCAGTGACAAGGATTCCCATCTACTGGACTGATATGATGACAGAAAGCTGAATAAACACCACAAAAACTTCTGTAGTAAAGTCCATGTTATAAATAAAATGTGAAGTACTAAGGTAGATACTAGAACTTTTAAGGAACACCAAAAACTTTTAGGAAACTTATGGAGAAGTATGTCAATTCTAGGGGAGAGAGGTAATAGAAGAATATATATATTAATGGAATCTCAATGTGGATCTCAGCACTACCTAGAAAAAGGAAGATTGTTTGGGTAACAGGCATTTCTTCTTTAAAAAAGTCTTTTGCTTTAATCCTAAGGGAATTTGTTAGACTAATAAAGTATTAGTAGGGAAGGGAGTCTACATTATTGCCATAAATTATTAGCCTTTGAGGAGTAGTTCCTATAGATCAGATACAAAGTATTTAAAAAATATCAAATCAGCTATTATAAAAGGTATAATGTTCTACTTTTCATATTCACTCTTCTATACAAGTTTTATCACAATTATGGAAACTCAGTGTTCCCACAGGAAATTGGTAAATTACATTTATATTATTTGTGCCATGACAGTTTGTAGTGTATACAGTGAATATAGGTTGTATTAGTAGGGATAGTTAATGTAAAGGAAAAGATGATTTAGGGATAGGGTTGGTGTTTACTAATCATACATTTTTATTGGCTCATGATAGTGATGCAAATTTTAAAAAGGGAATGAAAGAAGAATATCACTGAAGCGGGAGAGAAGAGATTCAGAGGGAGACAAGGCAAGCAAGACAGATATGAAACTAATATACTGAATTTATAATAAACTTTTGAATAGTGAACAGGAGTAGGGATTCACAGTTCCATATGTAATCCTCTTTTTTTTCTATTTTGCTTTGTGTATGGAAATGCTCATGCTTGTTGGTATTCAGAATAACAAAAGAAAATTAAAATAAAAATATGACATTAACAAAGTAGCATCTGCTCTACAGTGGCCTAGGAAAAACAACTTATGTTTGAGTTGCTACCAAGACACTTTCGCTGAATTTTCCTTAAAGAGAAAGTATTTTAACTGCTCTCAATATTCAATTGTTAACAGCTTGGATCAAGGTAACATGAGAGATGGTAACATCCTACTTGTGACTCTGGTAGTATAGGGGTCCTCGATTACAAAGGAGAAAATTCTAGTTCTAGTGGACAAGATTTAGAAATGCAAGTCTATAATTCAAATGGAGGACCCACAAGAAGAAATGTGTGTGCAGGACCTGGCAGCTTTGGGTTCAGGGTGCAGGAAGAGCTCTGAAAGTACAAGTGAGCTCTCATGAATAAGTGTGGTGAATTATTTGCATTAACTGACCCTATAAGGGAAGATGCATACATGCATACATACTTGTATGTATCTTCCCTTATAGGGTCAGTTAATGTATGTATCTTCCCTTATATGTATATGTATATATGTGTGTGTATACACACACATATATACATATACATGTGTGTTTATATAAATTTATACATGTATGATTATTTTCATACAAGATTTTAGTTAGAGGAAAGAGTCAATAGCAGAGGATAAATGTCAAAAACCAGAGGAATATAAATATGTTGAACAGAAAAAAAATCTCCCTGAAGCTATGAGATAGCTCACCCACCCACCGCACCCCCTCACAGGTAGACAGAATAAATGTGTCACTCTCTGTCAACAAACTTGAAATGCCCTGTTCCTCCAAACTCAAAAAAACCCATTTATTATTCAGGGTCATCTTGTTAGTGGTCTGTATGAGTGGGTATAATCTTCTTATCTTGGGCAGTTTGTGCTTATTAATAAAGAGAAGAATTGACCAAGATAAAACTATAAATACTTGTTGAATTAAATATGGATGTCTTCTGTATACTTAATATGACATCTACAAGAGTCAAAGGGAAATAAAAGTGTGCGTGTATGTGTATATGTGTATGTGTGTAGTAAATAAATGGGTTAGAAGGGCTAAACAGTTGTGCAATGTATATTTCTGTCCCCTAGGAATCTCATGTGCTATATTTGTCCTTGGCACATTCACCAAAAGTTTAGTTTACTGAAGTTATAAGTCTGTTAATGCCATGATAATTCAAATACAGAGCAAGCTATATCCTATAAGGCCAATTTCAAATGCCATGGTAATTCAAATGCAGGGTAAGCTATGTCCTATAAGGTCAATTTCTCAAAACCTCACCAGTACTCTTGAGGACCATGCTTGAGATCATTAGATATAACAATTAGTAGGAAAAAAATGTTAATATCAACTATCACCAAAAGAAAAGAAAAGATAAAAGAAAAAGCATCATATAGAATGTCAGGAGAGCAAGATCCAAACCGAGCTAATTATTTGCTAATATTCTTGCCTTTATTACTTTATTATGGTGAACACTGATTGCAATTCCTACATACACACACACGCTCATGTACACAAACACATACATTGTGCCATACATACATATATTTATGTATATGCTTTCATATGAACAAATGTCACATATGAAAACCCAGGTACCTAGGCTTCAACTACAAAGAGGGTTGGATTTATCACGAGATACATATAAATTAAATGAAATCAGAGAAACAAGGAATTTTCCTGGCTGGGGTTGGGAAAAGGAAATTCAGAGTAGCTGTGATGAGATTTCTAACTTTTCATTTTAAAAACACTAACAAATAGAACAGGGAACCTGAGGGGACATTGCATTGCCTTAGGTTAAAAACTAGCTAAAAATTGTATCTGGATGTGTTACATTAAAGAGTCAAAATCTTCCAATTAAAAGTGGTCAAATTTCTATTAAAAGTCAAGAATCTACTACACCAAGCCTAACTCTTCAAAGATAGTATCAGGTCTAATAAATTACAATAATAAATATTTATCATAAATAATTTATAATTAATAAATAACAAAGTGTCATAATAAAGTATGTTCTAAGCTTCTTCAAGTAATAAAACTTATTAGGTAGATTCCAAATATTATTGTGAATTAGTACTGGGAATCTGACAGCTCTTTTAATATTGCATTTGTTTTTAAGTTTTAAA